>CM046371.1:3512001-3936110 GCA_025413025.1 Ficus hispida | reverse complement strand
TATCTGTCAATATAAATTTCATTCATGTATTTAATGGCACAAACTTTAAGAATTGAAAAGAGAACTTATAATTGCTCTCGATTGCATGGATCTTGACCTTACACTTCAGGAAGAATAGCCTGCACCTCTCAATGGGAAAAGTTTCACTAATGACAAAATAAACATGAAGAAGGGGAGCTTCTAATCGCATGAGTCTTATGATCATGAAACATTTCATTCCAAAAACCATTCTAATCGCTTTGGAGTTATGATCGGCAAGCAAAATTAAGAGAGCGAGAGAAAGCACGAGGCAAGAAAAACAAACTCGAAGGGAGGAAAAAGAAAAAAAAAAGGAGAATTAAAATTGAATTTAGAATTTGACAGATGGAGGTCTAAATAATCTCCACGATTCTATCAAAGTAACAAGTGTCTAGACAGGTGTAAAAGTTTTTCTGAAGGAAAGACGGCTATAAAAAATTAAAGTAAAGGTTTTTTTGAGGAAAAAATGATGCGTACGGTGTTAGATTTTAACAGTTGTACCTTTGCTCTTCCATTCTCACTTCCATATAAAACTGAAGCACACAAGCAGGTCAGAGCAAAAGAGAACCATTTTTTTCTCCTTTTTATAAATTTATGTTTGTATTCTGTGTAAAGCAACCTAGGAAAACATCAACAACAAGAGAATCCACGGGACAGAGAAGCAGCTAAAAAGGGACCGGGGGGGGGGGGGGTGGTGGTGGGGTGTCCATAGACACCTCAATAGTTAAAAGAAAATTATAGAATTTGAACCAAACACTCCAACAATAACATGGACAACATTCAAAGAAGAATAACAACCAAAAACAAAAAAACAAAAAAAAAAACCAGCAAGAACAAAGATCAAGCCAATGAAAACACAACTAAAGGTAATAGATGGGAAGTTCAATTCAACATACTTGCGGTTAAGATGAATATGCCACTTTCGTTATTTAACTTATTGTCAGTTTCATTATGTATTTCAGCTATTTACCATAAGATTTACAAATCGGCGGGAGGGGGGGGGGGGTGGGTTCTTAGCCATAGGATTACCTGATATTTTAAAGAAACCCAAAAGAACTACAATTTGGAATACACTTATTCTTTCTAATCAATACATTATTCCCAGCAATTTTTCCGGTAAATTATAACCATAAAAATGACAGAAAAAAAATAAAAATAAAAAAAAACCCAAATTTAATTGAAAAAAAAATCTAAAATTTATGTACCTTATTATCATGAATAACCCCAAACGTCCAAATTTCACCGACGGATGCGAACCCGAAACCCTAAATCAATTAACAGCATCTGCCAAAAAAAAAAACGAAAAACCTAAATTCCACCAATTAACCTAAAATTATAATAGTCTAGACATGAGCCGATCATAAATTACAGAAATTTAACAAAAAAATTCTCAAATTTAAACGCCAATGGCTAGAAGAGGATGAATCGTTGGGGGCCGAAAACGAACGGCAACCGGATTGATGAAAACCAAAAAGAAAAATTTGAGAAGAGGAGGAACTCACCGAAACGAGAAATTGAATTTGAGTAGAGGAGGAACTCACCACAACGAGAAATTGATGGGAGTAAGAGGAAGATTAGAGAGAGAGAGAGAGATGGAAACTTGGGCGTCCAATTTAGAGAGAGAAAGAGAAAGACTAGAGCGGAGAGAGGAAGATTAGAGGGGAGAGAGGTTTTTGGAAAGTCTAGAGGTGCGTTTTGAGGGAGAAAGGAAAACCAAGCAAGGAAATGGCACGAGGAGAAGCAAGCTGAATCCTCATCCCATCTCTTCTGATTCTGTGATTTTTCCTCCAGAATCTGGTTTGCGAGTCCTTTGGGGCCTTGAACCAGATCCATCCTCAATATCGTCGATGGCGGATTGGTTCAAGTGCTTGTGGCAGATTCAACCTTCAAAGTCCTCCAATCCGCTGCTGTGTGCTTCAAAAGTTTATGGATTCAGTTTGGAGGCTTCGAAATGACCATGTGTTCAATGGAATTCAGCCAGATTTTTTTACTAATGTTATTTCGGACTCTTTGTTTTTATCTTCGTCTTTACTGGCTTGGTCTGCAGCTAAAATTCCTAGGACTGCAAATTTTGTGGCCCTTAACTTGGCTTAGTTGGGCTCTCTCTTTTGGCATTGAGGTTCTTCTGCCTCCTGCCCTTGTCCAGCAGGCATCCTTTCGGACTCTTTATTTTCGGCTGTGTATGGGTTTGGCCTCCCCCTGTTTGTTTTCTTTATAAAAATAATATAAAAAATAAAAAATACAAGGAAAATTTATAAAGACAACGCTTATACGACAGATGGTCTTCCCCTTTCATCAATGGAGTAGGCTGATATGATTTCATGCACTCAGTCCCCTTTCTTCAGTCACGAAAACTCCATCTCACCATTTCTTTCGCTTCCCACAACGCGCATACGACAGATGATCTTCCCCAATTCGCTCGGGGGGTCAAATAAACGACTCCCCTGTCTTCTACATACTTCATCCTCAAATAAATTGTCAAAAAATATATATTACTACTTCACCGGACCACCTTCTGAGCCGGTTGTTTTATTGCCACAACAACAACACCGAACACAACGACAATAAGAACAAGTCGAGTAGAATAAAGAAGTATTAATTGTATGAATACCCCTAAATTATCATATACCATGTTCATTTTATCTCATGATTTATTAAATCATCTATGTCTCATGATAGATACAAGTCACTCAAATAGACCTTTATCCATTCTTTTTTGAACCTGAGAATAGAAGACATAGAATGAATTAAAGACAGGATTTGCATAACCATCCAAACTCCCA
Source organism: Ficus hispida (assembly GCA_025413025.1). Lineage (NCBI taxonomy): Eukaryota > Viridiplantae > Streptophyta > Magnoliopsida > Rosales > Moraceae > Ficus > Ficus hispida. Next base: position 3,933,309 of record CM046371.1, on the reverse strand, counting down.
ACTCAAATTTTTTTTGTCTTTTTTCAAAAATTTTTATCTTTTTCCCAAAAATTTTTTGTCTTTTCTGAAATTCAAAAAAATTCAAAAAAATTTACTATTTAAACTTAAAATCTCAACTCAAACTACTCAAAACACCTAATAAATATTATTTTGAAGAAAATCATTAGGTATTAAAAGATATTAATTAAAATCACCAACTATTAAAACACATTAGCTAAAAATCAATTTATTATTAACATAAGGATCAAGCGAGACTTCATTCAAAACATTCTCTCTCCCTTTACCTCTCGCTCTCTTCCTCCTTCCTGCTTTCTTTTACACTTGATGAAACCAGATTTCTGCAGCACATCAGAGGTCGAATGGGTGGGCGTGGGTTTCACAGGACAAAGATGGATGGCGACCGACAGGTTCAGCTCAGACTTCGGCAGCGGCATAGTGGTGGATTTGTGACAGAAGGTGATCGGTAACGGCGAATCTAGGAAAATGAAATTTTGGGTATTTTGATATTTATCTTTTTGTGGAGGAAATAAGGATAACATTAAAAAGAAAAATTTAAGCTGAGTAACCTATTTTTAATGACTAATCTAAGATAACTTTTTTTCTTAGAAAATAGTTATTTATCATTTTTGAGATTTGATTAATCAGTAATTAATTATAAAAATTGATGAATGATTAATTATAATCAGTAATTAATTATAATATTTATGATTTATGTCGATCATTAATAAATTATTACGTGATCAATCATTAATTGATTATTTAAAAAATTGATTAATCTTTTTAAGAAAAAAAAAATTTTTAATTAATTTTTAAAAATTTCTGTTATTTATTAAAAAACTTCTTAAAAAAAACTATTTGGATATAAAACAGATCTTATGTATTAATCGTACATGGTATAAAATCTGCTGATCTGTTAAAATTTATAAGATACAAAACTGTGCCTTGATTCTTAAATAAATAAATAAAACATTGATTAATATTGCAAATAATAGTTGATGGGTGGATTCCTTAGATCGGATCTTTCTCCGATTTTATTTTAATTTTTTAATTTTTTTAAAAAATCATATTTTTATTTACTTTTTATTATTTTTTACTTATAATTTTTTAAAATAATTATGGTTTTAGTTTAAAATAATATACATTGGTCTTTAATTCCATGCCATGTGAGCAAAACCGTTAAAGTTATAAACAGAAGTGGATATAGGAGGCGATTTAAATGATTTTGTATATACGAAGAGCACAAAAAATAGTTTGGATCATTCAGGAGACAAAGTAAACTAGGTAATTTGTCCGTTTAGTTTAATTCCTAAACTATGAATATTATGTTATTTTGATTCCTAAATTTTTAATTTTGAAAATGATAATTCATTTTACATATTTTTTTCCAAACACATTTTAAATTTTTACAATATTTTTTATATAACAGAGTTTTTCTAAAAGTCTTTCCCTAAACATACATTTCAAACTTAATCTCCAAAACATCTTCTATAGACGTCCCCCCAAGCAGCCCTTAAGTTTTATTTGACTTTCAGGTTTAAACATAAAATTTTTCATATTAATTTTTGTCTTTTTTGAAAAGTCAACAAAAATTATGGTCATTGCGTTTAATGTTCAGTTAAGTTTAAAATGAAATAAAATTTTTAAGTTACAGTTAGTTGATTTTCAAAAAACTAGTTATAATTTTTGTTAATTTTTTCAAAAAAGACAAAAAAAAAACTATAAAATACAATTATTTGAAAATAAAATGGAATATCAAACGTAGATAATTTTATTATTTGTTAAAATAGCAACTTTAAAAATTGGAATTAGCATAATAAACTTTTAAAGGTTTTGTTTGACTCTTTATTTTGAACCTAAAATTTTCATTTCAGTTATTATTCTTTTTCTAAAAAATCAATCAAAATTTTAATTAATTTTTAAAAAAATTAATCAACTTGAATATAAAAATTTTGTTATTATTTGGTGCACCAAACGCACACTCAGTTTTATATTGAGAGTCTTGATAAATGCGTAGTTTGAAAAATAAGACGAGCCAAAGCCATTTGACAAGATAGAATTTTTGAAAAATCACTATGCAACCTATTAGGCTTTTTTTTTTTTTTTTTTTTTTTGGCAATACTTTCTTATTAAGTTATTTTTTACAAAGCACCCTCCAAAGCATGAGGTATTATGTTTTGTTAGCTCTAATATCTAGGGTATAAAATGACAACAAACAGTTTAGTTTTTGAAGCAAGAAATTGGGAACAGAAAAAAAAAAAAGGAAATTAGATAAGGTGATCGGTTTTTTGCCACGACTTTTAAAAAACGACATATATTTTTTTAAAATTAAAAATTCATTTTCTTTTTCTAACAAGGTTATACGATGGTCAATTATTGATATATTATTAAGCTCAATACTAATAAATTTGATGATCTATCATTGATAAACTAATAAATTGTTGACAAACATCAGTTCACATCCTGATCAATCTCTCAATATTTATCATCTGGTGATGAGTAATCAACTAACTCACAACCATTTTTCTTAAAAATTAAAAAAAAAGAGTTTAAAAATATGTCATTTTCATCTAAAAAGGAATCCATTTTAGTAACGGAATGATTATTCAACAGAAGGGGATTAGTGGGATTTAGTTTATATATCCATTTATTTGTATCCTTATTCATGTCTCTCTAATAATAATAATATCTAATAATAATATGATATATGTATAATTAATATAAATTTTTTTATTAATTTGATATGATATTGTAATTAATATATATTTTTAATTGATATATTATGATATTATTAAAAAAGCGTGAAAATATAAAATAAAGGGACACGTAAGTTGGCTATGACATAAGTGAAGGTTGGAAAGAAAGAAAACAAATTAAAGGGTGAATTTTCAGAGCAAAAAATTAAAAATAAAATAAAATTAAAAAAAGGGTGAATTTGCTTCCCCAGCTCAGCCTAAATACAAGGCGAAAAAGGAAAAACCGAGTCCTACGTACGTGTTTGTAATGGTTCCAATTACATGATTTTTTTCTGCCTGCGTCTCATTCGCTCATGGCCAAAATAAAATCAGATTGATTTGCTTGTTTCCTGGGAAAATCAGATTGAAACCGAAATCCAACTTATCGTGAAATTCAGGAACGTGCACCGAAAAAAAACAAAAAAGAAGAAAGAAAAAAAAAAATCATGGAATCGGCGACAACGTCATCTCTATCGAAAGGATCATTCTCATCAAATACTAGTATGGGAAACTCCTCAGAGATTGACGCCACATTAACTCTCAGCGATACGCTCATGGCCTTCAAGACCTCACAATTCGATCCTGATGCCTATGTTACCTCCAAATGTCGAAACATGAACGAGAAGGTCTCTTTGTTCTTTCTTTTCTTTTCCCTTTTTTCTTGAACATCATATTTATACACACACGCATATATATATATATATATATATGTTTGTTTGCATGTATATGCATTTGTGTGGTTTTTAAGCTTTTCCCTATCTGGGTTTTGAATGCACACTCTATATATGTTCATATGTTTTACAGAACTTTAAAATTGCTAAAGATGTTATATAAAATCATGGTAATTTTCTTGAAAACAAAGGATATTTTTAAAAATCAATATGATATGGGTTGGTTGACAGGAGATAAGGCACTTGTGCTCATACCTTGTGGAGCTGAAGAAGGCCTCTGCTGAGGAAATGCGTAAAAGCGTTTATGCTAATTACTCGGCCTTCATCCGGTGAGCTCAAATTCTTCTGATTTTAAAGAGTGTAAAATGAGTTTCAAGAAGTCATAAAAAATTGGGAAAAAAAAAAACTCGTTTGGACTTTTTTCGTAATTTAATAATGCTATCATGTAGCAAATGAAATTGCATGTGAGTTGATATTCTTTAATTAAAAAGTTTTTAAGAGATTGTTACGTAAAGTAACGATGAGAGATTGTATCTATTAATAAAACCATGATAATAAATTGCCACGTAATTTGGCATAAAAATGTTGGGATTAGAGCTGTGAACTTGGATTTGTATTTTTATGCCCTTCTTTTATAACTTAAGATCTCTTGAATGAAAGAGTTAGTTTTATTCATTTGCAGAACATCAAAGCAAATTTCTGAGCTCGAAGGACAGCTTCTTTCCATGAGAAATCTCCTATCAAGTCAGGCTGTTTTTGTTCATAGTTTAGCAGAAGGAGTTAGTCTAGATTTACTATCAAATGACCAGGAAGATTCAACTTCAGAGGACACGTCTAACGACAGCAAAGAACTCTCGAAGATAGAAATTTGGTTGGTGGAGTTTCTGGACACCCTGGAAGTCCTCTTGGCGGAAAAAAGAGTCGAGGAAGCTTTAACTGCCTTGGAAGAAGGTGAAAAGATAGTGGAAGAAGCCAATCTGAGGCAAACTTTAAACCAGTCTGCCTTATTATCACTACACACTACCATCACGGAGCAGAGGCAGAAATTGGCTGACCAACTTGCTGAAACGATGTCTCAATCTTCGACTCGAGGTGTTGATCTCCGTTCGGCTGTTTTAGCCCTGAAAAAGCTTGGGGATGGCCCTCGAGCACACACATTGTTGCTAAATTCTCACCAGAAGAAGCTGGAGACGAACATGCGAAGTCTTCGCTCGCCAACCACTTTGTGTGGAGGAGCTTATACCACTGCGCTTTCAAAGCTTGTCTTCTCAACCATTGCACAAGCAACCAGTGATTCTTTAGGCGCTTTTGGAGAAGAGCCTGCTTATGCATCTGAGCTCGTGACTTGGGCCGTGAAACAGACTGAAACTCTTGCTCTTCACCTTAAGAGGCACGTCTTGGTCTCCTCAGCAGCTTCAGGTGGTCTAAGAGTAGCTGCCGAGTGTGTCCATATATGTTTAGGCCATTGTTGCTTGTTAGAGGCTCGCGGATTGGCGCTTTGTTCGGTCTTGTTGAGGCTCTTTAGGCCCTTGATTGAACAGGCGTTGAGCGCCAATTTGAAAAGGATTGAGCAGAGTAGTGCTGCCCTGGCTGCTGCAGATGATTGGTCGCTTGTTCACCCTCTTGGTACTCGCACTTTTGGTTCCACCGCTTCTCTTGGAAGTTTGAATGCTTCTCAGCCAAAACTTTCAATCAGTGCTCACAAATTCAACTCAATGGTTCAGGTGAAATTCAAATTTTTTTTTTCCCCTCATCCTTAAGGCAATGCTATTTGACTCCCCGGAGAGGCTGGCAGCAACGGAGCTGTATGAGCCCAAGTGGGAACTGCTGCCCTCATTTTCAAAAAAGTTTATAGTGTTCGTTCCTACCAAAGTAGAAGGATGGCTCCATTACTGAAGTCTGGTGCCATATATGAATGGGCCCCACCCTTATAAGTAGGCCCACCTGTAATAACTTCGTAGAGCACCGAAGAATTAAAAAGCTACACTGTACAAGATTACTAAAAACATGAACAATACTGTCATAAATTAGCACCACTGTACTAGATAACATTGACTTGGTTATTAAACTCTTTCTAAAGGTGAGATTTGGTCTAATTCTAACAAAGACAATTTTGTGTCAACTTAGAACTTTATGTTATGTTTTGATGTTTAGGACTTTCTTGAGGATGTGGGCCCACTTGAGAGCCTGCAATTGGACAGTCTAACATTAGAAGGTGTTCAACAAGTGTTCAACTCATATGTCAACTTGCTGATAAATGCATTGCCTGGTTCAATGGAGAACGAGGAGAACCTGGAAGGTTTGGGGAACAAAATTGTGAGAATAGCCGAAACCGAAGCCCAACAGATAGCTTTGCTAGCTAATGCATCATTGTTAGCAGATGAGATACTCCCCCGCGCTGCTCTCAAGCTTTTGCCCTTGCAGCAGACTAATAACAGAACGTTGGAGACTCCCAAAATATCTCCTGCAGACAGGCAAAGCCGTGTCCCGGAGCAACGGGAATGGAAGAGACGCCTTCAGCGCTCTGTTGACCGCCTCCGCGACAGCTTCTGCCGGCAACACGCCCTTGATCTCATCTTCACAGAAGATGGGGATACTCGTCTCACTGCACACGTGTACACCAATATTGATTCAAGTGCAGATGAGCCTGAGTGGTTTCCTTCTCCAATTTTTCAGGTAGTTCAGTTAGTCTTGGACCTAGTAGAATTGAATATAGTATAGATTGACATGTAGCATCTCTAATTTCTCAGGCACTTTTCGTGAAACTAACACGGATTGCAAGCATTGCAACGGATATGTTTGTCGGGAGGGAAAGATTTGCTACTGTTCTCTTAATACGACTCTTAGAGACTGTGATCCTGTGGCTCTCTAATGATCAAAACTTTTGGGAAGAAATAGAGGCAGGACCGCAGCCTTTAGGTCCTCTCGGTCTTCAACAGGTATATATTCCGTTACTATTAGTATGTCCTTATTCATTATATCACATGCTAAATTTAAATTGATTGATCTAATTTGACACATCTATTTGATCCCTTTTTGCAGTTCTATTTGGATATGGAGTTTGTGTTGCTTTTCTCGTCCCAAGGTCGTTTCCTTTCTCGGAACCTACATCAAGTTATAAGAGACATTATTGATAGAGCTGTTGAGGCAGTTGAAGCTACTGGAATAGACCCTTACAGGTACAAATACTCGGCATCTGCCTTTTTTTTTTTTTTTTTTTTTTTGTGAGTGAACTGATAAATCTAAATTTTTTTCAAATTTATGAAATCTTCTTTTGAAAGCCAGGTCATTTAACCGTAGGAATGGAATATCATACAGGTTAACAACCTCTATGTTTAACTTCATTATTATGATGTTCAAATTTAAAGATGACGTCACGGAATAACAAAATATTTGATAATAAATTCTGCGTTTGAACAAGAAAGTATGTATTTCTATGTTGAATGTGTCTCTGTTCCTGTACATCTAATTAAATCATGACATGTCAAAAAAAAAGTGATCATGATATTATTGAAAAGATACATAAAGAAATATAAATAAGGAAACATATGAGCTAAATCCCATTATCGTTACATTTATGCTCTTTTTTTTTTCCCCTTTTTGGCAGAAGTTTGCCAGAGGGTGACTGGTTTGCAGAAGTGGCTCAAATAGCGATAAAGATGTTGACTGGGACAACCAACTTTGGAGATATAGAAAGAGATGTTACCAGCCCCACTGCACCTTCAATCTACTCTCATGGGAGTAACTAACTCGGATTACAACCAAGTCAACAAAATCTTACCAAAGTTTCCAAGGCATTTCAAAATAAGTTGTTCAAGTTCATTAACAAATTCAGAAATCCCTATAAACGTCAGAACAAGATGAGGTTTTTTTTTTTTTTTTTTTTTTTGGGGGGAACTAGTCAAAGTTGCTTTGAAAGGTGAAACGTGAAAGAGACTCTGCTAGATCTTTTTATATGTACAACTAGACAATACTCAATTCATGAACTTGTCTGAGTGTCAGGGGCTGCGCTAGAGGCATATTATTAAATAAAGAAAGTTTAATGAATTACCTTTTACCGTGTCCTAAACTGTATATTGCTTGGATTTTCAGAGGCAAAAAAAGACAAGTGATAATCTGTACAACAGTTGGAAAACGATGGCACAGTTTTATGTGCAGAAATCTTGTCTCGTTCTTGAATAACATAATATACCCCAAGAATATATGCCTCAAATAATTATTTCAAGTCCCAAAGGGTCACTCTTATGGAGTTATTCCAAACTCTTTGGTAATTGTTTAGATTCGAAATTCTTCAACTCAACTTTTTTTTTTTTTTTTTTAAATGGTATCACTTATTAAGGAGGAATGTAAAGGTTGTTAGATTTCGAATTTAGAACTCCTATTCAAATTCATCTACTCTCAATATTGCATTAATTTTCCCGCCCCATAAGCATAACCTGTCTAAGTTCAATTTTTTTTTTTCCCCCTTAGAAAAATTACACTCGCGGGACTTTCCTTGTATCTATTACCATTTCTCTTCTTTTAATAAAAACGTATATTCTTAGAGCAGAGTAAAGCTATAACTTCACATGCTGTTTGTTTCTTCCGTTCTGTTTCTCTCTCTCAATCTCTCTCTCTTTTTTGAATGAAACTAGTCTTATGTGTCGTTCGATGAATGAAAAAACATGCTATTCTTCAAACTAAATATACAGAAAGTATACTTGTATGCATATTTATTGTTACATTACACGTACAAGCAGAATAATTAGAATCACATGATTGAACCAGGGTGGAAAAACAAAATTATCTTTTATCATGATTTGTATTGCAAAGTTTATCCAAACAAGGAATCTTTTTTTTTTTTTTCGGTAACTACATATCTAATAGGATTTGACATTATTGACATGCCTAAATGGGTCCAGAAAGTAGCACAACTAAGGCATCACCAACCTGCCTCAAATCCACCGATTCTTTTTTCTTTTTTTCTTTTTCAACATGGAAATTGGAAAGCATTTAATTCCAAAAGGAAAATAGGGAAAGTAATTGCTGGCGCAACTTTAATATCGAATGCATGTATAGAATCCATTCCTTCATTTATTTTTTTGATAATTATGCTTTCATTCACTGATTTTTGTTAAATTGAAGCTTTGAGCTTTTTACGAATTTCATTTTCTTTTAAAAAAAAATCACAGCAATTCATTGTTTACTACGTGCCTGTACATGGTTTGGATCTTTTGAAGCTAAAGGACAAGTTTTTAATCATTTTTGGACTGTTGAGAAAGATGTTTCCTTTGCAAATTTTGGTAGAAGATATTTTTTGAAGCAAAATATTCCGTGTATATCATAACATAGATAAATATATAACCGTGACAAGGGGAGCGGGCCATCATTTGATTTAACATAAATATGCTTTTCAGCAACTACAATCTGTAAAGGTCAAAAAGGACAAAAAAAGAAGAAAAACAAATTTGACATGTTTGACATATCCACTGGCTCTTTTCTCTTCTTTTTCTATTTATTTTTTTATTTTTTTAATTTTTTATTTCTTCCATCTGTTTTGAATGTCTTAAAAAGGATATCAAAGTTCAAGCTCAATCTCAAAGCCTTCACTTTCTCAAAAAAAAAAAAAAAAAAAAAAAATCCCAAAACAAAAAATAGTCTCAACTCTCAACCATTTGCTCAAAACAAAATGACAATTCAGTTTCTTTGCATTTTAGTCCTCACTACCCTGGCTATTGGAAAGGGACAGAGCACTACTAGTATTATCAGTGAAGAGTGCAACTCAGATGACCTTCAGGGCTTAACCAGTTTCAAGTCAGCGATTTCATACGACAATTCGGGTCGATTGTCGACGTGGGTTGGCCTCAGTTGCTGCAAATGGGAAGGCATTTCTTGTGACAACGCAACCGGTAGAGTCACGGAAATAAACCTTCCCGGGTTCATCACACAAGAAGGCTTAGTTCTGCAGACACAAATGCAAGGCTCATTATCTCCTTCACTTACCCTTTTGTCATCCCTTCAAGTCCTTGATCTTGGAGGGCAGTTTGGTCTTTCCGGCTCAATCCCGACATCAATCGGTCAAAGCCTCCCAAATCTCCAGAGGCTCATTCTCTTCAGCAACATTCTCACTGGTCCAGTCCCTGAGAGTATAGGTAAGTTGTCAAACCTTGAAGAACTTGCACTTCATGAGAACAACTTTTCCGGTCCACTCCCTCCAAGCTTGGGAGGCCTAAAGAATCTCAAGAGATTATTTCTTTACTCAAACAAATTTTCTGGGGTAATTCCTGATGGGGTTACAAATCTGACCAATTTAGTACAGTTGGATCTTCATGCCAATTTTCTGAGTGGGAAAATCCCGGAGAGGATCGGAGATTTGCAGGGCTTAAAAGAGCTCGATCTCTCGGACAATCTTTTAAGCGGGGAAATTCCAAACTCCATTGGTAACTTGTCTTCCATTTCTGTAATGTATTTGGACCAAAACTCTCTTGAGGGTCCAATTCCTTTCCCTGCTAGTCCTGACCAACTACCACTACTTGGATTCTTGAGGCTGCAAAACAACCGTCTGAGCGGAAAAATACCGCCGACTTTTGGAAATCTTGTGTCTATGCAAAGACTCTCTTTGGCAAACAACAAGCTTGAAGGAGAAATCCCTTCTAGCTTGGGTGATTTACTATCTTTATCTGAGCTGTATCTTGATGGAAACCAATTATCAGGCCAAATTCCTGAATCAATTGGTAAGCTGTCCGAGCTCATTTTGTTGAGTCTCCGCGATAATCTCATTGAAGGACCACTTCCTCAGCTGTCTTCCCTCCAAAACATTCAAACACTTGACTTGTCTTTCAATTCTCTGAGCCTCTTGTCCATCCCCGAATGGATAGCCGAATTGCCCTCCCTCTCTAAGTTGTACTTGGCAGGCTGTCATGTCGAAGGCGAAATCCCGGAGTATTTGCAAAGAACTCCAAGCCCAATTCAGGAACTGGACTTGTCATCCAACAGTCTCAGTGGCTCAATACCAACTTGGCTGGGAAAACTCTCTCTGCTCTACTCACTGAACCTGTCAAGGAATTCACTCGACTCGGGGATCCCGGATTCGATATCGAATTTGCAGTATCTTGGTGTGCTTGATCTTCACTCAAACAATCTAAGCGGCTCGATAATCCGAGTTCTTGAGATGGAGTCATTGACATACATTGACCTCTCTAACAACAGCTTTTCGAGTAGAATTGAGGAAGTAGACTCCGAAGAAGAGTCCCGGATTCGGTTTCTCAACCTGTCCAACAACTTGTTGCAAGGAAAATTGCCAGCTTCAATTGGGAAATTCAAGTCATTGCAGAGTTTGGATTTGAGCTCAAACAAGCTGAGCTTTGGCCTGCCTGAAGCTATAGCAAGTCTTGGCTCCTTAATGACTCTGAAGCTGCAGAAGAACAGGTTTAGTGGGGAAATTCCTGATGAGTTTTTGGAGCTGAGAAAGCTCAAGGAATTGGACTTGTCAGATAATCTTCTGGTTGGTGAAATCCCCAAGGGTAAACCTTTGAGTGATTTTCCCGCTAGCTCTTACAAGGGTAACAAAGGGTTATGTGGGAAACCTCTCAAATCATGTAATTGATTTCAAAAAATATTATTGTCTATTAAAATCAAAATATTATATATGCATATATATATATATATATATATCTGTGTGTGTATTTAATTGAGAAATTATCGGTCTCGCAAAGAATGGCAAGTGACAACTTCAATGCGTGGACTAAGAACATATGTCCGATTGATTACCAACCTCGTGTTTTGAAAAGAAAAAAAAAAAAAAAAAGGTTTTTATTTATTTATTTTTAGTTTAGTTTTGATCCAATTGGATGAGGCATCATGCAGTTAGGTGGTATGTTAAGTATGATTGAACCAGAACAAAATATAGGATAGGAACGAGTGTTCTTTTGCTTTTCAATTTCTTTTCTTTCCCCTTTTTTTTTAATATATATATATATATATATATAATATATTGTACCTCTTTTTGTAATGTGCTACTTAAATAAACTTGGTATTATAGTGGACTCGGAAAACGACAGGAAACGAGAGAAAAACGACGTCGACATGCCAAACCCAATAGCAACTTAGCAGGCTGTTGCCGCAAGAGGAGGTGGTGGTGACTTTATTTGTGGTGTAATAAATGAAAAAATTATTAAGCAAATGATATATTTAAAAGACGTAAATAATCATTTATTTAATAAACATATTAGTTACTGTAAATATTTTAAAAATCTGGTATTTACATTATCATTTTTTAAAAACTGTTATTTACTTTTTTCTAAATTACTAGGATGGTTTTGCTACCAAACTACATAAACATGATGATGTCGTTTTATGGTCCTTCTCCAAGTTTGTGTCGTTACTGAGTCTATTTTGTCGTTTTTCATTTCTGATGTAGTTTTCTACTTGTTCTACTTATCAAACTGTTGACCTTTTTCCCAAACGATGTCTATTGTCTTTTTTCATTGTTGGTCTGATTTTATGTCGTTTTACAAATTGTAATTCTTTTCTATTTGATGTCTTTTATTGAGTTTGCTGTCGTGTTTTTAATGCCGGGTGTTTATTTGATTGGGCCTTTGTTTGAGTTCATTTTACCCTTTATCCCGTCATTTCTTTTTTGACCTATTTTTCTTTTCTTTTCTTTTTTTTTTTTTTTTTTTTCCTTTCATATTCATGTTCCTTTTTAGGTTCTCGTGTTTTATTTCCTGGCTGGTATCTCGTTGACTACGGTTATGTCCTTTAACAGTTATTTCCATATCGGTTGTTTCCATATGTTTGTTGTCGTTTAAACATTTGTAAGGCTGTCATTGTTTATTTATTGTCATATTGACAATTTTAATGCAATTGTCGTTTTTTTTTTTTCACTTCATTTTCTTTAGTTATTTATTAATACAATGGAGACCATTTATTTGCTGTCCTGGTTGTACTTTTTAGATTTTTATTTAAGACTCTTTTTTTTTTAATTAAAAAAAAAAACTGGAGCCATTAACCCAGTCAACTTAAAAATTTATCTATTAATCCATTTTAAAAAAAAAAAGAAAGAAAAAATTGGAGTCATTGACAAAATCAACTTAAAATTTTATTTGGAATAGGAGTACGGTGCATTTTCTTTATTATGTTTTTTACAACTTTGGTTTCAGTTCAGATTTAAAATTTAAAAAAAAAAAAGTGTTTTGTCTGCATTTGATGTGGAACTCAAGGTTTCGACTTTGGGAGGCATTAGTCATATTCCTATGCGAACCATTCAAAAGTGTTCACCCTTTTCCTTAGATGGGTCTCATTCCACTCCCCCCCCCCCCCCCCTCCTAGGTTAATGAAATATGTTGTTTTTACTAATTGTTTTATTTTGTTTTTCAATTAAGTACGAGCCAAAACAAAACATAACATACCTATTTTCTATCCAACAAAAAAAAAAAAAGGACGTATTATTGACTCTAAAGGGAGGGGGGGGGGGGGGGTGGAGGATTTTACATGGGAAGGCAACTTTTGTAATTAAAAGTACTAACAGTTTTACCTTTAGGATATTTTTCGTTTTTTCAGTTTTTGTCGTTTTAGATTGTTGTGTTTATTACATTTTGTATCCTTGATGTTCTCCGCAAAGTAATGTTGGTCTCAAGAATATCGTCGTTTACAGATTGCTGTCGTTTGTCAGCTTATTGTCGTTTCTATTTGATATCTTTTTTTTTTTCAATCAGTTATTGGTCTCGTTTTAAATGCTAATAGTACTTCCTAGTGTTTTTTTTTTTTTAAATGAATAATTGTACTTTCATTGTAAAGCATTTAGCAGTATTTAAAACATTCTCTCTCTCTTTTTTCAAGACATGCGTATGAAAAGATTTTGTTCTTAATTCAATTGGACAAGGTTATTGTGTTTAGGTAGCACATCAAGTATCATCACAACAAAACAAATAGACGACAAAGCCATCCATTTTCAAAAACCTCCACTCTATTTTGTAATTGGTTGTAATGCTTAACCGCCAATTTCAAATAAAAGAGATTCTCAGACCCCCCATTATTAAATCCTATTAAATTCCCCATTCTTTAAAAAAAAAAAAAAAAAAATCTTCTGTGAATAGAACTTCTCAACTTGTTAATGTGGCCTTCTTAAATATGATATTAATGGCGTGCAAGGAGTGCACCCGTGTGGCTGGTCTCATCCATATAATTGAAGAGAGAGAGACAGAAAGAGAGGAGAAAGAAGATCTAATACAACTGCCTAATACCTACAAGATCGGAAAAGATATATATTGAAATTAGATTTTTTTTTTCCCAATTATTGTTGTTTATTGATCTTTGGGCCTCACATTTTAGGTGTAGCACTTAAAATATATATATATATATATATATATATATATATATTAGAGGGGGCTTATGATTCAATCCCAAGTTGCTGGTAATTTCTGTAGTCAATTCCATTTAACCGTACACAACATAATATCTGCTCTGGCAACTCCTCAGCTTTGTTTCCCTGTCAATATATTTGATGTAACACAAAAATTAACAAACACCACCATACACACACACACACACACACATATATATTACTGTTGAGAAATGTAATTAAACATTTGTCAAAGTATACTTGCCTGAATAGTGAGGCCAACATCCAAAACGCAAAGCTTTAGTCTGTCCAAGAAAGCTTCAAATCCTTTCCTTGAGATGAAACTAAATCTGTGCATGTCCAAATCAATCTCAAAGTAATTTTCACCCTGCATATGTGTCCATTTTCATGTCACCTGGAAAGGAAAAAAATAGAAAAAACGAAGGGAATGAAGTGATATTAAGTCAATGTAACTAGTTCAAAACTCACGGAGTAGAACTCATGTTGAGGACGCGAAAGAACCGGTTTCTCATTGTAAGCTTGCATAAGCTTCCGTTCCGGCACACTTAGATGAAGGTCTTCTATGTTAACAACACGTCCCAATATCTTCAGCCTTTCCCTAAAGGGCGCGGTAGAATCTACAGGAAAACCTTTAACCTTCTCAACTTCATCATCAATCAACCTCTGTTTTCAGGAAACAAAGCATGGGTTAAAAGTCGTAAAGGCGTATAAACCAACAGAAACTATGCCAAGTTCAAAAGGCTCTTCAACTTTACCCTGATGCTTTCTTGAAAATGAGTTGGAAGTTCCTTAGAGTAGCTTTCGGAGAGCCTAAAGTATAAAACAAAACTCATTCCTTCGCCGTCCGTTTCACCAAAAATTGCGGCAGGATACAATGGAATCTGGAAACCAAGAAAAAGGCAATATCAGAACCTCGGAAAGAAAAAAGAAATAAAAATATATATATAATGCAGAGGGAGAAGCTAAATTAGGCCAAAGCAAGGAAAAGATGCTGTCTTCTCATAGAGAAGAATGGCTTGCATTGCAGCTTGCAATTCGGATTTGTTAAATAATCTTTTGAGTTGTTTCATACTAGGTACTCAGTATAACCAGTGATTTGAATGTTGAATTGTCAAATTTCCAGCACAAGCTATGTCACAAGGTCTAGGAACTGTTGTTCCTAAATCAGGGGCCAAGCATCTCAAAGTTTGAACAGCACACACACACACACACACATATATATATATATAGAGAGAGAGAGAGAGAGTGTGATACCTGTACATTTACAACAAGTATAGAAGGTAGTCTCCCAGAAGAATTATGAACAGGGAGTTTCACAAATCGAGCAATATGATTGATTTTTCGAGGACAGAAGAATACATCTACACCAAATGGGTAATAAGCAGCGTAGTTGGGGGCAAATTCTTTCTTCTTTTCACTGCAGAAATTTTTAATGAAGTAAACAGTTATAAGGAAACAGCCCTGATAATAAGAGATCAGCCATGCAAAACTCAACTTTGATTTATATCATGTACGGATACTCAATATTAACATAACTTAATTTAACATCACACATGCAACATATCAATGTATAACAAAGGAAAGCATGTTGATAAGAAAGAAAAAAACACGAATATTTATTGTTAAAAATGAATCACGTAACATATCAATGTGTATGAAACCGTGATGCACAATAAAACCAATTCAGCAGAATCCTCTGAGTTTTACCGGATATAATTCTCTCCATAACAAAGGAAAGCAAATTGAAAAAAAAAAAAAAAAAAAAAAAAAAAAAGAGTCTTTATTTGTTAATATGCATAAAACCAATTCAGCATAATCCTCTGAGTCTTACCGGTTATAATTCACTGCCCGAACTCTAAAAGTACTAGGCTCAACATGGGACCAACTGTCTAGGATTTTCTTATCTACGGGGCAAAAAGGTACTTGACTACCAGCCACAGGTTGTTGTAGAAGTGTCTTTGAGGAAACTGTAATTACAAACAGAGAGGAATAGTTAAGCAAAAATAAGATTGTTCTATCGATATGAGTACTAGAGGAAGGATTGAAACAGATGCTAAAAATATTTCTTGTGGGCAATGGATGATCATATCTTGAATATGGTGGTGGAAGTATATGCTCTAGAAAGCAGCAAAAGAAAATTCTCCAATGCTCAAGAAATATAGACTGTAAAGATGAAGGCGATTGGAAAGTCCTAGGCAACTTTTATATGTTAATATACCAAAATGAAATGAAAAACATAAGAAGCTGAGTGCCATAGTACACACATAGAGCAGAAGTAACATGTCCTTCTTTCGACTTGAAAGAAAGTTTCAGAGTTGCCTTTTTTCTAGCACTTGGCGGACTAGAACTCAATGACCTTCTCTTTTCAATAGAGGGAACCGTCGAAGCAAGACAAGGCAAGCAAGCACTTGGAAGAATCCCACAGTTATCCAAGATTCCTTCCTCCTTGCCGGAATTTTCATCCACAGAGGAGGACATTTCATCTAGGAATACAGGTTGATTTGCTTCATTCGCTGAAGGTCCATCACCTTTAGGTTGGGACTCAATATCATCTGAATTCAATACCAGAAAACTTGAATTTGGAGCACCTTCACTAACAGAGTTGCGTGCAGAATTTCCTTGTAATGACAGATTTTCGGAGTCACCGTATGACAGGTCTGCACACGTCAACATTGTCGGGACCAACATAAACAAAAGAAGATTATAACTAATACGGCTAATGGATAACAATCTTATAACCAAAAACATCAATATATATATATATATATATATATAACATACCCTCTTGAACACTGTGGTAATCTTCATCACAGTCAGAATCCAACTGGGCAACCGAATCATAAAAGACCTGTACAGTACCTCCTGCCGAGATGCCGTCACATTGTAGAAGATGTGGAATTAAGGCCTTTTTTTTTTTTGTAAAAATATATATATATATATATTTAATGAACAAATTCACGCACATGTTTGATTACAAAATGATGACAAAATTAGACTAGTTAATGAACAGAGGAAACAAAGATCATCAAGATAGATACGTTGGAGAATACATCAACCGCTAAAGGCACATCATAAGAACGATTACCATGTTTTCCAAGAAAATACATGGAGCTCTTTCACATCAAGATTCAAACTAGAATTGTCACGAGGATTTTGACCTCTAAAATCTCACCAAGAAGTTAAAACAATCCAGAATCCACCAAAACATCCAAAAGGGTCTTTTTCATTTTCATTTTCTTTTCTGTTATTCCCCTAATCCGAACAAGAAAAGATGCCACCAACAAGAAAACACTAAAAAAAACTCAAGAACCCACCAAAATTTAACCAAAACCAACCAAACCCACAAAAACCAAATTCCAAAAGAGCAAGCTCAACAACCACAATTCCAAGACCAATTCAGACCGATAAGCTGAGAGAAAAAAGAATGTACCTTTCCCAGTTGGGCCGTTGACGGTGGAGGGATCAGCTGGGGCGGGTCTATCGGTTCTCTCCGACGAGACCTCCGACGACCGAGACGAAACTCTTCCCCTGGGACCTCTCTTCTTCTTCTTTCTACGACCTGTCGTATTCTCGGGCGAGTCCAATCCCCCTCCTAAGCAATTCTTAGACGCCGAAAAACACCCTCCCATCTCTCTCTCTCACACACTCTGTTTCTATCTCTTTTCAGAGGTTGATCTTCATCACTGTATCACCACCAAAGCCCGAGAGATAATTTTAGAGAGAGAAAGTGACGACGTTTCAGACACAGGAGAGAGAGAAACAGACAGCTTAAGTTATAGCTGATGACTGTTTTCCGGTTGTTCTTGTATCGTATTGTATTTGCGTTTGCACATAGCCTCTTACAGACGCGAAAGCTTTTGTTGTTTATATATATTCACATTTATTTTTTATTGTCGATTAATTATTTCATATTAGACTCTTTGTCAAATGAAAAATAATAATAATAAAAATAATAAAAAAGAAAAAAGTGGGGGGAGATGACGGCGAGTTGAGGGGAAAGAGGCCACCATCAAATGGAGTCGGGCAAGGCTAGACGAGTGTATGGGACCCACGTAGTAAGGCAAGTGCTACGCCACGTGTCATGATCAGGTGACGCGACTTATGGGGGGCATATTTGGTGATATTTTGTTGTTTTTACTTTTTTTTAAAGCTTTTTTTTTTTTTTTTTTTGTGGGGTTGATTAATTCTTTTTTTCAACCTTTTGGTGATGCTAATGTAGTTGGTGTCGTTTGGTGATGGAGTTCGGTGTTGGCGTAAAGTTGAAGTTCTTGTGCGCGCGCGCGTGTGTGTGCGTGTGTTTTTTTTTTTTTTTTAAGGGTGTGTTTTTCTGTTCTGTTCTGTTCTGTTCTGTTTATTTATACCCATGTTGTAATTTACCCTTTCGTCTCGTCTGTCCAAAATTTTGTCATAAACTACGAAATCCTGCGGCACGGTTCATCGTTCTTTTTTCTCTACTAAATATGGAAATTGTCGTTAATTACAATAAAGTAGACTGAACTCCTAAAGAAATATTTAATTCATAAAAAAATTATAACTGCAATGATTTTATGAAATTATGAGGATTAATTTGGGACATCATTTATAGATGATAAAATATCTCTTTTATTTTTAAAAAATTCAAATTTTAAAAACGGATAATTTTTCATTTCAGATCCAAACAAGATGATAATAAAAACAAGATCCATTATATATATTTTTTTAAAACACATTTCAAAATTTTATACTATTCTATATATCACATAATTTTTTCAAAAATTTTTCTTCTAAATATATATTTTCAATCCAACTTTCAAATCAGTATATTCATATATTCCATAAACGAGTCCTGAATAATTCTTTTGAGAACATAAGAAAAAATATTATTTTAAGAGAGCATGCAAGGTCAAAAGAAACGAGAAATTAGGAAAAAAGCAGCAAACTTTTTATGATTAGGCTGTGTTGGGTTCTCTCAATCGGATATTTTCATTTTTTTTATGCTTGTTTAGGCGGCGGTGTAGATTTTCCCTCTAATTTTACTGTTCCAATTCAAGTTATTTTATTAGTTAGGTATAGTTTTAGATTTTTTTTAAAAAAAAATTAGATAGAGAATTTGAATATGTTGGTGCCTCTCTGTTTTGTGTTTTTGTTTTTCTCTGTTTAATGTTGTCTCAATAATTAAAAAGAAAAAAAAAACAAGAAATAAGAAAAATGAGCAACTTGAAGATGATTTTTTGTTTTTTGGTGAAGGGATTTTCTTGGAGCTTTAATGATGATAGTTTATATATATATATATATATATATATTTATATATATATACACACACACTAGTTTAGAATATGTGTTGTGCACATAAATTTGATATATTTAAAAAAATTTATCTCGATAAAAGAAAGTTAAAATATAGACCCAAAAAAAATTAAAAAAAAAGATCTAAAAATAAAAAAGAAAGCCATGAAAATAATACCTAAAAAATGAAAGGACTAAAATGAAAAAAAAAAAGAATTGACAAATATGGAAAGAAAGGACCAAACTGTAAAAAAGAAAAAAAATGGCGCCCAAAACAAAAATTGAAGAAAAATCAAAAGACCAAAAAAATAAAAACATTTTCATTTTGGTGCAAATAAGGAAGGACTAAAAAATCAAAAAGGGGTGCATGATAAAAACAGACAAAAAAAAAAAAAGAACTAAATTGAAAAATTATAAATCAATACAAAGAAATAACTAAAATGAAAAATAATAATAATAAGTCGAAAAGTATTTAAAAAAAAAAAAAAAAAAAGTGGAGGTTTCAATCAAAACGGTTGGTTTTGGTGGAAAGAGGAGCACAGTTTTTTTTTCTTATATATTTTGATAAATTAACGAAATATTTGATGTTTAAGTTTGAATTAAGATTTTTAAATTTTAATAATAATTTTTATTATTTTTTTTTTAAATTTAAAAAAATTAAAAAAAATAAAAATTAAATTAAAAAATTTAAATTTGAATAAATGAATCAAATCATCGTAAATATATATATTTGGTGCCAACTTTAAGGCGATAGTTGATTTGATAGGACGTACACAAGGCTCACGTGAACTAGATTTCACACACTGCCTAAACACTGAACGGAACCGTGTACTCAAGTTTTGACGTTTGACTCGGTAAGAACAAGGGCGCGTCGGTGAAGTTCTTCCTAGATTGACACTTTTGTTCACACACAATATATATATATATATATATATATATTTTCCCCTTTGAAAATTCACACACAATCTTACACTTACGTTGTTCATATAAGCTTTTTTTTTTATTTCTTAAATTTGACAACTCATTTTCTATTTTTCCTTAATAATAAACTCTTTAAAATTTATGATTCTTGATACTGTTGATCATTCGATCATGTTCATTAAAATTTTGCCAGCTTTTTACCTATGAATATACATTTCTTACTAAAATTTTTTTTTAAATTGAACGTAAAATTTAAAACGAATTTGTATTAAAATTAAGTAAAATTAGAAATAATGTTATTCTGTTGTAACGTGCAAATAACATGTAAAAAACTATCCAAAATTTAACATACATAAGATATAAATAAAAAACTAATGATGTCAATAATTATAAATTCAGGGACTTGTAACTAAGAAAAAAGGTTTAAAAATTAAGCATGTGTTTGTCTTTCAAGTTTAAATCTAAGTTTTTCATTTCAATTCTTATATTTTTTTATAAAAAATCAATAAAATTATTAATTAATTTTTAAAAATCAACTAATTTTTACATAAAAATTTCATCTCAAACCCGTATTCCAAACAAAACCTAAATAATTGTTTTTTTTTTTTAGAAATTAAAGACTAAATAGTTAAATTCAAAAAAAAAAATTCAGCGGATATCCATGATTAAAAAAAAAAAAAAACAAAAAACTTTTATGTATAGATCTGTGCTTATCTTCATGTTTATGTTAGGCGTGACTCAAGAAGAAAGTTAAAAGGAAAGATTCAACACGTGACCCTCGATTGCTTCTTCTTTTTTTTTCCCCCCTCCGTAATTAGTTAGTAATTCTTTTCAAGGAGGCGAATATTTCTTTTCTGTTTCCTAGTTACATATTAATAATTTTGTGTTAAATATAATGACTTGGACTAATAATGCCAAAAAAAAAATAAGTGCGTATGGAAATGGCACCTAATATACAACTTATATTAATAATTCTACTCTAGAACAAATGCAACTAGTGTCATCCCTTTTTATTTGAATATAATTCCTTGCTTCGTCAACACTTACAGAACATGCAAGACAACCACAGTAGAAGAAAAGTTTCAAAAAATAAGAATCCGTTTGGTGAATGAGTTTGAGTTAGAAATTTTAAGTTTCAAAAGTAATTTTCATTGACTTTTCAAAAAAAATAAAAAAATTTTCAAAATTTTTTTTTAAATATAAAAACTAAGATAAAAATTTTAATTTATGATTATATATTAAATAGACCCTAAAAAAAAATCGCATCAAAACAAATGAAAAGGCTCAACTAAAGATGCAAAATAAATGGTTGGGTACATCACTCCTTATTATCCTAATAGTTATTCCAACCTTATCTTTTTACTTTTAGTTTGTTTGTTAACGTTATTTCCAATTAAATTATATTTTTTTATCTTATATTTTATTTTTTTAAAAAAATTAATAAATTTTATAATTATTTTATAAAAAATTAATTTAATTTAAATTTAAAAATTTTAATCCAACACAAACTAATTTCATTCACAAAATAAATTCTTAGATTACAAATTAGAGTACATTTTTCAACTGTACTTGCTCCACTTTCTTACGACAAAAGAAGATTAAGAGGGAGTTTGACATAACCATCCAAACTTCCCAACTCAAATTTTTTTTTATCTTTTTCTTAAAAAATTTTTGTCTTTTTTTTAAAAAGTTTTTGTCTTTTTTGAAAATTTAAAAAAATTCAAAAAAATTTACTATTTAAACTTAAAAATTCCAACTCAAACTATTCCACCAAACACCCTCTAAGACGAGTCATTCTCGTAACAACACAATTATTTTTCCCGAAAAAAAAAAAGAAAAAGAAAAACCAATCCCATGACAATGAAAATAATTTTTTGAGGGTACAGCAATAATAAATGCTGACGGGACAATAACTTAAATTATGTGGTGTACGTGAAATGGCTGGTGGGGCCCATTGCTACAAGTAAATAGTAAGTGGAGTACAAAATTGGGATCCCAAAATCCAATACTCCCAAAGAGGCCCTGTCACAAATTTGTGAATTTCACGTATACAAACATTGGTCAAAGCTTCACCCCCACGAGGAGAGTTCATTTATGTCTGGCATGGACAGTTACAGCTGTCAGCAAAACAAATAAAAAAAAATTTTATCCAAAAGTTAATATATATTTTCACGAGATTGTGACGTTGGGACCCTCCCCTTCTAATTGGGGCTCGGGGAATCGCACGCCCTTAAATGCCGCTACATCTATTTGAATGGTGTGTTGCCTTTTAAAAACGAGCTCCATCATTAGAGGGACCCGTCTCTCTATACATATATCTACATATATATATATATATATATAGATGTGTGTGTATATATATTTTGGTTTGGCAATTTTCTTGTCCAATTCATCATCTCGGAAATGCCACAATTGCCCATTGAGAAATCTGATATATTGAAGTGGTAATTTTGGCGTTTTATGTGTCCCAAATTTTTTTTGGGGCTACATTATCTGTCCCAATTCTTAACATTGTCGTGCGACTTTAGATGCACAAATGGACAGAGTCAATTAAAAACTGGGGGCACAACTTTTTTTTTTTTTTTTTTTATAATAATGATTCCTTTTAAAAGTGAAAATTGATTAATCGCTTAATTACTTATTATATTGTTATTAATTCTTCTCAAAAAAAATTTTTGATTTCGTATTCGGAAATACATATCATTATTGAAAATATTATTGATCTAATCAGAAGATATGATTTAAGTTAATCCCACATGATTCAATATTCAATCTTATGTTCTTTCACTAACTATCTATAAATCTTGATCTAGAACTAATAAAAGCAAACAATAATAAGAAGGAAAAGGCAAAAATTTTATCATGATAATATCACATGTGAAATTATCTTTTAAGATAAATAACTTTTATGAAAGTTTTTTTTTTTTTTTTTCAAAGGTAAAAAAGAATGTCTAACTCTAACCTAATGCCATGACTATTCTTAGTTACCCAAAAAAAGGAAAGAAGATTCTCAAGTAGAAGATAAGAAAACTGCTGGCAAGTGAGCTATTAGTGCAAGTCAATAACCAATCCAAGAAACCAAAAGAATCGCGATTGTTATCATCCAGTGCAAGGAATTCACATCAAACAGTTTCCATTAGTGAAACAATTTGGTAAAGAAATTCGGAAAAAGCTAATTTGGTTGCACCTGTTTTTTTCCACTTTCCCTGAGGAAAAATGCCCCTTCACAAGAAATATTGAAATCCGCAAGGGGTCTAGTGACTGTGGACCATGAGCTATGCCCCGCGCAGCTTGAAATATTCAAGTCAGATTCCTCGTTTTTTTTTTTTAATTTCCTTTTCTTATTTTCTAATTCGAGATTGGACCCAACAACTACTTCTGCACACTACTTCTAAAGCTGATTTTAGATGAATTTAACGAGTAAAAAGTTTTTTTTATTTATTTATAAATAATTGATTAGTTGTGGCTCTAAATGAGTCAATTAAGTCTATCATTTAGTTTAGAAATATATTGTTGGAATGCCTCTTACTCAAAACGCTACGGCTGATCTACCTGCTTTGCGGCTACTTGTACCAAACATGAAGCTTCATGTCTCACGCAACCAAAATCAACGCTATTCAAGCGATAAAAAAATTTGGCCCAAAAAAATCCGAAATAATTAATTAACTAAAAAAAATCCAAAATAATGTAAAAGGTGACTGCCGATTCTCCAACTTATATTCATGAGCGCCGTAAGCCGGACAAGGACAAACTTTTGAATCATTCGCAACTAATTTAATTCATTTTAGCAAATTTATACACATGTGAAAGCATGCACGCTGACCAATTGATAGCCTTGTAACGACTTGACAAGGCTTTTGAGCTAATTCATGAACAATAAATCAAAGTATAAAGGAAGTGCGTTTACCGCTTTTTTTTTTTTTTTTTTGGGACAAACATAACTTAAATTTCGTTTGATATTTCAACTTTATAATCAATTAAACTGTATTTTTTTATTTTAATTTTTATCTTTTTCTGAAAAATAAACAAAAATCATCATTAATTTTTGATAAATTAACCAACTTCGATTTAAAAATTTTTATCTCCAATGGACAAATCAAGCACAAGCTTAGTTGACAAAACCATGTATAAGCAAGAGTAGTTCATTTTACAGTCGACATCCCTTCACAACTACCAGCAACATTTTGATGTTATATTGTTTTTTTTTTTTTTAAATAGAGTATGGGATCTGAACTCTAAATCTCAATATAAGACGTGAATTTATTGCATAGACTATGGGCCCATTTGATAAAGTTCTTGTTTTTACTTTTAGTCCGTAGAAGAAAATAAGTAAAATTGTAGTTTTTTTAGTAAGTATATGGGAATCATATTTTTTAAAAAAATTTTGAAATCAAAATGACTTTAAAATTATATTATGTCTAATAAGTAATAAAAATATTAAATCCAATTTAATAGTGACTTACTTAAACTCTTATATTTTCTGACTTTAACATGAAATTTTTTTGGAGACTAATTTTTTTTTTTTGATAAATCATTCAAATACTTTCAAAGCTGCTTTTGTTTTCTGAGTTTGAATCTTAAAAGACCAAAAAAAAAAAAACCGAGCTTTTTAAAAACTGTGTCAAACACCCTGTACCTGCTACCATTTTTAACATGTAATTTTGATGTAAACAGTATCAGCATATATAATGAAGTTTTCTTATGAGAATGTATTAGTTAAATAGTAAGTCATGCACCACTTATTCGTCTTTAATGTGTTTCCCTACGCCCAAAAAGATAGAGAAAATAAAAAGAATCCATGGATGAATGAACACAACGCCATCGGATCGGCGTAAATTATGGTCGGCCACGTTGCTTTTTATTTTTATTTTTTTTAAATGGCATTTCTCGAGTCAAGGGGACAACAAATGTCATCAAAGAAGTAATTGACTCCCGTGCCGTCCAGGCAAAGCTGCACGCCAACCCAGCTTGTTTTTGTACTTCGATTTTTTTTTTTTTTTAGTAAGAGCTTGTATTCGATTTTGTTAAATGAAAAATAAATAAATAAATAAATAAAACCTTGCTTCCCACATTACTTATGTAATAAAATTTTAACAAAAATGGGGGAAAAGAAGCAAATGATTCAGAATTTATATTCAGAGGGGAAAAAAAATCAAGAGTTTATTCTTCTTTATTCAATTAGAGGGAAAAAAAATTAGAGTGGGGTGGTTGGTGTTAGATTAGAATAGTTGAGAATGCGTTGCTGTTAGCATGAGTTTGTTGAATAGATTAGAGTTGAGTTTTCTTGAGTTTGAATTATTTGACTTTTAAAAATTAATTAAAATTTTTATTGACTTTTAAAAAAGATAAAAATGAATTAGAGTTTTTTGAGTTAGAATTCTTGCATTAAACACCTCATAATAGTATTTTATTTAACGTTAGTTGTGTTCTCTTTTTAAGTATTTAAAGAAAAAAGAGAAACAAAGCTAGTAATATGAGGACATCTACTCCAAATTTCCAAAATTAGAAAATTTTGCAAAAGAGTATTTTTCTAACTTTTTCCATAATTCACTCATTCTGAAAAAAAAAAAAAAAACTATATTATTTTTAAATTTATTTTGTACAATTCCCTTTTGAAAAAAAAAAGATATTTTTTTGAAATCTTTTCACATTGTGTAATTTCTAACATCATTTATTCTCAATCCAAACAATCTTTTGTTTTTAACAAGAAAATTTTTTATACATCCAAATATCATTTTATTCTCAAAATGAGGACTTTCTCATTTAAAATAAGAAAATTTTCATTTTCAATACATGATCCAAACGGAACCGTAGAGTTCAAATCTCGATTTTAGCCCCCGTTTGATTCACCAATCCAAGCCCAAAAATTTCAACTCATTTTTGTCTTTTTCTAAAAATTCAACAAGTTTTTTAATTAATTTTTAAAAAGTTAAACAATTTCAATTTAAATATTTCAACTCAAATCTACTAATGAAACGCATGCTAATCTCTTTTTTTTTTTTTTTTTTTTAAAGTATGATGATATACGTGCTTCCAGCCAAAAAGAGAAAAAGGAGAATGATGAGTGCCCAGCAATGTGGCAAGAAAACATCCAGAATGTAGGATCTCTTTTGCTATCATCACTCATCAGTCTGTGATGTAAGTAAAAACCAGCTTGTGATCCTGCATCCAGTTGTCCACAATACATCCAAATGCTACGTCCCAAAAGAGTTGGGGGCAGTTTCCTTTATACGTTAAGTAAGACAACAGGCCAAAACACAATCAATGACATTTTCCGAACAGGCTCCGAATCCTTTAAAAAATTGATTGGGTCGACCATCTTGGCAGTTTTCCTATAGGATTTTTGTATTCATATGGCTTGACTTTTATGAAAACTCGCAACCAATGAAAACAGGAATTTTTTTTGTGTCCAACCAATAGCGGCGATGAATTCAAAACAAACATTCTGGGTTGACAGTGTCGACTCAGGTCGGTTTGGCGCCACCCAGCCATTTTACGGCTATTCTGCTATTGAAATTTGCAACCAGGTGGGCCCGAGTTGCCATCAGTCTATAGCCCACGGCCCATCCAGTTTACATCCAAAATGTACTTAAAAAAACAATTGCTGCTGTTATAGTCACGTAACCGTAAAGTTCATACATCCCACTGAGTCACCAGATTCAAGTTCTTTTGGAAGTTTTCGTTTCACATATTTTATTAAGATATCCTGGACGTATCAAAGCTTCATTTGTTATCCCTCTTGGTTTGTCAATGCCAATGGTTTTAAGCAAGAAAGACGCTTTGGTGCATCAGCCGTGTTAAACTCCATAACTAACTATAGACCTCCTACTGTAGGGTGTTGAACACTGATACCATTTAGCATTGTTCCTTAACAGAAGGAGAAAAAAAAATTATGTAAAGCGAAAGCTGCACCGTGTTGATAGAATTTAAGGTTTTCTCGAAGACGAGTTCAACCATAAAGGAGGTTGAATCTGACCTGGAACTTTGGAAGCTTCCGGTTGGGTTGTTGAGGAATGAGAGCACAGAACTCAAAACATATTGTGATGTTGTCTGGTTATCCTGTGCATGGAAAGGGTTGTAGATATTGCTGTTGAGCCTCAACCGAAGTACTTAACATTGAGGCTTTTATTGAGTAATTTGATATTGAAACAAAAATTCCGTGACCAAGTTACCACCATAGTCAGATAAACTAGGGGAAAAAACATTGCAGCAAAAATGCATTCAACTAGCCAGAAAAAAGCATGGGATTAAAAGGTAATATCTTACATATTCTCATCATTTGCAGAAATATGTGGACCATTAGCTCCTGACTGAGGCTTTGAGGAAGCCGACTGTGGAGGGAAAACAGAAAAATGAAACTCTCGATTTTGCATTGAAACTGTGAGAGAGATAAATTCTTCTCAACAGATTATCACCACCAATGAAATGGATGCTTTTGACAGGCAAACTGAAACATGTTCCACTTGCCTCAGATACACATGAATCCATGTAATCACTTTCCAGCAAGTGTTTGCCAACTGATTTTTGAGATAGAGATGAAGCTGCATGAGGGTATTATTTAAGGGGTTATCGGCAATCATAAAATAGTTTCTTCACTTTCTATTTGTTAACGAATGTACCATTTAATTTGAAAAACTGCAAGTAAATATAGAGGGATCTTTGTTTTTTAGCTAAATTCAACAGACAAAAGCTGGAAGATAAAACCTGTACATTCCGCAGCACCTATCCCATAATTCTCGGTTGGATATTTTCCCAGGCTGTTTTGAACCAAATTTTTAGTCCTGGAATAATTATGGTATCATCACGTTAACAGTAAGGTCTAGCTACCAACGGAAACTTCATTGTGTCATTGCATTTGTTCATAAACTGCTATAGGAAAGTTCCTCTGGTATTCCAGTCTATCAAATTCTCATCCCAAAGAAAGCATAGCAACTAAAAACATTGTTGTTCACCAAAACTTTAATGTTAGTCTGTACATTTCAAATATGTGGGGAGAATAATGAGATACTGCATTTGTCCATATGAATTTTCACGTGCACAATGATAAAATCAAATATCCAATATCGGAGTCAGTTTTTTGAACTTATCAGTTGACAATTTTATGCTGCCTTTCCAAGGCTGTGACTTGTACAAAAACAACTAGATTGAAATTTTTCTATCTCATAATCATGAGTGTGCTTTTGTTTTCCCTTTTTCCTATGTAATCACTTCAGATTTTAATATCATATGTCAAAATACAAGATAAAATCTGGAAAGTATACTCCTTATAATGGGCCGTCCACTCATCCTACCTATTATCCTTTGTCAAATCCGTGTTGCATCCTGCTTGGCATTCGAGTATTAAGGAGAAGCTCCTCTTAGCCTGGGATTGAAATAAAAGAAACAAGTTTCCGTCAATAAATTGTTAGAAAAAAATTTCTGTGGGAAACGAGCTGCAAAAACATACTATTTAAATGAAACTGAAAATCAGATAAGAGTAACAAGTGGCATCCCGGCACCTAAAGCTTCAACTATGCAAAGGTCTGTGAGACTAAAGTGTACGCTCCTTCCATGTTCCATCACTTGCAAGCAGGATGTGGCTATATCCACAAAATCAGTCCTTTTAATATGTCAATTCTTGTTGTTGAACTCTCATTATGAGGTTTAAAACTTTACTCTGTACATATATCCTGTATCTGTGAAGTTAAAGAAACTTCGAATCTGGAAGTAAAGGTCAAATTCATCTCTTACCTCTTCATTTACATGTGCCAAGTTGTCCTGGATTTTCTTTATGATAGTTCTTAAACTCCCAAGCTCCAAGTGCAATGCCTAATCGGTCATATTTTCATTGAAGCTTGAAAAATAATTTACACTGGAAAACAGAATTGAGTAATCGACATTCTGATGTCCAAACCTCTTTCTCAAGAATTAGATTCTGTATGACAATGTCCTTCAATGAAAGAATTTTCTGAAGGTGGGGTGGTTAAGAAAAGATGCCTGGATAAATATATTTTCCTTGACAAGGAATAGATTAAGACCCACAAATCATAGGTAATGGGATGGATATCTCATCTATCTGGGCTTGACAAGCGGTACTAATTGTTGCTGCCTCCAGCTGCGCTTCTAGCTCAGAGATTACTTTATTCTTTCTCTGA
This sequence comes from Ficus hispida, assembly GCA_025413025.1. Taxonomy (NCBI): domain Eukaryota; kingdom Viridiplantae; phylum Streptophyta; class Magnoliopsida; order Rosales; family Moraceae; genus Ficus; species Ficus hispida. The sequence continues at coordinate 3,904,244 of CM046371.1, read as the reverse complement.
ATATGATCTTCACTACACTTCAGTTTCTGCTCCAGATCAGAGATCTTTTCTGCATAAATTAGTTCAAGATCAAAATCAATGTTGAATAGATAACAAGACATTAATACTATCAAATAGAGCAAGATCATCAACTTTCGCTTCAATGATACATCGAAGCAGCATCCAAACAACTAAATTTTAATCATTCTGACCGGTACAACCGTAAAACTGATTGATCATATCAAACGAATTAAATCTTCAGAAAATCCCAACTTGCACCAACCTTAAAAATGATCAACAAGAATCACCGTGGAGGGGAGCAAATAAATAGCGAATCACGACTTGTTAAGGCCAAAAAAGAACTAATAATCCAGGTAAGAAAAACAATTACCAACGAATGCTTTCTCGAATGAAGAGACTTTATCCAATTTACTCCTCAAGTCAGCCACTAAACACAGCAAAGTTGAAAGGTAAAATCATTAAACAAATTCTACGAAATTATTACAATTATACAACTAGAACAAGAGCTCAAGCGTTACTAGCCTATATCTTCTTTTTCGCACATAACTCTTTGCTCATTATCCACAACCTGCTTGATCAAAAACGCCTCTTTTTCTATCGAATCAAATAACAATAAATGAGATTTCAGTTTCTCGGATAGAACACTGAGCTTTCTATCCCTGGCATGAATCGATCGCTTCATATCACTAGTAGATTCATCATAAGCGTTCACGAAAAGCTCTTTTGACTGGATTAGGTTTTGTATGGTTTCCTTCAATTCTGTTTGCTTGGCTTCGAGCAAAGCATTGTCATTCTGAAGGTAATTAACCTACATAACAATATGCATAAGTTAAACTACGTTCATTTTGATTCTAGTAAGCCTTTTTGCAGGAAAATCAGAAAATCAGACAATTTTTCACACGCACCTTTCTTTCGAATTTCTGCCGTAGTTCATTGGAGGAAGATAATTCGATCTGTAATTCCTGTAACTTCCTCGCGTATTCTTCCTCTGTTTGCTTCTGTTTCTGCGCTCAAACACCGCGAATGGATTTGTTTCGTTAAACGGAGAAAACAAATTGCGATGAAAACAAAGGAAAAAAGAAAACGCAAATCGATCGAAAAGGAAAACCTGAATTCTGCAATGAAGTTGCTCCGTCGCCGAGCGTTCTCTTTCCTGAAATGCTTCCACAAAGAACAGTTAGAGAGAGAGGGACAGAGACAAAGATTTTGGTGATGATGATCGGAAACCTTACTCTGAGTTCTCGAACGTCGGTGATCAGAGATTGGAGCTGAAGCTTGAATTTGGAAAGTCGAAGCAGCTCCATTTTGGGACCAAAGTTCTCCAGGCTCAAAAGCTCCAGAAAAATTTACCAATGGCTTTTCTTTTGGCAATGGAACCTCTCTGAACCCTAATTTTCTGCTTCTTAATCTTTGTCCGCCATGGAAATTTTTCGTACCCTGAACGCCGGTTAATTTTGAGTGAAGACGATTTCGCGCATTTCTTTTCCCGCTATGAAAATTATATATTATTTAGGGGCTAATGGCGCTATTGGCTGAAAAAAATTTTTTTTTTTTTTGGTCTCACTCTCTCTCTTCTTTTTTTTTTTTTTAAAGAAGATTTCTCGGGCCTGGACCGAAGGCGTTTAGTAAGCCCGTACCCAGTTAGGAAACTGCTTCTTCTTAGCTGAAATAAAAAGAAAATGTTGGGAGTAAAATTTCACAGCAAACACATAATCTGGATTTAAACAACAATTCAACGTGAACATTGTAAGAACATTTTTCATAAACTCAATGAATACTACAAAACAAATAAGTAAAACGGAAATTGCAATAAATACAGAGCTAAAGAAAATAAATAGTAAGATTTTAAAATAGTTAAAGTAAATAATTATAAATAAATAAGTTTACCAACAAAAACTATTACACAAAAGAAAAGTACTTGAATAATACAAATTTAAAAATTATCGCACTAATATGATTCAAAAAATTGACACTAGATTAATATGATACAAAAATAAACTAAAATTAACTAAAATTTGTGCCGTGTTGGTCAATAATAGAGAATTTATATCATGTTAGTCAATAGATGAAAAAAATGTGGTTATTTATGTAATTTTCTCTTAAAAAAAAAACTAATAAGTCATAAAAATTTATACTAAATTAATATGACACAAAATAAAACTGAAGTTTGTGTCATACTGGTCAAGAATGAGGAATTTGTGTAACGTTAGTCAATAGATAAAAAAAAAAGTAGTTATTTGGATAATTTTACTTTCTTTATGCAAATAAATCTACAATATATCATCCATAAATTTATACTCAAGAAATTAATAACCTCAATTAAATAATATTTTTGACTGATCCTAACTGGGGACGATGTGGTAAATCAATAATTCACTAAATTTATAAGATAATATACATGGGTCCCACTGGACATATAAATTAATAATCTCCCTATATGTCGAAATTATAAACATGCAGGACTGAATTGGGAGGCATACATAAAATGTGACTCCAATGTTACTTGTATCCTCTTGAAGTTGATGTCTCCTTGGACGTCATCTCTAACTTTTCTTAGTGCATTATGTATACAAATGTAAATTTCGTTGGTTGCAAAAATGGATAGATCCATGATTTCTATTTAATAAGACTAATTAAATTCTTGGAACTTTTTTTGGTTAAAAAATATATAGAATAATCATAGTTCTTAACTCGATAATTAGGTAATATTCGTATAATCACAGTACACGATATTAAGTTCAATGTTTTGGGAAAAAAAAAAAAAAACAAACAAACAAACAAAGAATAACTTGAGAAATTAGTTTTATTTAATTAATGTATACGAAATAAATAATCAATTATCATTTAAATGATATCTCGATTATCTCGTAAATTTGTTATAAGTTATTAGTTACTATAAACGTTTAAAATAAATTGTTTAGTCCAATTATTAATCGTAAAAAAGCTATTTGCTTCCTTATCCCTAAGTAAAATACTGGACATTGTGACAAAATGATGAGACTTGGATGTTTTAGTAAACTTGCATAGAGAATATTACCAAAATTTGGAATTGTGAATTTGTAAAACCGGTAATAGTGGCAAAACATCCGCATAAAAAAGAGAGGATTTGTTTTATTGATGTTGATTGAATGCACTCTCTTAATGGAAGAGTGATTGGGAGTATTTGTCTCTCACAATAGTTGTTGGTGGTTGAATTGACATGCAATTTCCAATGGCAATGGCCAAGTTGGAGCTGGGCCACAAGGTGCTTAAGCATGTTTCACCTAAGTGGCACGTTAGGTTTTCACTTAAGCAGGGCTGCTTGGCAACTCACTCGAACGGTGCCGGCTCGAGATTTTACATAAGTCGTGATCGTGATGACTGATCAATAGTTTAATAATTATTTAAATGTGATGAGAACACTCTCAGGCTCGAACGAAAATTGTTCATAAAACATAAACTTTAAAACAAAATAAAACAAAGAAATTAGATGCTTGTCTGAGTTTTCATAGTTTTTTTTTTTTTTTTTTCAATCATCATAGTTTTTAATTAAGAGGTGATAATAAAGTCAGTACTCAGCAAATTTCCTATCCCATCGAGATAATTACATTTCTCTCCAACGGTTTTATTCAAGTTCACATGGGTTTTAATTAAAATGTAAAAGTCGATAAACAAAAAGTAATGTTATTCTTTCTCAACATATTTGTATAGCACAATCTAACAAATCATATAATTTTTACATTAAAGAAAAATAATAATAATCATTACCATATAACAACACATGGAACAATAGTTAGGCTTGAAGTTTAGAGAATCTCTCTTGAAGCCCCAAAGCCTCTTCATATTCAACAAGTTTATTTATTGTTTGAAAAAGCGTGTGGAATGGCATGCCATTGACCTTCTCATGAGTTATTTGCCCTAACGTTGAAAATTGATGTGAATGGAATTTTTAATTTTTAATTTTTTTTATTAATATTTAAAAACGTTTTGCAATTCAAAAATGGTGTCCAGCAGGTGACAAATAAATAATATTGGAAAACATGTTTCAGAATTCACTTGTGTTCCCCATCTAATCTGTACTATTACGAAGCTGTCTTTTTTTTTTTTTTTTTTTTTTTAGGCTGTCTCGCAAGAGCTCTATCTGCCTTACAGCTTTCATTCAACCAAAGTCATTATTGAAGAATTCTAGTAACTTGATGAAACTGACCATTTCATGAAATATCATGAAAATCCCAATCCTTTTTTTCAAATTATTCGTACCAATATTAATTAGGGTCCACATCCTAGCAGTTTGCCCCCAACGAAGTCAAGAAAGTGTGGCAGTATATTTGCTTTCCATTAACCTAAATTTGCTGTCATTGAGTGTAATATTATTTGGCTCAAGTTTCATAGGTAGACTCTGGTATACCTACGGCCTCCACATGGAATACCAATAAGAGCATGACCTTTTTTAACTCTTTAAGGAGAAACAGTGTCTACTAATTTGGTATTGTATCAAAGTTCATCCCAACTTCTCCTCTTTTGTCTTAAAGATAATGTGGGTTTATCTGGCTGTAAGATGATGTGTTGGTTTTACAAGTAGAGAATGCAAAAATTAAAGAGTAATTGATCTAAATAATCCCCGAACTCTTTATAAGTGACAATTCGGTCTCCGTATTTTAATTTTGATCGAAACGATCCTAAATTCTCTAAATGTTGGCAATTATAGTAATTTCCATCCAAGTTCATTAAATTTCTGATGGAATAGGCCATATGCAATGTATGTGATCTAATTTGGGAGGGTATTTTAGTAATATAACAATATAGCTAATTAAAAAAAAAAAACCTCTTAAACAAAAAAAAAAATTGTATTCTTCTAGGCTGTCCTCCTCTCTCTCCTCGTCCCAAAACCCTTTCTCTCTCGAAGCTTTTGGCAAACACAGAGGGGCGTGAGGGGAGGGGCAGTGGGGTTCACACAGGGGTGGGCGTCGATGACTGAATCGGCATATGTGAGGGGCGACGACAACGATATCGTCGGCAGCAAACTAGTCAAAGAACCCTAGATACTCCTTGCGGATGTAGATTGCATAGCTCTTTGGCCCTAGAGCTCCCGCGCCATTTAGAGCTTCTCCGTCATGCCCAGCCACCGCTTCGCCTCCTCGCTTGCGATGTTTCTTATGCTCAGCCATAAGCATGTTTCTCTGTCCTCTCTTGTTTTGTTTTTGGGGCCTGGGTTTGAGTTCGGTTAGGGGCTCCTGGGTTTGAGTTGATGGGTGAGGTTTGAGTTTGGTGGGGGAGGACAACGACTAGGTTTGAGTTCGATGGGAAGGGGGGTCTGGGTTTGAGTTCAGTTCGGTAGGGGAAGGCAGCGGCTGGGTTTGAGTTTGGTTTGGGGGGGGGGGGGGTGATTTTGAGTTCTCAGATGTCTCTCTCTCTTTCTTTTCAATGTTATAGGTGTGAGTTATTATTTTTAATAAGGGTATTTTTATCTTTTTATGGTTTAATGAGTTCATGTGATGGGTTATGTAACCTATTCGATTAGAAATTTAATATAAATAATTATAATTATCAATATTTAGAGAGTTTAGAATCATTTCGGTCAAATTAAAAAAAGAGAATAAAATTGTCGTCTTATTAAAAATTGGAGACTGTTTGGACTAATTACTCAAAATTAAAATGCCCCTAAAAGTGTATTTTATATTTTGGTTTATGAAATATATATATATATTATTCTCATCGAGATAAGCTTACGCGGTTCTTGCTCCATAACTTTTTTTTTTTTTTTTTCATGTTATGAAATATTTGTATTAAATCATAATTATTTGTATCAGGGAACCAACAAAGTGATCGTTAAACGTCAATAAATGTGATTTGATGGTCCAAAAGTAGATTAAGCTTCTTTTTAAGACTCGAACGCAAGATTTTCCATCTATCAATTCAGTTAGCCCAATATCAATAAACTGTCTACCAGTACCAACTTTGGTATTCCCGCTCCATAACTAAAGTCTGAATGGGAACGCGTCAGATTAGGACCAATAAATGTAAAGATAACAAATTGGTCAGCATGTTTTTACTAGTTTGCATGAACAGATTTTCTTCAGAAAAAAAAAAAAAAGAAGAAGAAGAGAGAGTTGCACGAGAGCTGGTGTCGTTTGTTAATATTGGTTGTATATGTGTATATTGTATATATTCGTGTCTGACAACTAAGTACCCAGCTAGCCAGCAGCGAACTAATTGACTTATATGTCAATCATAAATGAAATCGGGACCCAACCCTGTCAGTAGGAAACACTGAAATGGACCTTAATAAAAAGCATAAAACCACTTGAACTGGTGCCTCGCAATTAGATGGACCTGACACCTATTAGTGTCAATCACTTGCTTCATTGCAGCATCTATATTCCAGACTCTGGTCTTTGTCATCTTCTTTATTTACCCCAATAAAAATTGATCGTACATTGTAATAAAGTATATATATGAAAAAGTGAGGCCAGTAATTATACTTTTAATCTATAGTGATATTTTTCATCATTAACGACGGTACATGATAAAAAAAAAATATATTTAAACATTTTTTTAATCAATCAGGGATCTGAATCTTGTATTATGCGATTTGCTGATTTGTAATCATTACTAATGAACTCTATAAGCTCTGGTCTATTAAAGATTCAAGGATATAATTTTTTGTTATCCAATTAGTGATTTCATCTGCTGTTTGGCCTTACGTCCCATATTTCTTATTCAAAAAAAAAAAAAAAACAAACAAACAAAAAGAAAAAGTACTGATGTCTTTTACTAGTTTAATTTGTGACCAGAAGAAATTATGCGTATATTATAAATTTTTATTCAAACAACTAGAACAATAACAAATATCAATTGCATAAAAGTCCAATTTATATTATAGATTTTATATCAAAACTATAACAAGCCCTTTTGTATGAGTATCCTTACTCAAACCCTCGTCTTGACGAAGTTAAACAGAGCCTACCTTTGTGAGATAACCCAACTCAATTACACAGGATGAGCAACATTTTTCCTTTTTTGTTGCTTGTTTAATTAGATTATGATTTGAGAATGCTAACTACCAACTGAATGCGATAGATCTTGCTAGTAAATTGATACCAACTCTTACAAGCATAACTTTTAGAAGATGCTAGAAGATATTTAGCCGGTATAGTTTTGTGATCTCTTTGAAGGGGGGTAGCTTATGAAAAATATAACTATATGTCCCACTAGTAACTTACAAATTTTGAATAGAGATCAAATTGAATGAAGTCTCTTAATTAATTTAAGAAATCCTTTTTTAACGGTTAAAAACTATGTCTTTTCGGTAAAATATATTTTCATAACGACTGAAAAAATTATCCTTTTCTTCCATATTGTGCTTTTTCTCATAAAACTCGCAATTAAATACCAATATTTTTTTTTTTGGGAGCCCAGCTCTGAATTATCTTCAGAAGCAGCATCCCATCTCGTGTACTCCATCCATAAAACTAATCATATTTATGGCATTCTTTTCTCCTGACAGAAAAATCAATAGCATACCAACTGTTTGTATAAATGAGCGGGCGGCTTCTTATTCAACCGAATTTAATCACTGACATTTCAATTCTTTTCCTTTATTTTATTTATTTTATTTTATTTTGTTTTTATTTTTCCCTCTCGGCCTCTCCCACATGCCATGTCATGCCTTGCATTGCATGGCGATTATTAACCCACTTCGAATACGATATGATGTAGCAGTACCTAACTGAATTTCTCCACGCGTAAAGTATTTTGCACATGTCGAATGACATTTTAACAGGTATAAGACAGCTACACATTTTACCACGTGCTAAAAAACACACCCCAAATAAAGAAAAACAAAAAATCATAGGATATGAAGCTATCTAGATTTCTTTGCTGTAACCTAAATCTAAGTATATATATGGATATATGAGTTTGGACCGAACAAATTTATCACTATATCTCTATATACATGTGATGGAATAAGAGTAACGTTCAAATTCTGCAATAACCAATATTATCTTTTTCAGAGCTTATCTATGCCTAACTATAACTGACCAAAAATGGCAACGGTTGGCATTATTGTTAGGTACGTTATGTTACTTGTTTGGTTCACAAGCTCAAACTAATATTTTTAAACTTTTTTTTTGTTTTTTTTCTTAAAAGTTTTTGTCTTTTTCTCAAAAAGTTTTTTATCTTTTTTGAAAAGTCAACATAATTTATATTTAAACTTAAAAATCTTAACTAAACTTACACACCAAATACCATATAAGTATTAATCGCACCCATCAAACTTTTTGACAAAAAGGGACTCACTTGGCTCCAATTTGCAAAACTAGGCAAAGGGCTATTGATGACATGCACAACCTCTCCAAAGGCTGAAACCAACTAATTAATCTTTTAGTAAATGAGACTCCAAATGGGACTTCTAAAGTAGTAATACATGGATTTTAAAATGTCACGTGGAGTTTTTTTTATTGCAGATTTATTTTATTTAATTTTATTGTAGACACTTAAAAAGTAGTGAAGTGATTCTGATACTAATATTTATGAGTGGAACTTATCCTTAGAAACCCGCTTGCAAGGAAGGGGCCTCAAAGTCTTAATAAATCCAGTGATTAACTTATGATTATTCCACGTCGGAGTTAATTTTGGTATCCAAGAGAAGGTTGCTCCTATCCCTTACGTTCTTCAAATTAAGGAAGATCTTAAAAATGATCTTTTGTGGGAGGTAGGAAGATCAGGTTCTTAACACAATTTTTAAAACGAAATGACACTTAACAATTAGCACGATTCATAAACTGTAAAGAGTAAGGCAATATTTTTTTAGAACGTAAGATGAAATGCAACAGTTCGATAAAAACACTTGCGAGATTCTTTATTGTTTTGTCATTATTAATATTTAACTAACACGAAATAAACACGCAGGATACTTGATATAGTGCGGTTTTAAATCTAAAAAAAAAATTATTAAAAAAGGTACGATATGGCTTTTCAACAAGGTATAGTTGGTTTTGCTTCACATGAATTGGGGATAAGAGGGGATGAGATAAGAACGAACTGTTTTAGTTGCCACGCAACATACAGATTCTTCAAAAGGCCAGCTTATGTTCTATTAAAAGCAACGACATTACCATTTGCCAGGGCAATTCTTTAAGCACGTGAGAGAAAATATACTTGTACAATAATAGTAATATTATTAGTTCTACAGCTAAAGATTAAAGAAAAAAGTCGCTTTCAGTTTCATGTGGTTGTCCAATGTTATTTTACTTGGCTAAAACTGACAACGACACTTGCTCACTCAAGTCTCTCAGCTGGTTTCAGTGAGCATCAATTTGGGAATCTTATTTTACCCGAAAGAAACAATTCCCATTTCAAGCAAAACTCCTAATGGGCACGTGGTCATTAACCAATCGGGGTGATTGCTTCGGCACATGGGTATTTTCTCTTTGGATTACAGTGAAAGATTGTTTCGGAATTTTGGTCCTCTATTTTTGTTTTTGATGGACAGAAAAGGGGGAAAAAAAGGGAAATTCCAGCTTTGAGTAGGCTAAATGACAGAATAAAATGTTAAAGGCCTCTTTTGCAAACTATCATGTTTTTAAGGTGGTGTTTGGAACATACACTCCAATTTGAGTTTTGGAAATGCTGATGTTTGGAGTTTTGCGTTTGATTGAAAATGAATTATTTGGAGTCAAAAAGTATAAAAATTTAAAATGTATTCAGAAAAAAAATTAACAATATTGATCTTATTTCATTTCTCTGTTATTCTATGTATTACAAAAAACATATCATTTCAACTTGAAATAATAAAGTTATAGATTTTTTGAGTTTTTAAAAGAGATTTGAAATGTGAATAATGAAATTAGTTTATTTTTGAAGAAAAGAGAAAAAAACTTTTGAAAATTTTTATTGGAGTGTATACTCCAAACATAGCTTAAAATATTTGTTGGGCAATTAGAAAATTATGAAAAAGGATTAATTGGAGGGTTGGTCATAGAAATGCATTATCTATTTATAGGCAAACACATGCACAATTATAGAGAGCACGTCAATGTGAAGGCACTTGAAAAATGAATATCCTAGCTTAAGCATACTTCCATTATTATTATTATTATTATTATTATTATATACATCTATTTATTTTGTGGATAACATTTGTGCCCAATACTCTGGATTACGTTGGAGATTAGCATCAACCTTATCCCTGTTATTTATTGTCATATATTTTTTTAAAGACATAAAAGTTTTTAGTAACTTCACAAGTGAGGCTAATAATATCCATAAACGTCACAATTGTGATCTTTGAAATTACAAATGCAAATAGTTCATTTATGTTCTTATTAAGAATATTTGAACAAAATTTTTAAAAAAAGTACATTTATTAAAAGTAAAATATTTTAGCAATTATGACTTAGATAAAGAGATTATTCATAATGATTTTGCTTATGAATAGCTTTGCTTATTTTGTCAAAGACCTCGTACACCCGGTGCATCTATTAATGTTATCCACTAATCAAAATCGAAACGACTACTTTGAAAAGCTTTTATTAAATAGACAGTTAATTACACATTAATCATAACTAATCATTTAATTATTGAAGACCCGCTTTTGTAATTGATACGGTACGCAACTCGAAAGAAAAAAAAAAAAAAAAAAGTGATTCGAGAAACGATAAACTCGGCTTTTTCCCATTTTGTACATTGTATTTTGTATTTTCCTTTGTTGAAGCCAGTAGGCAGCTTCCCAACCCAAAGTACTTCCCAGTCACATCTGACGTGTTGACAAACGTGTCTAATCTGCCGTTGACGATGAAGAAACTTTGGTTGACTGAAGAAGTATAAATATCCAACGGTGGAGATTAAGGACAGACTAAGGACTGGCAATTGAGATTAGTTTATTTAGGCACAAAAAAAAAAAAAAAAAAAAAAAAAAAACCTACCATTTGCTTATCACAAGTAAAATTAATAGAATAAACAAGCTATAATACGAGTTTTCGAGAAAGGTAGCAGCATGGAACCTGATTGGTTTTATTCTAGGTCACTCGTGTTGATTAAAATAGTTAATACAATCTTTTTATGTTGGCAGTGAATTCGTATCAAGTCACATGATATTAATCGTTTTATGATAAGTGATCAAATATAAACTTTGACCGACCTGGTAATATCTTAAATTGAAAAAAAAAAAAAAAAGGTATCTGATACTAAAACACCAATATAGAAACATGATATATGACATGTGGCGTATGCAGGTTGTTTTCACTTAATTTTCTTATTGTTCATACATTATGATTTATAGTTGTTAACATAATAATATAATGTTAATTATATACCTAATTCTATTAAAAGATGCTAAATTCCGATCTCCTATCCCCCTCCCCTTTGTTTTTTTTTTTTTTGTTTTTTTTTTTAATTACTGTGACATTTGTGAAAATGCTACTTAGTAATTTAGGGATTAGGGATGGAAAAAAATCTCGAATTGCTGAATTAATTGCCATTTTTCTTTTGATTGGAATTGTTTGCTAATTTTAATTTTTAATACAAGTTTATAATTGTCTTGAAATAGTAAAAACATGCTGTTGATAATAAGAAAAAGAAAAAGAAAAAGTTTACGATACAAATTTTGAATATCATTACTTTAAGTAGTGGATTAACTTTTCAACCATATTTCATTCCAAAAAAAAAAAAAAAAAAATTCAACCGGTAGAGCTTTTTTTTTTTTTATACCTTACCGGTAGAATTCAATTTATATACCGTTTGATTAATTTTAATGGTTTAGATATTACTTGTATATAAAAATTTATGATGTATCCTAGTTTATGGAATTATATGCTAATAGATTAAAAAAAAAACAATGAAAGAAATTTTAAAAAGAAAAATACTGGCGACCACCCCCCCCCCCCAAGATCCTCCCTCCCTCCAGACAAGCCCATCCACGACCTAGGCTCCCTTCCCCCCGACGACGAGCCCCCCTCCCCCCCCCCACTCGACCCAACACGAGACCTAGGTGCCCCTCCCTTATCCCAACCACCCCGCATCAAATCCATGTGCCCCCCCCCCCCCCCCCCAACCTGTGTCAGATCCGTGTACCCCTCCCTCCTAACGTTGGAGATGACCACCCCTCCCACCCCCAACCCATGCTAGATCCATGTGCCCCTCCCGCCGGCAATGTGCCCCCTACCTTGCTGCAGATCTGCGTGAGGCCCCCTGGTCCAGAAACTAGCAATGAGCACCCTCCCTTCGGTGATGTTGTGCCCGTAAACAAGGTTACCTTTTTATTTTTTTAATGACTTACTACATACAATCAGATCTATATTGTACCTAATGTATCTTATCATCAGGACCATTGAATTTCAATCGAACGGTTGAAAAAATGAGATCTACGATAGTGTTCTTCAAAATGACTCTATCACAGATGCCCCATATTATTTATAAGTATGAAACTAAAATTTTTTAATGACACTCACAGAGATGAATGTGTTGGTAAAGAGGTGGGTGCCTTTGCTAGGCTTCTCCTATTTGTCCATCTGGGTTCGATTCCCATTGATTTCTTTTAGGTCTCGCACCAATTTCGGCTGTCGAAGTATGGTCTGGTAATGACAGGGTAGGTCTCGTGTGACTGACTGAGATAGAGATAAATTAATAAAAAAAATGTCTTTATCATGTCCAGATAAAGAAGTTCCTATTAATAGAGTTGAAAACCTATAAATGATTGAACTAGTATCCTTCTATTAAAAAAAAAATAACGTTAATATTTTTGTATGAAATTTTTTTTTTTGGCAAATGAATATTTATATACGGTTAACAACTAATTGTACCATAAATTGTGCGTAAATTGAGGTTGGATTCATACGCGCCCGGGGGGGGGTGGGGGGATGGGATTATGTGGATAAATAGACGGGAGATGGAGGAAAAGAGAGGGAACACTGAAACCGCTGTAGGCTCCCAGAAAAGCTAAACTGGGAAGTGACTTTGATTCGCGAGTCCCGAGGTTCTTGTCTGGGAATAGTGCCCAGTTGAGTGGGCACAGTGCGCACCAATCTCCACTTTCCAAGGAGATCACACACTCGCCTCACTCTCTCACACGTACCAATTACCAAACATCACTTCTGTCTCTCTCTCTCTCTCTCTACCTCTCGCTTTCCATTATCTAACATAAATGCGATCTCTTTCTCACACCTTCCTTTTCGAAGCAACTTAAAAGCTCAGCTTTCTCTTTCTCCTTTTCTCTCTCTCTGTCTCTCTCTCTCTTTCGTTCCCTCGTATCCGTATTTTAAAGGACACTGGAGCTAGTGTTGGACTGCCATTTTGAAATCCCAAAAGCTTCTCATTTCTCCCACTCTACATTTGAGTTTTTGATTTGCTTCTAGAATCTTCTTTTGTATTCCGGTGAATGCGAAGCGCCCTGTTTTCCGGATCGGATCGGAAGACACGGGTTCGTGACATGGATCCGCCGGCGCTGATGAACGAGGACTCGTTCGCCAACGCCAATGCCACGCCGTACAACCTGGCCGAGATCTGGCCGTTCCCGATCGGCGGCGGAGTCGGAGACGCCGGAGGCGGGTTGGGGCTCCGGCGGCCGCAGTTTGGCCAGAATTTGGCTCCGTTCGGGGACATTTCGGGCGTCAATCGAGACGTTTCGGGCAATGATCCCATGAGTTTGGACCACAGAGGGAATCATGGGGGCGCCACAGGGAAGCGGCGTGATGGGGGGGAAGATGATTCCCCCAAGGGCGTTTCTACTAGTAGTGGCAATGGCGTGGTATTTCCTTCTTTTAAAAATATATATATATATATATAATTTTCGCGTTAAACTTCTAGTTTGAGCTCTAATTAGCTTCTTATTGCTAATTGTTTGCTAATTAGCTTTAATAATTGCTTAATGTTTGCGTGAAGTTGACCTTACAATGTTATGCTACGTACACTTTATTATTGATATCAACTAATTCCCAAATGCTTTCTAGAATAGCTGGAATTTGACGTTAATTGCTGCGCAAGTAATGAGGTAAAGTTGGAATGCTCACGATGATGTTCCATCCTTTTTTTTTTGGCAGAATGATTGTGATGGAAAACGGCTTAAAACTTCGGGATGTAAAGACGAGAACCATGAATCCAAACCCGAAGCAGAACCGAGTTCAGGCAAGCCTGCCGAACAAAACGCTCGGCCACCTGATCCGCCCAAGCAGGACTACATCCATGTACGGGCGAGAAGGGGTCAAGCTACCGATAGCCACAGTCTCGCCGAAAGAGTAATTTACTTCAATCTTCTTCAACCTGTAGTGAAATCATATTTGCTCGCATTCAGCTAACTTGTTAGTGATAACCGGAATTTGGAGGGCGTGGAGACCGGACTTTAGATCTAGGCAGAGTAAAATATTATCCATAGTTTAAACTGTCACTATCTTAATAAAGGGTATTGAACTTTAGGTAGAGGTACTTCTTTCATTATGTACGTTATTATAATTTAAATGACAGTGGATTGAATCTAGATCTATTGAATATGAATTGCTGATTGGAACCATACGGTGGACAGGCTAGAAGAGAAAAGATAAGTGAAAGAATGAAAATTCTTCAAGATCTGGTCCCCGGTTGTAACAAGGTATAATCTCCTTATGAATTCTGTACAATAGTTTTTCTTTGCTTGCAAACATGATGATAAAGGATTAATCTTTGCCAAAGTTGGAGTCCCTTTTCCTTTTTTCGCCGAACGGTGAACAATTGACGGTTGGAATTGTTCAGTGCTTTCATGTCATACTTATGGTGGTAGATATTATTTTCCAGTTTATATTTTCATGAAAAATGTTTGTTAAGATGGCGTTTTTAATTAGGTTATCGGAAAAGCACTGGTTCTTGACGAGATAATTAATTACATCCAATCTTTACAGCGTCAGGTTGAGGTATGTATTATCATCTCAGGCTGCTTGTCATATTTTTTTAACTTTAGCTTTTCTCTTTCAATGAACTTGAGCTTTAGCCTCACGATATCTACCGGATTCGGCAGTTCCTATCTATGAAGCTTGAGGCAGTTAATTCCAGAATGAATCCCGGGATTGAAGTGTTTCCTTCTAAAGATGTGAGTCCTATCAATTAGATTCTCACTTTTCGTTAGCACTAGTTGACGAGCACACGAAATAAATAAATAATAAATAAAATAAGAATAAAAAAGAAGCCACGTGGCTGTTGATGGACCCGCTACGTGGCAGCCCAAGAACAAGGACGAAAACACGGTTCATCAGTATTTGTCCTTCTAAAGGATAGTATAGTAGATATAATACGTTTCTTATGTTATCACCAATAGTTATATTTGTCCCTCATATTTCCTTTTGCTTCTAAGATCCTTGATTATTTCTTCAATGTATGTCAAACTGTTGGTAACTTAAAAAAAAAAAAAATCCGTTTCTTGTATGATTTATTGTGAGAAAACAAGGATATTTGCTTGAGACGAGATTTTGTCAATGATGCTGGATCGCCGTCTACAGTTTCTTTAATAGGCTCACATGGCCCTCACCTATATTTGCTTCACTGCATTGCTTTTTCTTCAATTATATCCTTAAACTTTTGGACTAGCTCTTCAAAAATATGAGTTAAGAGTTGATAATTTATACCATTTTTGCACATAAGCTCGCACATAAGGTCACAGAGAGACGTGTAGAGTTTCTTCCTTTTCATGAACTTTCATTCTTTTAGCAGATCAATTTAGCTTCTCAATATGGTCAACAAGCATTTGAGGATGCTGGAATGGCATTTGGTTCACAACCCGCAAGGGATTTCAGTCGCGGTTCATCGCCAGAGTGGTTACATATGCAGGTTGGTGGTGGATTTGAAAGAACAACATAGTCCAGGAAAATTCTTCTTCAAATGGTAATAAAAACATGAAGAGGCGGTTCTTACTCCTTCACTTGCTGTCGACAAAGTAAACCCCATTATGGTAAATTGAACAAAAAGACATTTTCTACTTCAGGCATGGAAGACTGCAAAAGTTAGTAACTGAATATCTCCCTTTGTTGTTCATTACCACGAAAAATGAATCTTCAGTCCCCGCGTCTCCTTGAAGGCTCCTTCATATTCTTATCCTTTTCGGTACCAAGCATAACACGCTGGAAGGATTATTGTTCTTGTAAAACAGAATGTTTCTTGTTTCTAGATTTCTGATGCTCTCACATACTATGTAAACCTTATTTTTGACCTTGGATTTGTTAAAAGTTGAAGTTGCATTAAATAAATTATCCATTCTGGTGTATTGTCTTTCGATCCTAAAGTTGACTGAAATTCTTTTCCTCATGTCATGTGTTTAAGATGAGTTGTTGCTATACATTCTCTTCCAACAGAAGCAAATGGTAAGAAAAAGAGTTTCATATTTACATACAGCTGTGACATAAAAGCTAAAAATCGAAAATATTTCTACAGAAATCTAATGCAACATGAAGGTGATCCAAGAGGAGTTTTAGACATAGTCGCTAATAAAATTATGTTACTGGTTGTGCCGTACCAAAGGAACTTCGTCCCTGATTAAAATTGTTCCCACTTGTTTGGAAATAGGAAACAGTGGCCCAGATCACACGAAGGAACAGGATTGCCACAAACACCGTTCCTCCAAGGGTGCAGACAACCTGATAATCGACATCAAAACCCGCAACTCTGTTACTAGTACTACTCATGTTTGTTCCTTTAATGAAGTTAAACTAATGATACAAACCCAAATGACACAAGGTTTACCATGAGAACTAGGTTCATGGAAAGAAGAACCGCGCTTATGGACCTTATACATTATTGTTCAATAGCCATTACTATAACTTTTTCCGCGAGCATTAGCTCAATTCCTAAGTAGGGAGGTTCATATCATAGCTTGTTTTCTTTCACATTAAACACTCAGAATGAGCTTAAAAATGAAATGAGATGCTGGCCATTTGCTATTGCCAATGTCATATCAGCATGCAATTCAGTAAAAGAAGAAAGTAAAAATAACATCAATTGGAAAGATCAGCCCGGGAAAATCAAATACCTCAAGAAGTGCTTTAACTATAGAGAGTGAAGCCAATAGCATAAGCCCATCCACTGCAAAAGACACCTACAAATTCCATTCGTAAAGGGTGAGAAATGAACAAAGAATGAGAAAGGAAAAAAGAGAAGTAGCATAGTTTGGTTTTTTTCTTTGAAGTCCGAAGTTTGAACTTGTACTATGCAACAACATTTTCACCAGCAACATCCATCATGGACAAAATTTCGTTCCTTAGGCCAAAGTCATAAGTAATTATTGACCCCTTTGGTTCAAATGTTTGAACAGTAAGTTTCGTTAGAAAATTAAACTTTAGTAAAACAAAACACCGTAGAATAAAGTTTGAATTTGTGAGTTCGAACCTATAAATCAAACGGGTATTCGTTAACGACCACGACCAAAAGTGACAGAGCAAAAAACAAAGAGAATTACCAACTGGGTCGAAATCGCCGGAGGCAAAACGGAGCGAGAGGCTTTCTTCGCGCGCTTAGAGATCTTCTTGACCATGCTCTGCAGAAACCTCACTAGCAAATCAACACTGCTCTCCTCCGTTTCCTCTTCTTCTTCATCGGTCTCTTCGTCCTCCTCCTCCACCAGATCACCACCGCCGTCGAAAAAGAAACCATCGTCAGCAATCTCCTGGGCTTCTTCTCTCGTCGAGTTGTTCAGCTGAGAACAGCACAAAATGAGGCGACTTTTGTGAGCGTGTCTTGGACAAAAGGCAGAGGAAGAAGAGAAGAAGAGACAGACCTTGCCACGCCGACAACAGATGCTGATTCTGGGGTTTCTGCGAAATGGGTGGTGAAGAGAAGGGTATGAAAGTTTTGCACATAGCTTGTGTGCGCTTGAGTTGTGGAGATGATCGGTTGTGGTGGTGGTGGTGGTGGTGGTGGGAAATGGTGGTGGAGATACTATGGTGGCTCCTGCCATTCGGGAACCAGAAACGACTAGAACTTGGGGGCTTATCCTTGTTTTGGAAAATTTTCTTGGGCTACGCTACTCATCGGCCCAATCCAATCGTTTTTTGTTTATATATATATATATATAGACCGCATGTCATAATTATATTTAAATAAATAAAAAAAGATTTAGAGAAAGTGTTTGTGTTAACTTTAGTTTAATTTTGTGTTTCATTTAACTAGTATTATTTTTTATTATGTTATTATAATAATTTCTAAATTTACACTATTCAAGTGTTTTTTTCTTATATTTATACATAAGAAAGTGAACTACAATAAATTTTTACTACAATAAATTTTTACCTCAAAAAAGAGATATAGTAATATTTAGAATAAATTTAGTAAATTGATGAAGCTTTATAAAAAAAAAAACAAAAAGAAAAGAGATATAGTAACTCTTAGAATATTTTAGAAATAACATAATTAAGTGATAGTTGTGATAATAACTTTTAAATTTGATATTATAACTTTTAGCATTTAGAATATTTTATAATTTTTCATTATTTAATGAAATAGTATAAAATTTTCATTATTTTCATTAACTTTCATTCTTTAATGAAAATAGTACAAATATTACAACTTTTAACTTTTAGAATATTTTCTAATATTTTCATTATTTTCTAATGTTTAATGATTTTTTTTTTAGTCAAACAAGGTTTTGTTTTATTTTCGGTTCTTAAAATATGAGTTGGATCTAATTCATCTCCAAACTTTTAAGCGTTTCAGAATCAATCCCTAGACTATTAATTTGTTACCTAATAGTCACTTGGTTCAAAAACTATTAAAAAAATGAATTGTAATTACCATCTGACGATCAAATGCATCTTAATTAAGGTCAAATTTGTCATTATAATTTTTTAACACTAGTGTTTTGAGAGTTAATAACTTCCAAAATTAAAATTTGGAACATGAAAAATAAAATTAATCATGATCAAGGCAAATATAATCTAGTTTTTATAATTATTTTAGAAGGAAGGATTATAATAGGATAAACTAAAGGCATGTTTGGTATATCGTATTAGCATTTCCTATTGTATTATTTAAAATAATATAATGTTTGGCAATATTTTTGTATTGTATAATTTAATATGAAATCAAAAATTAATACAATACGGACTGTAATATCTTATATGACAAAAAACCTATGTATCAAGGTATATTGTATAATTTAATCTAAATAAATATATCAAAAATTGAAATATAATGAATTTCAATATGGAGGTTGGGTCGAATTTTGGGACAAGAGTCGAGTTGGGTTTTGGTACGGTGTTGAGGGTCAAGGTTGGGTTTCAAGGTCGAATTTTGGGATGGGGGTCGAGGTCGGGGTTAAGTTTCGGGACGAGGGTCGATGTCGAGTTTCGAGACGGAAGTTAGGGTCAGGTCAGGTTACAAGACGGGGTCGGGATCGGAATTCGAGATGGGGTCGGGTTGGATTTCAGAAATGGGGTCAGGTTCGAGTTATCGGGGTAGTGGTTTGGTTTCAGGACGGTGGTCAGGTTTCAAAATAAAGGTTGGGGTTGATTTTCCAGACGGGTATCGGGATCGGGTTTCGAGACATAGGCCGGGGTCATATTTTGGGGTTGGGGTGGGGTCAGGTTTCGGGATGGGGTTTGGGTTCGGGTTTTGGGGGTTATGATTAAGGTTTTAGGGTTAAGGTAGGGTTTTGGGGTCGGGGTCGAGTTTGGGTAACTCTTGTCCCGTAACCCGACTTTGAAACCTAACCTCGATCATGAAACTGCCCCTTCTCCCAATCCCGAAACTCAACCCCGACCTTGAAACCCGACTCCCATTCCGAAACCAAACCTAACCTCGACCTTGAAAGACTCTAACCCCCGTCCCCTAACCTGACCCCGACCTCATCCCCGAAACCCAACCCTATTCCCAAAACATGATCCAAAACCTCTGCTCGAAACTTGACCCTAACATATGTTCTGAAACTTGACCTCGACACCAAAACCAGATCTCCAACCTGTCCCAAAACCCAATTCCGCCCGACCTTTGTCTCATAACCTGATGTTGACCCCAATCCCGAAACTCAACCCCAACCCTTATCCCGAAACCCGATTCTGACCCCCGTTCCGAAACTTGACCCTGACCCTAAATCCCGATCCTGATCCCGTCTTGAAACCCAACCTTAACTCTGACCCCTATCTTGAAATCCGACTCTGACTTACATTTCGAAACCTGACCTCAACTATGGCCTTGAACTCGACCCCGAAATCGGATCTTAACCCTGTCCTGAAACCCAATCTCAACCTCGACCCCCATCTCGAAATCCGACCCTGACCCCCCCATCCCGAAACTTGACCCAAACCTCAACCTCACCCTTGTTTTCGAAACTCGACCTGACTTGAAACTCTATACCGACCTCGTCCCGAAACCCGATACCGACCTCATCCCAAAACCCAACCCCTAATCTCAATCCTGAAATCCGACCTTGACCTGTCCCAAAATTTGACTTGACCCCCATCTCGAACCCGACCCCAAGCTCCCTCCCGAAACCCGACACTGACACCGACCCCGACCCTGACCCATAACCTGAGCCTGACGCCCGTAACCTTGAAAGCTCAGTTCTTAATATGATACGATATAATATTACAATGCGATGCAAAGCTAAACATTATATTGTATAATAACAATACAATACAATCCAAATAATACAATAAAATACAATACGGCATGTTAAATATGTCATAATAGTTTTAGATTTAATTTTATGACTAAATGCAACGAGACCTTCAAGTAATGTAAGGGCTCAAAAATAAAATTAGCTTATGTTTGGTTCATGGATTGTATTGAGTTTTTTGAGTTGTAATTGTTTGATTTTTAAAAAATTAGTTAAAATTTTTTTTATTGACTTTTAGAAATGATAAATTAGATTTGAAAATTTTAGTTCAAATTGGTGTTACAAATAAATTGTAAAGGAAATAGATGGAAATTGGAATTTGGAGGGAAAAAGAAGAAGAAGAAAAAATATAGCTTAAAATTAACGGTCACCTCTCATCATTGTCAAATATGCATTTTCACAAGGAGGGAGGTCAATATGTATCTAGTGTTATTTCCAATCCTAGAGAAAACAAACCCATTGGGACAAGGTCATTTCCAATTGACCCCGGAACAACAAAACTGCCAAGAAAAGGTACAGGAGATGAAAGGGGAAAAAAATTCCTTTGTGTGCCCAGCAATAGAAGAATACAACAAGAATTGTAGAATAAAATAGCTTTCAATCATTAAGGGGCCATTTATGGGAGTTATTAAATATTTTTCTTTAAAATTAAATAAAAAACAATATTTATATATGAAAATATCTTTTAAAAATTTAGATTTTAAAAATTCATAACTTTACTATTTCAAGTCGAAACGAGATGATTATTTTTTAAAATTGCATATTATTTTAAGAAAAAATGAAACTCATTTTAAGTTTATTCATTTAAATCCTTCATATGCCCCACAATAGAAGAATGCAACAAGAATTGTAGAATCAAATAGCTTTCAATCATTAAGGGGTCATTTATGAGAGTTATTAAATATTTTTCTTTAAAATTAAATCAAAAAAATATTTATATATGCAAATATCTCTTAAAAATTTAGACTTTTAAAGTTCATAACGTTACTATTTTAAATCGAAATGAGATGATTATTTTTTAAAATTGTATATTATTTTAAGAAAAAGCAAAACACATTTTAAATTTATTCATTTAAATCCTTCATATGTCCCGCAAAAGAAGAATACAACAAGAATTGTAGAATCAAATAGCTTTCAATAATTAAGGGGTCATTTATAGGAGTTATTAAATATTTTTCTTTAAAATTAAATAAAAAACAATATTTATATATGAAAACATTTCTTAAAAACCCAGACTTTAAAAGTTCATAACTTTACTACTTCAAGTCGAAATAAGATGATTATTTTTTAAAATTACATATTATTTTAAGAAAAAATGAAACTCATTTTAAGTTTATTCATTTAAAAGAATACAACAAGAATTGTAGAATAAAATAGCTTTCAATAATTAAGGGGTCATTTATGGGAGTTATTAAATATTTTTCTTTAAAATTAATTCAAAAACAATATTTATATATGAAAATATCTCTTAAAAACTTAAATTTTAAAAATTAATTACTTTACAATTTCAAGTCAAAATGAGATGATTATTTTTTAAAATTACATATTATTTTAAGAAAAAGCGAAACTCATTTTAAGTTTATTCATTTAAATCCTTCGTATATCCCGTAAAAGAAGAATACAATAAGAATTGTAGAATCAAATAGCTTTCAATCATTAAGGTGTCATTTATGGGAGTTATTAAATATTTTTCTTTAAAATTAAATCAAAAACAATATTTATATATGAAAATATCTCTTAAAAACTCATATTTTAAAAATTCATAACTTTACTATTTTAAGTCGAAATAAGATGATTATTTTTAAAATTATATATTATTTTAAGAAAAGCAAAACTCATTTTAAGTTTGTTCATTAAAATCCTTCGTATGTCCTGCAAAAGAAAAATATAACAATAATTGTAGAATCAAATAGCTTTTAATAATTTAGGGGTTATTTATGCGAGTTATTAAATATTTTTCTTTAAAATTAAATAAAAAACATTTTTTATACATAAAAATCTTTCTTAAAAACACAGATATTAAAATTTTATAATTTTATTATTTTAAATTAAAATTATGATTATTTTTTAAAATTATATTAAAAAAAAAACTCATTTTAAATTTATATATTTATTTTAATTAAATATATATTTTCAAAATTAAACCCAATTCCAATGCAATAGCTTCCCGGAAACCCTACTCCGTAGCATTCTTAATATAAAAAAATAAAATAAAAGTTAGTCAACGGCGGCAATAAAACCACCACGACCTGTTCGTTACTCCAATTATCTCTCGATTTCTAAATTGCGTTAACAAAAAATCATAAAAAAGTAAAAAACAGAACGAAATCCTACATGTTCCGGCGCATTTTAGCAACTAAAAACAGCCGCCAAAACGGCGTCGTCTTCACTACAATCGTGGTCATGATATTTTCTGAGCCAGTCCTCTTTCGCACTTTTCTGATACAACGCCCACTCTCCTCTCGCGCGTCGCCCCCTTGGCAGGTGGCGATCTGCTTTTTGACCCTTCGTGACCGGGTCCCACCACACCTAGAAGTCGGACAGGCAGTTCAAAATCACGCGCTTAGACGAGCGTGGGAAATGTTAAAACATGCGGTTAAATAAATTAGAAGCGAAAAGAGGGAAAAAAAAAAAAAGGAGAAATGAAACGCAGAAAAAACGCGGCTTAAGAGCATAACGAAGCAGCCCAAAAAAAAAAAAAAAAAAAGAAAAAATAGAAAACGAAAAATCAAAGGAGGGGGTGTTGAATGCGAACACTTCCCTTCCTCTCTCTCTCTCTCTCTCTCTGTTGCATCGTAAACGAACAGAAGCGCGAAAGCGAGAACCACCACCGGCGAGAGTGATTTACAGGAGGAGGAGCAGAGAATCCGATCGGAGGATATTCGGTTCAACGGACTCGTTCTGAGTTCGGATCGGGCGAGTTCCGCCAAGAAGATGAGCGGATGGGAGAGGCTCAGGCCTTCCACGGCCAGGCTCGGTCGCGATTCCTATTCCAGCATGACCGAGCGCATTCCCTCCAGCCGGACCGTCAGACTCGGCCGCGTCCAGCCCCAGGCTCCTGGTCACCGCACCATTTACTGCAACGATCGCGACGCCAATCTTCCCGTCAAATTCAAGGTTTCGCCTCTTTCTTTTCTCTTTTCTTTTTCCAAAAATTTCGTATTCTTTTATTTGATGTTTGGTTTCCGAGAATTTAGGCAGAAAAATAAGAAGTATTGGACTTGAACTAAGTTTTTTTTCCGTTCTTTCTTAACATTATAGTTTTTTTGTTTTGCCTTGAAAAATCTCTGAATTTATTGTTTAGTAAGGATTTGAAGTTGATTTTCGAGCTAGAAATTGAGGCTTTTTTTTTTTTTTTGGAAGAAACAAGGTTGAAGATGAACATAGTGATATCTGTTAAGAGTATATTTGGCTCATCTGGTTGAATAATTAAACATAGTTTGGTTAATTGTTTGACGTTGTTTCGATTTCTTGTATCAGGGGAATTCTATATCAACTACGAAGTACAACTTCTTTACTTTTTTGCCAAAAGGACTGTTCGAACAGGTAATTTACTGGAAATGAATTGGTTTTATAACTCTATTTATCTCATTTTGATTGTTGACTTAGGGTTTATGGCGTTCATTTCTCTATCCCCATTTTAGTGATAAAATTTGGCACGGTTTTGATTTAGGTTGCCCTGTGTTTAAATCCTTACTAGGTTAATGTGTGATAGATGTTGTTGACGAAAGTGAAATGGATTGAATTAACTTGATGCATGTTTGCTACTCGGGTAGGCCCCTATAGGATTTCTTTACGATTTTCTCATAGTTAATGACTGCAAAAACAACTTCAAACATGACTTTAGAGTTTGGTTGATTTTGTTTGGACATGTCCCTGATAAAATTCTTTGCTTAAACCGACAGTTCAGACGGGTAGCTAATCTTTACTTTCTCGCAATATCGATTCTTTCAACAACACCAATCAGGTATGTAGTATTTACTTCTATTTGCCTTGCTGTTCTGCTTTCTTGCTGCTTCCGTAATTGCTTTGGTGCAACTTATAAATTGAGCTGGTTGTTATTTTAGATTTATGCCAATCATGATTGGTTTGTGGCAAATCTATGTATTCAAGTACTTTCTAATAATGCAGTCCGGTGAGTCCAATAACGAATGTGCTCCCTTTGAGTCTGGTGCTTATCGTTTCTCTTGTTAAAGAAGCATTTGAGGATTGGGTGAGTGCTGCACTTTATGTGTATTGTGTGTGTGTATTTCTGGGATTATGTTTGTTAATTGTATTCTTAAATCACATTCCTCATATTTGTACGTCTTGTTTTCCTTATGTAAAACAGAAGCGCTTCCAGAATGATATGGCAATTAATAATAATCCTGTGGAAGTGTTGCATGATCAAAAGTGGGAAACTATTCCATGGAAAAAATTGCAGGTTGGGGATGTTGTAAGGGTGAGTATGCAGCATTTGGGAGAAATGTTTAGTAATTGGAAACTATGTATGCGTATTTCTTTGAATTTCTTTCTCAGTCTTCCAAACATGAGGAGTTTTCTGTTGTATCTATATTCCTTTCCTAAATAGGCATGATACACTAGTACTGAATTGAAATGGACATTTTGGTTTGGTTGCAGATCAAACAGGATGGTTTCTTCCCTGCGGATCTGCTTTTTCTTGCAAGCACAAACCCAGATGGTGTCTGCTACATTGAGGTTATTTATTTCCTTTCAGCCTTTCACTCTCCTTTCATTTTTCTTTAAATTTTGTTTAATGCTCTTCTCCCCAGAGAAGTCTAATATTGCTCTTATAGTCAACATGGCCAAAATGAATTTTCTTTTTTTATCTTGTTTGGCTTGTGGGTGCTTGGTTGCAGACTGCAAATTTGGATGGGGAAACCAATTTGAAGATCAGAAAGGCATTGGAAAAGACTTGGGATTATTTAACTCCCGAGAAAGCATCAGAATTTAAAGGTTACCCTATTTGTTCATCTAGTTTCAGTGACTGATTCATATATAGCACGATTTAATTTCTTTTCCCACCTTTTTT
Source organism: Ficus hispida (assembly GCA_025413025.1). Taxonomy (NCBI): domain Eukaryota; kingdom Viridiplantae; phylum Streptophyta; class Magnoliopsida; order Rosales; family Moraceae; genus Ficus; species Ficus hispida. The sequence continues at coordinate 3,878,667 of CM046371.1, read as the reverse complement.
TTTTTGGAGTTTTTATTGAGCTTTCTAGATATTTTACCAGCAACCAAGATTTCAAAAGGGGTTAAGGAATGGATTTGGGGTGTTACTTATGACTCATATATGAAACATCTTTATCTTCATTTAAATTTTTAACAAGTGCACCTTACTAATTGCAGGTGAAGTGCAGTGTGAACAACCAAACAATTCATTATACACTTTCGCAGGCAATCTCATTATTCAGAAGCAAACATTACCTCTAACTCCAAATCAAGTTCTCCTGAGAGTAATATATCACCTTTTTCTCTTCACATCTTTTGTTTACTTGTCTTTCTGTATTTTAGGTTTAGAGTTAATTGAGAATGTCATCCTTGTTTTTTGCTAGAATTCCATCTTTGTTTGATGTAGATGTCTTTTGGAACCTGAATACTAGATAAGGAAACAAATAGAATATTATACTTTTCTCGAAAATGTTCTTTGAATAGCTTGATAAATCTGGAAAATATTTATTGGGAGATTAAAGGTTTATGACTTTTAACTGTAAGTCTGAAGTTGCTGTCTTGTTGGTTTTTGCTCCTGGCAATCTTGTAGGCTTTGGTCTAATATAGATTGATTTAGCTTTTCACTCTCACATAACATTGGGAACTTTGTATTTTCAGGGATGTAGTCTAAGAAACACCGAGTACATTGTTGGAGCTGTTCTTTTCTCAGGCCACGAAACAAAGGTTTGTTTTCATGAAATGCAGTGAGTTATACTGCCTATTTTTATCTCGGACCCTTTCATTTCAAGACATTTCTGTTAATTTAATTGCGACTGGGATATCAATTTCTTGGTTGGGTTAATGAGCTCCAAAAAAACCTTTTTGATTGAAGAATTTCATGCTCCCCTTCACTGGTATTTGACATAAATCGTTCTCTTTTCTGCTGCTGTTTGCTGGTATTAATTGCTTTTTCCTTTTGCTTTTACAGCCAGATCTTGTTTGTAGATTTTTTTTTTTTTCCATAACTTGCATTGCCTTTCAGTTGCCTGTCACTCTTGTAATTTGTGGCAGTTTGATGATGTATTTTATTTTTCGCAGGTTATGATGAATGCAATGAATGTTCCTTCCAAAAGAAGTACTCTAGAGCGAAAACTTGACAAACTCATCCTTACACTGTTTGGCACTCTCTTTGTCATGTGTCTAATCGGAGCCATTGGCAGGTTTGATGACTGTTAGTCTGTTAACTTAAAGATTTTCCCTGACATTGTTAAGGAGTTTCCAGTATGATAATGTTTATGCCACTGATTTTTTGCAGCGGTGTATTCATAGATCGCAAGTACTTCTACTTGGGTCTTTTTGAAGATGTTGAGAATCAGTTCAACCCCGATAAACCTTTTGTGGTAACATATTCTTACTGAAGTGGAACAACTTCTAGATCATGATAATTTTTGTTTGTAGTTGCTTCTCTGATTAACCATTGTTTTGTTTTAGCCTGCTAATTACTTTTCCTGATGTACAGGTTGCTATTCTTACCATGTTTACTCTTATTACTCTGTATTCAACCATCATACCTATTTCTCTTTATGTTTCCATTGAGGTGAGCTCTTTACCTTGTATAGCTGGTTGCTCTAGCAATACCCAATGGTCCTCCTGATGGCTTCACGTTTTATTTCTTTATTTATTTTTTCTTTTTGCGATCTCAGATGATCAAATTTATTCAGTCTACCCAATTTATCAACAAGGACTTGCATATGTATCATGTTGAAACTAATACCCCCGCATTGGCCAGGACTTCAAATTTGAATGAGGAGTTGGGACAGGTAAATTGCTGCCTTATCAAACTCAACTATGATTTTGATTGTTACTAGGCCAGAGAAAATGAAACGACTATGAGCATTGATTAACGTAGATTTTTTTTTTTCATTCTGTATTGTTTTAGACAAAGTTATTGTTATTATATTTTCCACCATTGTAATCTGCATACCGATGCTATCGTCAGTGACTCTTTATCTTTTTTCATTGCTGCTTTTCTCAGGTGGAGTACATCTTTTCTGATAAAACTGGAACGCTAACCAGAAACTTAATGGAGTTCTTCAAGTGTTCAATTGGAGGAGAGGTTTATGGCACTGGTGTCACTGAAATAGAGAGGGGAGTGGCACAGCGGAGAGGCATTAAAATTGACGAGGTATAATTATCTCTCTCATATAGTGCAACACAAAGTTACTTGTACAGATATAGTATTTACATATGTTTATACATGTACACCTATTCACAATCACCCATGCATTGGGCATGTGTCCTCTTGAAGCAATCGTCGATCTCATTTATTTCTTACAGGGTCAAGAGTCAACGAATGTGGTGCACGAGAAGGGATTCAACTTTGATGATGCCAGGCTTATGCGTGGAGCTTGGAGGAATGAGCCTAATCCTGATCTTTGCAAGGTAGAAATATCTACAGTTGGGACTGGTGTTGACTTTTGCTTGATTATACTGAACAAGTGCAACTATAAATCTATAATGTTAGCGCTCCAAGTACAAGGAGTTTTTGTCCCCTCTTTTTTTTTTTCCCAAATCTTCCTCTAGTGGGTGAGCCACAATTATGGTTGAGATAAAGCCAATAAATCTTGTTGGTAGTTTTGGAAGTGTTTCCTGTCTTCTTTGCTGTATGGGAGAGATTTGTATGCAGATTGTTACTAAACACCTTTTTTTTTTTTTTTTCTAAATTCATTTACAAGTTGGTTATGGCATATGTCAACTTTTCAATTTGCTTAATCTGACTAATTAAATTATTATTATTCAGGAATTTTTCAGATGCCTTGCTATCTGTCATACCGTGCTTCCTGAGGGTGATGAATCCCCGGAGAGAGTTACATATCAAGCTGCATCACCGGATGAAGCTGCTTTAGTAACTGCTGCAAAAAACTTTGGTTTCTTCTTTTACAGGTTAGAATTCAGTTCACCGATTCTGTTTGCTTGAATTGGCTAAAAGGTTTTAAGTTTTTTGTTTTCATATCAAATTTTGTACAATTCTGATGTGATCATTCCGTTGGAATCAGTTTTTGAACTCATCAAGATTTACCCCTGAACTTTTTTCATCAAAGCACTTGAGTTTGCTCCCTTGCACCACATGTCTGAGGGATGGAAGAGGGCATTTTCCATGATGTCTGAGAGCAATTTCAGTTTGGGCATAGAAAATAATTACTTTGCAATTTTGATTGTTTTTCAGTATATTGATAGACCTGATATTTGGAATGTGGCTTCTCAATTCTGGTTTTGGGTTTCTCGCAAGTTTATTTAAAGAAAGTTCCTGTTGTCAAAGATTTTACCCAATATGGGATTGATGTTCTCTTTATTCTCAGGCGTACACCTACAACAATATATGTACGGGAGTCTCACATTGAGAAGATGGGTAAAGTCCAAGATGTTTCATATGAGATCCTAAATGTCCTCGAGTTTAATAGGTAGGGACATATCACTGTATACAAGACAGTAGACATATCATTGTATACAAGACAGTAGACATATCATTGTATACAAGACAGTAGACATTAAACTCTAATCCATAGCACTAACGTTAGTTGCAAACCTCTGTTTTACAAACAGTACAAGGAAGCGCCAGTCTGTTGTTTGTCGCTATCCAGATGGCAGGCTTGTATTGTACTGCAAGGTAATACTTTCTTGAGGCTTCTCTGGTGAATTAACATGTTGATCAGGTAGCTGACATTCTGTCGGGAAACTGTCTAACAGGGTGCTGATACTGTAATCTATGAGAGATTAGCTGTTGGTCAAGATGATATAAAGAAAGTATCTAGGGAGCATTTGGAGCAATTTGGATCTTCTGGATTACGTACCCTGTGCTTGGCATATAGAGATTTAAGTTCTGATATGTATGAAAGCTGGAATGAGAAGTTCATCCAGGCAAAATCCTCTCTACGAGATCGTGAAAAGAAGTTGGACGAGGTAAATTTAGTTGAACCTGTGCTTCTTTATCCATCTACCGTCAATAACCTTTTTCTTCTGATAGCAGTTATTTGTACGTACTACATCATCCAGGGCCAGGGTTTTTATTAGTATTGTTATCATTATTGTTGTTGTTGTTGTTGTTTATAAATCAAATTGGATAAGTAAATTTGGTTGAACCTGTGCTTCTTAATCCGTCTACCATCAATAACCTGTGCTTCTTATTTGTATATAATATGTCATCCTGGGCCAAGTGTGTGTGTGTGTGTGTGTTTTTTTTTTTTTTTTTTTTGGGATTCTGTACAAGCATGCCTAGTATTAGCTGGCTGTTTCGGTGGTATATGATTCTGGTAATGTTTCTGAAATTGTTGCTCCAGTTATTGATATATAAATGCATCAAGATATTGAAAAATCTTTTTATGATGTTTGTTAGAGGTTTTGTGAGTCCTTGTTACAAATGTGTTTAGACGTGTACTTTTTTGTAGTTTGCTACTTCTGTTGCTGTATTACACCACATTCGTCAATTTCGTTTAGGTTTTGATGGAGATGCACATGAAATGGTTGAAAACTGATTGTGGATTCATGCAGGTGGCAGAACTTATAGAGGCGGAGCTAATTTTGATTGGGTGCACTGCCATCGAGGATAAGCTTCAAGAAGGAGTTCCAGCCTGCATAGAGACTCTTTCTAGAGCTGGTATTAAGATTTGGATGCTAACAGGCGACAAGATGGAAACTGCAATAAATATAGCGTATGGTAAGACAATCTCACACGGAGTGGTGGTGCTAATACTTCTATGTTACCCTTCAATATTTCTTTTCCTTTTCTCTACGACTTATTATTTCCTTGGAATTTTTCTCACTATTTTTTTGTTGCCACAAAATTGTTTACACAAAATTGTTTCAGCATGCAATCTTATCAACAATGACATGAAACAGTTTATCATCAATTCAGAAACTGATGCAATTAGAGAAGTCGAAAGCAGGGTAACATTTTCTTTCTTAAGCACAAAATTCTGTCTTATGTAGCGTTGCTTGGTTATTCAATGCTTAAAATTCTGTTTTTAGGGTGACCAAGTGGAAATTGCACGGTTCATTAAAGAAGAAGTCAAAAAGGAGTTGAAGAAGTGCCTTGAAGAAGCACAACACTTTCTTCACACGGTGGCTGCACCAAAGTTGACCCTTGTAATAGATGGGAAATGCTTGATGTATGCACTAGACCCAAGCTTACGAGTGATGCTACTGAATTTGAGTTTAAATTGTTGTTCAGTTGTTTGCTGCCGAGTTTCTCCTCTGCAGAAAGCACAGGTGAGCGGAGCTATTCAATGGCAACTTGATAGTAACATTATTTGTTTTAGCATAGAGAAGATATTGAAACTTCAATTAAGTTTATCAAGAATCATACTGAATTTTCATTGTTGTAGAACTTGCTTTATTTAAGCGCTCTTTATGCTGCATATCACTTGCATGAGTTTTCTCAAGCCTCTCTGTTCAAATATTGATATTGTTATCTATGGGCTTGTATTAATGCACGCATGTTCCCAATTTCTAGTTGCGCTGTACCCCTCCTTTGAATAAGTTTAATTTATTTTGTACCTGAAAAGATTATTAACTAGTTTTGCAATGGATAGTTGGTTAGTTGCTCTAGCTATTAATTCAGGGTAGTGCCTCAAGTATTTTCTCTGCTTGCAGGTCACAAGTATGGTCAAGAAAGGTGCAAAAAAAATAACACTTGGCATTGGTGATGGTGCCAATGACGTTAGTATGATTCAAGCTGCTCATGTTGGCATTGGGATCAGTGGGCAAGAGGGCATGCAGGCGGTGATGGCTAGTGATTTTGCGATTGCCCAGTTTCGATTTCTTACAGATTTACTACTTGTGCATGGACGCTGGTCGTATCTAAGATTATGCAAGGTCCGAGTCGTCACTGTTTATTCAATGTGTTGGAATTTATCTTGATCCTCTGTGGTTGACCTTATTTAATTCCAAATTGCAGGTTATCACTTATTTCTTTTACAAGAATCTTACTTTCACTTTGACACAATTTTGGTTCACCTTTCAAACGGGATTTTCTGGTCAAAGATTCTATGATGATTGGTTCCAATCATTGTACAACGTCATATTCACAGCCCTGCCCGTGATCATGGTTGGGCTTTTTGACAAGGTATTGCATTCTTTTCCATGGTTTTTAATGCTTTCTTGATTATGTGCTTGAGAAGGCGACAGGGTGTTTATTTTTGTAATGTTTTAGATGAAAGTTCCACTGATTGTTTATTTGCTTTCTTAATCAGGATGTTAGTGCATCTCTTTCCAAGAAATATCCCGAAATATACAGGGAGGGCATAAGGAATGTCTTTTTCAAATGGAGGGTTGTGGCAATATGGGCCTTCTTTTCTGTCTATCAATCTCTCATCTTCTATTTCTTTGTGAGCGATTCTAGTTCAAATGCTCAAAATTCATCTGGCAAGATGTTTGGTCTTTGGGATGTCAGCACAATGGCCTTCACCTGTGTTGTAGTGACCGTCAACCTGCGGCTTCTTTTGATGTGCAATTCAATTACAAGGTGGCATTACATCAGTGTTGGAGGAAGCATTTTGGCATGGTTTATATTCATTTTCATATACTCTGGCATTATGACACCATATGACCGACAGGTGGGGTTTCGTTTTTCTCCTCTTTTACTATTGAGAATTTTGTTGATCTCCCAAAAATTTCCTATAAAATATTTGAGCCACTGACGCTCCCACGGTTTTTATTTTCAGGAAAATGTTTTCTTTGTCATTTATGTCTTAATGAGTACATTCTACTTCTACTTGACGCTTGCACTCGTTCCCATTGTTGCGCTTCTTGGTGATTTCATCTACCAAGGGTAAGACAATGAGATTCTTTATCGAAGATTTTCTAGTTTCATCACCAATTTTTGCCTTCATTATGTAGCTGCTGACCACCTTTTTTTTTTCATTATGATTGTAGGGTTCAGAGATGGTTCTTCCCATATGATTATCAGATTGTTCAGGAAATTCACATGCATGAGCCCGAAGGTAGAACCAGAACAGAATTGCTGGAAATTGGAAACCAACTCACACCAGACGAGGCCAGGAGCTACGCCATAGCTCAACTCCCAAGAGAGTTATCAAAACACACTGGCTTTGCTTTTGACTCACCTGGGTACGAGTCGTTCTTTGCTGCACAGCTGGGTGTGTTTGCGCCGCAAAAAGCGTGGGATGTTGCTCGGAGAGCCAGCATGAAGTCCCGGCCCAAGATAGGGCAAAGGAAATAAACTGAAAGGACTTGTATAAAAAAACATTCATTTTGACGGTGAGCCGTAGAAAAATTTGTAAATTTAGCTTGCTCCATATCTTAGTTTAGGTTTGTTCTACATATATTCATATATAGATCTTTTTTTTTTTTTTTCCCACTTTGAGAAGCTGTTTTCCCACTGTGGAGGAACTATAGTTGTGCCAGGTCTCTCTAGTGTACATTTACATCATCTAATCAAACCCCGAGCATTTTTTGGCTGTGCAAGATGACCTAATTCGCCCTTTAAGTTCTGTACTTTGATTCTATATTAATTGGGGTCGAAGATATAAATCCTACCATTTTACCTGTTGATAATGTTTTTGGCTGCGACTGGAGCACCTGTCTCCAACAACAAAAAGTAAGTTGAGACAGTTATTAGTCCCTTTAAAGAAACAGTAAGCTACGTCGTCCCATGTTGTTTGAGAGTGAACATATATGACGATTTATAAGTAAAAAAATAACATCCTAATGAGATGTGGCTTTTTGGAGTGAGTCTAAAAGTAAAATCATGTGACTTTTTGGGGTGAGTCTAAAAGTAAAATCATGTAGATATAAGATCTAAAGTAGACAGTATCGTCGTTATATTTTAAATGAAAATAGAGTTACATGGCATATGACAATTCAACAAACACACAGCAAATGACAAGAAATGACAATTGAATAGAGCTTGGTATCGGCTTTGATCTAAAATCAAGATGGCATAAACAATTGTTTTAATTATTAATTCAAACTTATAATTTAAATTATAAAATTTAATTTTTACTAGAGAAAATGCACCAACTTTTTTTTTTTTTTTTTTTTGAAAATTAGGTTTAAAACGAAATGCTAAATGGGTGCTTGAGGGGAAAAAAAAACACAAACGACATTAAAACTTAAAAACGGTCAAGTGAAGACGACATAAAACTTACTACTCCAACAACACTCGAGAAGGTAAAAAAATATTTCCCAAACACAAGGAAATTGGAGGGGAAAAAAAATCATCTTTCCTTCTTCCTTTTCAAGATTGAGCAAGGTACTTCATCGAACGATTTTTCTAAGTATGAAACTATATCATTAACAATGAAATAATTAGATATCTTCACATATGTTCATGGATCATCAATATGTCCAAAAGTTATAGAGCTAAATGAAAATTTTACGCTATACGCAAGAAAATCCAACTGCACAAAAGAACTAGAAATGAAAGAGCAACAAATTTTGGAAGCAAATATTGTGGGAAAAAGTTTTGTGGTCTTTTACAAGTCTCTTGCACATTTCTTTCCACCTCTTCACAAGAGTTTTCAGAAACCTTAGCATCTTCGGATTCAAATGTGCTGAAAAACTTCGCTAGTTTTTGGGAAACGGACAGTTGGCTTTCATCTAAGTTCTCTTCATCACCCTCATAATCATCATCACCTTCATAGACCAAACAAATCCCCCACTTTTTCAGCTCAACACCTTGCATAACTGGCGGGTATCGCTTGGTTACCAATATCTTATAGCCATTTTTCAATTGGGAAACTAAAGGTTGATCAACCGAATACCGGCACAAGTGGAGTTGATCTTCGTCCTTGTGTGGTACTCCACTTAAGTTGAAAACTGTGGTGAAGATTGGTAAATCTTGTTTGAGTACCTGTGCTTGTATGTCAACTATCCCGGAAACGTTTTGTCTCGAGTCATCTTGAATTTGATGGTTGAGAGATACAACTACACCTATAGTTACACCTTGGAGAGGGGTATTCCTTCTCTCTGTGAATGTGACCTCATCTTGACAAAGCCAATCTGGAATCTTGCTCCCAGGCATGCTAAGATTCGTTATTTTCCTCAAAGAGCTCTGCAACAAATTTTGAAGAACTAAGAAATTTTGTTTTCTTCTTTCTAAAGTTCTACGAGGAGGATTAATATAAAAGGGAAATTCTTTTGAGCAGTGCCAAGTATCCCAACTTTTATTTGATTTATCGTCTTCCCAATTGTAATTGTTACTTTTGGATAATAATTTTAGAACAACTACTAATGAAAGAACGAAAACTTGAGAGAGAGAGAGAGAGAGAGAGAGAGAACCTTAGCAAGTCTTCTCTTAGCAACCATGGAGCAAGTTTTGCAACAATTCATGTGCAACCTTTTTAAAGACTTCAAGCATTCGAGGCCAGGAATATCCTCAACTTTCTCACAGTTTGTGAGATTCAATTCCTCTAAGCTTTCCAAGTTTGATAGATCAGAAATATTTTCCAATGCGATACAGTACGCAACATTCACCACAAGCAAACTTGAGGGAAGTGGAGGGAGGAACTTTAGCTCTCTACAATGAGGCAAAAGAAGTTCTTTAAGAATTGACATGCCCCTTAAGCTGGATGGGAGGCTGCAGAAATCATTGTTGCCAAGGTTTAGAATCTCTAGATTCGCCAACTTCTTGAAATCATCCGGAATCTTACCAGATATTTCCCTCGCACGAGCATCCAATTCACTTAGTGAGGATAGACTTGAGAAAGAAGACGGGAAAAAAGAACCCTTTTGTGAGCTGTGAATCACAGGCGTTTTCACGTCATTGCTATCAAACAGTCCCACGTGATGATTCTTTGGAATGTGCAATACCATTAAACTTGATAGCATCCCGAAGCTTTCAGGTAATTCTGTCACTGCAGTTTCCGCCATCTGCAAGTAGTACAAGGACTTCAAATTTCCTATTGAATCTGGAAGCTTGTGCAGCTCTTCACAAAAGTAAAGGCTTAGCTCTGTAAGGTTCTCTAACATGCCCATTGATTCTGGAAGCTCTTTGATTTTAGCTTTATATATTTCCAAAGTAGTAAGAGACAACATGCCGCCAATTGATTCGGGTAATGATCTAAGAGATCTACATTTCCACAACTGAAGCTTCTTTAGTGATTTCAACGCTCCAATATCATCGGGCAGATCGGTGATTGATGTCTCATGTATCTGAAGCGTCACAAGAGAATCCAGTCTTCCAATTGAATGAGGCAATTCACTGAGGAATTTTCCCCTTCCCACTGCTAAATCCTTCAAATTTGGTAAAAAACCAATACAAAGAGGGAGTTCTTTGATTGGACTTTCCAAAACAAAAAACTCTGTCAACAGCTTGAGATCGCCGATGGAATCGGGAAGTACAGACAATGAAGAACACCACGTCGCATTTAGCTTCTCAAGGTTTTCTAGAGATCCAATCGAGTGTGGCAATTCTTCTAATCCAGATCCATTTAGAGAGAGTTCCTTCAGAGAGCACAGCTTTCCTATGCAATGGGGAAGCCTCTTTAAATGCCTGCAATGGCTTAAGATAAGCTTCTCGAGTTGTGTTAGGCGGAAGATAGATTCAGGTATGCTTTCTATAGCAGTATCATCAACTAGAAGCTCTTTCAAAGATCTCATGCTGCCTATGTTTTCCGGAAGCCCTTTCAATTTTGAGCACCGGGAGAGGATAAGATTCTCAAGCTGTTTCAAGCCGGACACATCGGTAGGGAATTGAATAAGATTTGAACATTCTTTTAGGTCCAAGTGAATCAGTGTGTTAATGTTCCCTATATAATCATCAATCTTAGTCAGGCTTACACAACGCCTGAGGATAAGCTTTTCTAATTTCTGATTCCCGGATAAATTGGGAAGACCAGTCAGGTTAAAGCAATCACTTAGGTTCAATATCTTTAAATTCTCAGCCACCTGTGACATCGAAAAACTTTCTTTTAGTAGTATATGACCGAAGACAATTCAAAAATAAATTTGATAACAGCATTACTTGAAATAACATAGGAAGGATCCCAACTTCTATCGTAACTTTTCAATATTAACTCACGTGGAGATAAATTGTCATCCTTCTTCCAACAAAAGGAATTGTAGACGCAACTTTTTAATATTAATTAACGACCGTGCTAACTTTTTAAACACCTATCTATAAAAAACATGGCAGCTCGTATGTCATGTCAGTTGCTATCAAAAACTGGGATCGGTAAGCCTGATTCGTAATATAACAGCTTAGTAGGTGATTGACGTACCTTGTTATCGTACCGATCCCAGGCTCTTTCAATTTTGCTGTCTGAAAGATCAAGGATGGCGAGTCTCTGAGAACAGAAATCAGATGGAAGATGTTTCAAGGGACACCCTTTCCACTGCAGCCACTTGAGTTCTGCAGGGAATTTGAACTCTCCTTCAAGGTTGACATAATTTATTTGGAGCAATCTGAGATTGACCATTGCTCCGAGGGGTTTAGCCCAAATCTTAGCCTCTTTCTTCTTCTCTAATTGATTTATTTGGTACTCTCGGTATATTTCTTTCAAGTAAGCAACTACGTTAGTCAAATTTGGGCTTCTTTGAAGCTTATTCCATAATATACTGCCACCATCAGGATCCCTCACAATCCCTTTTCTCTTGAAGTCTAGGACAATTCCTTGTGTACATTTTCTTCTCTGTTGTAAATAATTATTTAAAAAAAAAAAAAAAAAAACCGCATTAGAAACTCAAATAAAGGCACTCCAAAAGGAAGCAACCAAAAATGAACATGCAAATTAAAGCCACCAGGTCTAAAGCTTCCAAATCTAGAACTTGGGTATATGAACTATATGTCGTACTATAATTTGTACCTTCTCATCCAAGAAGACAGTCATGATCTCGTCGCGGTCCCACAGTCTGCTACGCATGCAAGGATCAACCACATTTTCATGCCTAACAATCTGTCTTCCCATGTCTCTAAGTTGGTCATGCATCCACAACGTATTATTTGAAGTAATCTTGATGAGTGATTTAGCCGCGAGTTCTGTGATTACTATCTCAGCCTCAAAGCCACACCCCTTAAATATGTCAATTGCATAATCTCTATCCATTCCCATATAAACAAACAGGCACGCGATGTCAAGGAATACACACTTTTCTTGCTCGTCTAGTGCATCATAGCTGATCTTCAACACGCCTTGAAGATTCTCCCCGCGAATCTTCTTCAGTTTCTGCAGAGCATCTTTCCATACCTTTATATTCCTTTTGTCAAAAAGCATAGAACCAAACACTTCTAGAGCCAATGGTAACCCTCCGGTTAACAGCACAATTTGCTCACACAGATTGAAGAACTTATCTGTTGGTTTCTCCTTTCCTAGAGCATGGTGACTAAAAAGTTTTAGCGCCTCAGACGAATCCAATTCTCTGACCTCATACTCCGAATCCACAAGGTGCTTCGGCAAGACTTCCCGATATCTAGTGGTAATGATGATCCTACTTCCTTCATGAAACCACTCTCTTTTGGCCATCACAGCATTTAGTTGGCTTACATTGTCGACATCGTCCAAAACTACTAAAACGCGCCTCTCATTTACTTTCCCTTTGATTAAAGTAATACCATCACTAACCTTATCTATAACATTAACCTTGCAAAGGTCACTGACGAGTTTTTTTTGAAGAGAAACAAGACCATCCTCTTGAGCTGAAATTTCTCGAACACTTGATATGAAACTGCGGAGCTTAAAGTGGCCGACAAGTTTGTTGTAAACTGCCTTGGCAAGGGTTGTCTTGCCGACCCCACCGATGCCATAAAATCCCATTATTCGGATTCCATTGGATTTAACATCCAACATTTTCATCACTTGTTCAAGGCGAGAATCAAGTCCAACTGTGTATGAAGCCAAACCCATGGGCGTATTGCTGATTGCACTCAACACCCTTTTGACCAAATGGTTTATTATTTCCGCTTCTTTGCTGTCACCAAAATCAAAATGGTTAGGAGAAGTATGTCAAAATAGATTATATTATTCGTGGGACACAGAAGGAGATATGAATAAGCGTACATATCAGCCAAATCCACGGCTTACATACTATGCATATGTCAAGACTTTGAATCCAATTTTTTGATCAGTAGTGTTTAGAATTCAGGTCAATGTAGCATCTCTATGTTTAAAAAGGATTTAAAAAATAAAACATATAAATCCCAGAAGATTAGTTTTCCTTTTGTCTTTATTAAATCAATTGCGTAATTTGGGCCCATTCAATATGCAGAAGGACGTGATGCGCTCACAGAAGTGCAGGATAAAACAACGACCTGTATAGAGCAATTTTCAATAAAAGGTAGAAGAAAAAGTGAACTCGTGAATTATATATCATATTAAGATAACATTTTTTTATTTATATTATATGTCTAATAACTCTACATCGTACCATATGTATTACATATAGATTCATTTAAAGTTGTATTTGAATCTATTAGTAATTAGATGCATCTAATTAAAAAGTTATATATGTTAAACCTATACAGCTGTTGGATAAGAGACTCATATATGAGACTCCTGTAAAATAGCATTTGTAACTTTTTGTAAGTTAAAGTAATTACCAGTTGATTTTAAGAAAATGTTCTTTTTATATTACATGTCTAATAACTCCAAATAGTACCAAATATATTACATATAAATTTACTTAAAGTTATATGTAAATTAATTAACAGTACATGTATCTATTTAAAAAGGTATGTCTGTTAAATCTATTTCATTGTTAGGTAAGAGATTCATCTATATATATAGTTATAAATATGTTATTGAAAACGAGCGTGAGCAAGTTTCATTGTATTAGATTAAACAAATGAAAAACTAACGAGGTATTATTTTTTTTTTGCAAAGGAGAAAGTATGATACTCTCTCTTATGAGAGCATAAGACGAAATAGTTTATTTTCTTTTTTGGACCATAAAGTTATATAAACCAGTCATCCATATATAATATTTACTGAGATTTAAACTGTTCCATTTTCTTGGTCAATATGGTTTTAATAGGAGATTAAAGGAAAAGCTATGGAATTCAACCCCTTGTTTTTGATGGCAAGTTCAATTTCGAAAATTGGAAATCTTTACAAAAGAGAATTTTTCTAAATATTTTATATCATTCTCTTATTTTGAAAAAAGAAAATTTTCTCATTTTCAAACTAATTTTATACAATATCCTCTTGCAAAAGCCAAAAAAAAAAGAAATCTTTTTAAAAATTTTTCACAACACAATATTTTTAATATTATTTTTTTAATTCCAAATAACTTTTTATTTTTGAGGAAAAAAATTTTCACTTGTCTAAATACTATTTCATTCTTAAAATGAAAAGCATTTTATATTTAAAACAATAAAATTTATCTTTTTAAAAATGCAAACGAGGTCTAAGCATAAAGCGGACGAGATAAAATTTTTAATATGAAAATATTACTATGAAAAGAAAATGAGTGAAAGGATTAGTCATAAAAAATTAGGTTTTTTTTTAATCTTATGTTTAAAACGATGAGTTTAAGATTTAAACAAACACCATTTTTGTATTTGATTTGTAAAACAAGATGAACCAAACACGCAATACAAACGGCCAGTTATTAGTTTCAGTCAACAAAGGAAATTGACTTGAACAAAAGGTAGGCAGACAACATATATCTGAATTATTTTCCAAAAAGATTTGATTTTAATTAGGCAGAGGATTAAACTTAAAATACATTGAATTGTTTGCATATTTACCCGTGCTTGAAAACCCAACCAGCAATTCCACCGACCATCTCCATGGCGCTCCTCCACCTCAAAACCTTATCCTTTCCGAACCTCTCCTCGTGACTTCTGAAGTTCTCTTCGAACGGTCCTCTCTGTCGCCGCACGTCGGACGGGTCGACCCGGTAGAAAACCGGCAGGATCAGCCTCCGGCACTCGCAGATCTTGGCCAGCTCCTCCAGGCACCACCGCGAGTCGCCGTACCTCGGCGAGATGATGACGACGGCGGCGGCGGAGTCCTCGATCGCCTCCAGCAGTGACGGCGCGATCTCGTCGCCGCGGTTGAGGCCGTCGTCGTCTAGGAATGCTCGGACTCCTTCTCTCTCCAACGTCTCGTAGAGGCTCTTGGTGAAGCTCTCGCGCGTGTCTTCGCCTCTGAAGCTCAGGAACACGTCCCATCGGTGCCGGAACGCCACCGCCGGAGCCGGAGGCGACGAAGAAGAGGACGAAGCGACGTCGTCTTCCGCCATATTTAATATATATGTATTATTATTATTATTATTATTTTTAAGTCTGCAGTACTATGTTATGATTAACTTGTGTGTTCTCTATATATACCTAGCCCTACGGAAAAATAGTGGTTCTCGTTTTACAAAATTGTACTAGAATTATTGACTTTTTGTCAATACGGAAAAGTCAAGATTCCATTTCCAAAAAAAACATAATACCCTTGTTACAATTGCAAGTGAAAATCTCTAGTTGATTTGTTTTTATGTCTAAACTTTAGATTCATGTATTTATGTGAATTTAACTTCATTTCACGGCAAAGGGACAAAAACTAGAAGGACGTGAAATGTGATTGCAAGCAAAGAGTAAGTGATAATTTTATATTTTGTTTCGTTAAAAAAAAAAAAAAGGTAGAATTTGAATTACCCTCCCAACAAAGAACGTATTACAAACAGTCATAGATCTTAAATTTCTCTCTCTCTTTCATGATGATATGTGAAACGGGAGAGTAGAGCAAGTTAAAAAGAGTGAAAGATGAGCGTAGCAAGCATTACAAAAATAAAAAGACAAAAAATACAAACAACAAGCATGACAAAAAGTGCACAGTAATGAACAAAAAAGTAAAAACGACACCAAAAGGAACAAGAATGAAACTTCATTAGCACAAAAATCTGGCAAACAACAAACACCAACTACAATACAAAACAAAAAAAAAAAAAAAAAAAGAACGAGAACAAAAGTAGTTTGTCAAGAACATAATAACGACAACCATTTCAAAAAAAAAAAAAACATAAAATCACAAATAAAAAATAAAGTAGAAACTACAACCAATAGTCGACATGAAATGCATCAAGGACAAAAAATTGAACACGACAAAAACTATAACTTTCAAACTAAAAAAAAAACCTTGGAAAATAACAGTGTAAAATAGAAAACCACAATAAATTTGTCAACTGAAATAACAATAATAACTATAAAAATAAATAACCTTAGAAACAGGAAACGGACCGCAACTATTCACATTGCTCGGCCTTCTTTATGATATAAACAGATAGTGCTTTTAGTTTCAATAAGTTCTACGTAACAATCATTGAACATAAATGAGCTTTTTTTTTTTTATTTTTTAAATCATGTTAATTCCTCATTTAATCTATTGCTGCACCAGATTCAGAAACATGATCACGATCATCTTCTTCATAGGACCCGAAAAACTTGGCTAGTTTCTCTGAAGTGGATAGTTGGCTCTCATTTAACGATTCTTCATCTCCCTCATAATCATCATCACCTTCATAAACAAAATAAATCCCACACTTTTTCATCTCAACCCCAAGATCAAAAGCTGGGTTTCTCTTTGTCACCTCTATTTTATATCCGTCTTTCAACAAAGAAACCAGAGGATTATGGACCGAAAACCGGCACAAGTGAAATTGGTCCTGGTTCGTGTTTGGCACTCCTAGTAAGTACAATGTTGTGGTGAATGCTGGAGAACCGTCGAGTTTGAGGACCTTTGCTTGGATATCGACGACTGCCGGGATGTGGTTTCTATTTTCGCAGTGTATTTGATGGTTGAGAGAGACAACTACGCCTATAATTACAGCTTTGATGGCATGGTTTCTGCGTTCGGAGAATGTGACTGCGGCATCTTGAGAAAGCCAGTTGGGAATCTTGCTTCCAGGCACACTTAAATTCCGTATATTCCTCAATGACCACTGCAACAAAATTAATGACATTAGTATGAGTTTGCTGGTTTTTTTACTTGAGGAACAAGATATAGTTCAATTTTCCATGTATGAGAAAGAGTGAAATTTAGAGAGAGAGAGAGAAAAGGACCCTGGCTAGTCTTTTCCGAACCGCAGATGAGCAAGAATTGCAATCATTCAGGTACAACCACGTCAAGGACTTCAAGCATTCAAGGCCAGGAATATCCTGCACTTTCTCACAATTTGCGAGATTCAAAAGCTGTAAGCTCTCCAAGTTTGAAATATCAGATACGGTTTCCAGTTCGACACAGTTCGCAACATTTATCTCCAACAAACTCGAGGGAAGTGGAGGGAGAGATTTGAGCTCTTGGCAATTAGGCAAAGTAAGTTTTTTGAGAATGGACATGCCCTTCAGGCTTGAAGGGAGGCTGCAAAAATGGTTGTAGCCTAGATCCAAAATCACCAACGACGACAACTTCTCAAAATCATCCGGGATTTTGCCCGAAATGTCGCAATAACGAGCACAGAATTCATTCAGCAAGGATAGGCTTGAGAAGGATGTTGGAAGTACATCAATATCGTGCCGCCTTTTCAAAGGCTGCTCCACAAGATACTTCTTTGTCATTTTCAAAATTATTAAGCTTGAGAGCATCCCAAAGCTTTCAGGTAACTTTGCCACCCCAGTATCTTCCATTAGCAATTTGTGCAACGACTTCAAGTTCCCTATCGACTCTGGAAGCTCGCGGAGCTCTCGACACTTCTTTAGGTTAAGCATTGCGAGGCTTTCCAAGTTCCCTATAGATTCTGGTAAGTTTGTGAGTCTGGCCTCGGAGATGATCAGAGTGGCTAGCCTCCTGAGGCTCCCGATTGATTCGGGTAGTGAGACAAGCGATTTACATTTTCGCATCACGAGCTTCTCAAGCAATTTCAAGGCTCCAATCTGGTTAGGAAGACCCGTGATCTTCGTCTGCTCTATTTGAAGCACAACAAGAGAATTTAGCCCTTCAATGGAATCAGGAATTCTGGTTAGGAATTGGCCTCTTCCCACTGATAGCTCCTGTAGATTTGGCAACGAACCGACAGACACAGGCAGTTCCGAGATTGGACTAGACAGAACGGAAAACTGTGTCAATGACTTGAGTTTTCTGATAGAATCGGGGATTACTTTCAACGATGGACACCACATGACACTAAGTTTCTCAAGGTTGGCCAAAGAGCCAATAGAATCTGGAAACTCTTCTAACCCCGATCCATTGAGGGACAGTTCTTTCAGAGAACAAAGCTTTCCTATTAACTGAGGTAGCCTATTGAAACGCGTGCATCGACTTAAGTCAAGCTCTTCGAGTCGAGTAAGACGAAAGGTGGATTCAGGAAGGTCTGTTATTGCAGTGTCATCAACTAGAAGTTTCTTCAATGAGTTCATACTGCCTATGTTTTCGGGAAGTTTTTCCAGTCTTGAGCAGCGAGAAAGGATAAGTTTCTCAAGGCGTTTCAAGCCCGAGACGTCATTCGGAATCTTAATAAGATCCGTACAGCCATCTAGGTTCAAGTAAATAAGTGTCTGCATATTCCCAATGGAGTCGTGAATCTCAGTCAGTTTTGTGCAGCGCTCGAGAATAAGCTTTTCCAACTTTTGAAGGTGAGATATATCCGGAATAGAAGCTATACGATGGCATTCACGGAGGTTTAGAATCACCAAGTTCTCAGCCACCTGAAAAAAAAAATGGTAATACATAATTGATATTTTACTCTCAAAACTGAACCGATTAAAAAAGGAAAAAAAGAAAAAACTTTATTACACTTGCAAGTTACTCTCTAAATTTTTACTCAGAAAAATTACATCCAATGAATTTAACAAAATATACTAGAGTGTTTCAAATTGATGATAAATATTAAAATTTAAAAACGGAACGTATCATGTCACATATCACGTGTTTAAGGGTGTATTTTTTTAAATTTAACATCTCTCTGTAATATTTAATAAGCAACTTGCGAATTCAGCTATAACCCAAAAGGTAAAAAGTGATTGTAGATATAACCGAACGATAATTCTACACTTGATTCTTTTATAAGATGTAGAGTTTGAATTCTCTATCCTAAGCTCAAAAAGGGCAAAAAAAAAAAAACAAAAAACAAAAAAGACTAATACTGAAATTGGAGAATAAAAAGATCAAACATACCTTGTTCTTTTCAAAGGGGCGATAAATCCAGGAAAAAATCATACTCTTAGAACCCCATAATCTTTCAATCTTGCTTCCTGAGAGATCAAGGACAGCAAGTTGTGGAGCGTTTAAGTCCGAGGGGAGCGATTCCAGAGGACAACCTTTCCACTGAAGCCACTTGAGTTCAGGAGGAAAAGAACTGAACTTCCCTTGCAAATTCACATGATTGATTTGAAGCAATCTGAGTTTGGCCATTGTCTCGATTGGCTTAGTGGATATGACGACCTCTTCCTCTTTCTCGCGCCGATTGCGAAAGAAGCCTTTCACTATTTGCATGATGCAAGTAACTAAAGATGTGAAACTTGGGTTTTCCCAAAAGTTCTCCCATGAGATCATTTCCACACTTCGAGCCTTCACTTGGTATTTCTTTTGAAAGTCGAGGACCATGCCTTGTGTGGATTTCGCTTCCTGTTGACAACAATTACATATTCAACGTAAAACTGCAGGAAGATGAAATAAAAAAGAGTTTCCTAACAGCATTTGTTCGAAAGGCTAAAAAAATTACATTAAAATATTGCTATTTAGCTATGACACCAAATCAATGTCGACACACTTGACTTTGGCCACTTGATTTGTTAATAACAAATATGGATATTGCAACGTATAGCAATCTCAAATATGTTGTTAGCTAGAGATACAAACTCACTTTTTAACATTTTTGTAATAACTGATTTAGTATGTGAATTGTCATTCTTTTTTTTTTATTATTATTTTTACATGTTTAAAAGATTGCTACACATTAAATTAAATAAGAGATTGCATCTATCGGTGATCAAAACATGATAACTCATTACTATGTAAATGATGCAAAAACTAATATTAAAGTTGGTATTTCTAATATTACTCTTCTTAATAAAACATTGGTATTATAAAAACTAACGGCTTCAACAAACTTTTAAATTAAAAATAATTTGTTTATTTGTCCTTCGGCAAGAAAGGTTTTATATATTGAAAGGTAGAAGTTAAAATGTATGAACGTGTTCATACATGTGCAATATACAAAGATTGATGTAATAAAATACTTATTTTATATAATAATAACTTAAACAAAATGTATAGCTTGCCAGCAAGGAACTCTTTTATTCCTGATTAATTTTTATCACAAACTAGTTGTTACGCCTTCAAAAGAATAGTAACGGTCCAAAAATAAAATACATATCTTACCATATGTCTGTTTGGTTGCATGTAATATTTGTGCACAACTAGGAGTATATATGCATACTCGTTCATGCACCAACATGAGCAAAAGTGGCAATGTGGAGTTTTTTTTTTTTTTTTTTTGGGGATAAATAGTGGCTATGTAGAGTTATCTCTAAACTTCTAAATATTAGTAGTTATAAGATTTGTGCTCATCATTTTATTTGGAATACTTTATAAATGCGATTTTTTTTTCTAATGCTATTAGGCTTTGAAATTTGTGGGAAAACATAAATCTCACACACTCTCGAACTAGTAATAAAAAAAAAAAAAAATCACATGAACATAACTCAAGAACTAAACGAAAAAATTTCCCAATGATAAAATCACATGAATGCTTTGATTTTTCTTTTTATGCCGAATAAAACCACCATGTTTGATCATGAACATAAACATATAAGAAGACTAAACGAACAAATTTTTACCTTTTCATCGGTCAAGATAGCCTTCATGATTTCCTCCCGATCCCAAACTCTACTACGCATTCCAGGATAACTAATGTTCTCCTCCACGACAATTTGCCTCCCCATATCTCTCACTTGATCATGCATCCACAATGTCCCATCCCCACCAATCTTCACAAGCGATTTCGCCACGAGATCTGCTATCGCCGTCTCGGCCTGAAAACCGCATCCTTTCAGCACATCAACAACCTCCTCTCTCTGCATCCTCATCTGAACAAACAAGCACGCAACGTCAAGAAAAGCGCACTTCACTTGCTCGTCGTTTAGCCCGTCAAGGCTTATCCTCAGCACGTCCTGAAGATTCCCGGGACGAATCCAAGCCAGTTTCTTCACCGAGTCCTCCCACTCCTCTGTCCTCCTCTTTCCAAACAGAAAAGACCCGAAAACTTCCAGAGCCAGAGGCAGTCCTCCCGTGATCTCCACGATTTTCTCGGAAAGTTTATAAAACTCCTCCTGAGGACTTCCTCTTCCGAGTGCATGGTAACTGAATAAATTCAGTGACTCGGAGAATTCCAGCTCTCTGACCTCGTACAACTCGGTCAGGACCCGATCAACAGGGAAGACTTCTTTGTTTCTCGCGGTGATGATAACCCGACTCCCATCGTGAAACCACTCCTTTTTAGGAACCAGAGACAATACTTGTTCGACACTATCAACGTCGTCCAGGACGATGAGAACTCGCTGCTCGTTCACTTTCATGTTGAGTTTAGAAATGCCTGCATTCAGTGTCGAAGTGAGAATTTTTATTAGAGAGCTAATAACCATATATAATGGTACTATGAAATCTTATTTAAAATTATATGCTATTTAAAAAAATAAGAAAATAAAAAAGAAAACGAAAAGTTGAGGGGTGGCTTAAGCCGTCTGGTCCTTCATTCGCTCCATCCTTGCCTGCATTGATCTCGCTTACGGGAGGGTCCTGATTGCCTTGAGAAAGATCGGTGATAAGCTTGTTCTGAAGAGATAACAGGCCAGATTGGTCGTCTGATGAAGAAGTTTCCGATCTGATGTTTGGAATGAAACTTCGGAGCTGAAAGCGAGGGAGAAGTTTGTTGAAAAGAGCTGTGGCGAGGGTGGTTTTGCCGACTCCGCCGATGCCGTGCAATCCGAGAACCTTAACGCCGTTGGATTTGATGTCGAGCAAGTTAGTGAGCTTTTCCACTCGAGAATCAAGTCCGACGGTGTATTCAGCCAGACCTACTGGGGTTGTTTTTATTTTAGCCAAAACCTTTTTCACTATTGACTGAATCAATTGAGCTTCTTCGCTGTAAGATCACATTAGATATTAATTAGTGTATTCTGTTAGTCCGATGAAATAGTTTATATATCATTAGTGAAGAAAAATAGATAGTCTGTTTTTATTTTTACAATTTCTCATATATATATATATGATTATACACAAATTAAGGGGAACGGAGAGATCAATAACTGATTTATATATGTTTATATCGATACCATATATATATCATACCGTATTTTCATATTTAAAAACTTATAACAACTAAATAATTTATATGTAAATTCATAATCTTATTATATGATACTATTCAAATATTTATATAAATAACAAGTATCATTAAAAAATATTGCATTTGAATCACCTTATTGATACCAATTAATACAGTCACATTACTTATATTATATGAGAGGGATTATATTATATGAGAGGGATTATATGTGTATATATATATATATATATATGATATAACAACCTTAGGACAATTAATTATCTCTTGTCCACTTGTCTTGAAAAACCAAAAGACAGAACTATATTTAATCTCGTACTATTTTACAGTCTTTCAACGACAATGATAGCTCTGGTAAAAGTTACACAATACCTAACTAAGTTCTGCATAATCCAATAATTCATCAACTTGTGTGAAAATACGTGAATTATTGTTATTTTTATTTTTAAAGAAAAGCCGAGTGGGATATGAGATACAAAGAAAAGAATAATTTATTAAGATTAATACTTATTCATACTTCCAAAGCATTGTCAACTTTTTTCATTCTAATATCTAATTATCAAGTGCCGACAAAACGTTACGAAATCCTAAAACATTGAACAAGTTACAAGTAAGTAAATAAACTAAAGAAAAATGTGAATTCCATGTGATCTTCATGTCTCTGCAAGCAGATCACCAATATCCAAGTACTCATCATAATTATATATAAATCAGAAGAAAATATTAATATGTTTCCTTCTTCATACATATTTTTTCATGTACATATTTCAAATAAGAATCAAATGAGTAAAAAACTCTAATTCTCCCTTTACACAATTCATGTGCACAAAACGTATAAATATAATTAAAGGGGCTAAGAATAAAATCAAAATATGCACTTTCCAAATTGATCTGTTGTTTAAAAGTATATACCGATCACGAAGGAAATTGACTTGAACAAAAGGTAGGCAGACAACATATATCTGAATTATTTTCCAAAAAGATTTGATTTTAATTTCCATGAAAAATGCAGGCAGAGGATTAAACTTGAATACATTGAATTGTTTGTTTATTTACCCGTGCTTGAAAACCCAACCAGCAATTCCACCGACCATCTTCATGGCTCTCCTCCACCTCGAAACCTTATCCTCTCCGAACCTCTCCTCGTGACTTCTGAAGCTCTCTTCGAACGGTCCTCTCTGTCGCCGCACGTCGGACGGATCAACCTGGTAGAAAACCGGGAGGATCAGCCTCCGGCACTCGCAGATCCTGGCCAGCCCATCCAGGCACCACCGCGAGTCGCCGTACCTCGGCGAGACGACAACGACGGCGGCGGCGGAGTCCTCGATCGCCTCCAGCAGTGACGGCGCGATCTCGTCACCGTGGTTGTGGCCGTCGTCGTCTCGGAAGGCTCGGACTCCTTCTCCCTCCAACGTCTCGCAGAGGCTCTTGGTGAAGCTCTCGCGCGTGTCTTCGCCTCTGAAGCTCAGGAACACGTCCCATCGGTGCCGGAACGCCACCGCCGGAGGCAGAGGCGACGAAGAAGAGGACGAAGCGACGTCGTCTTCCGCCATATTTAATATATATGTATTATTATTTTTATTTTTTTAAGTGTGCCCTACGGAAAAAGTAGTTCTCGTTTTACAAAGTTGTTCTATTATTATTGACTTTTTTTTTAGTACCGAAAAGTCAAGATTCCATTTCCATAAGTGAAGATCTCTAATTGATTTGTTTTTTATGCCTAAATTTTAGATTCATATATTTATGTGAATTTAACTTCATTTCAAGGCAAATGGACAAAAACTAAAAGGACGTGAAATGTGATTGCAAGCAAAGATTAACTGATAATTTTATATTATTTTGTTTTGTTAAAAAAAAAAAAAAAGTAGAATCTGAATTACCTACCTAACAGGGAGCGTATTACAAACAGTCGTAGATCTTAAATTTCTCTTACTGTATCATGATGATACGTGAAACGGGTGAGTAGGGCTAGTAAAAAAGAGTAAAAGATGAGTGAGATAGCAAAAATAAAAAGACAAAAAATACAAACAACAAGCATGACAAAAAGTACACGGTAATGAACAAAAAATTTAAAAACGACAACAAAAAGAACAAGAATGAAACTTCATAAGCACAAATATCTGGCAAACAACAAACACCAACTACAATTAGTTATTTGTCAACAACATAATAACAGCAACCATTTCTAAAATAAAATAAAATAAAATCACAAATAAAAAATAAAGTAGAAATTACAACCAAAAGTCCACTTGAAATGCATAAGGACAAAAAATTGAACACGACAAAAACTATAACTTCAAACTAAAAAAAAAAACCTTGGAAAATAACAGTGTAAAGTAGAAAACCACAATAAATTTGTCAACTGAAATAACAATAATAACAATAAAAAATAAATAACCTTAGAATCAGGGCATGCACCGCAACTATTAACATTGCTCAGCCTTCTTTATGATATAAACAGATAGTACTTTTAGTTTCAATAAGTTCTACGTAACAATCATTAAACATAAATGAGCTTTTTTTTTTTTTTTTTTTTTTAAATCATGTTGATTCCTCATTTAATCTGTTGCTGCACCGGATTCAGAAACATGATCACGATCATCTTCTTCATAGGACCCGAAAAACTTGGCTAGTTTCTCTGAAGTGGATAGTTGGCTCTCATTTAACGATTCTTCATCTCCCTCATAATCATCATCACCTTCATAAACAAAATAAATCCCACACTTTTTCATCTCAACCCCAAGATCAAAAGCTGGGTTTCTCTTTGTCACCTCTATTTTATATCCGTCTTTCAACAAAGAAACCAGAGGATTATGGACCGAAAACCGGCACAAGTGAAATTGGTCCTGGTTCGTGTTTGGCACTCCTAGTAAGTACAATGTTGTGGTGAATGCTGGAGAACCGTCGAGTTTGAGGACCTTTGCTTGGATATCGACGACAGCCGGGTTGCGGTTTCTATAATCGCACTGTATTTGATGGTTGAGAGAGACAACTACGCCTATAATTACAGCTTTGAGGGCATGGTTTCTGCGTTCGGAGAATGTGACTACGGCATCTTGAGAAAGCCAGCTGGGAATCTTGCTTCCAGGCACACTTAAATTCCGTATATTCCTCAATGACCCCTGCAACAAAATTAATGATATTAGTATGAGTTTGCTGGTTTTTTACTTGAGGAACAAGATATAGTTCAAATTTCCATGTATGAGAAAGAGTAATATTTAGAGAGAGAGAGAAAAGGACCCTGGCTAGTCTTTTCCGAACCGCAGATGAGCAAGAATTGCAATCATTCAGGTACAACCTTGTCAAGGACTTCAAGCATTCAAGGCCAGGAATATCCTGCACTTTCTCACAATTTGCGAGATTCAAAAGCTCTAAGCTCTCTAAGTTTGAAATATCAGATACGGTTTCCAGTTCGACACAGTTCGCGACATTTATCTCCAACAAACTCGAGGGAAGTGGAGGGAGAGATTTGAGCTCTTGGCAATTAGGCAAAGTAAGTTTTTTGAGAATGGACATGCCCTTTAGGCTTGAAGGGAGGCTGCAAAAATGGTTGTAGCCTAGATCCAAAATCTCCAACGACGACAACTTCTCAAAATCATCCGGGATTTTGCCCGAAATGTCACAATAACGAGCATAGAATTCATTCAGCAAGGATAGGCTTGAGAAGGATGTCGGAAGTACATCAATATCGTGTCGCCTTTTGAAAGGAAGTTCCGCAAGAGACTTCTTTGTCATTTTCAAAAATATTAAGCTTGAGAGCATCCCAAAGCTTTCAGGTAACTTTGCCACCCCAGTATCTTCCATTAGCAAGTTGTGCAACATCTTTAAATTCCCAATCGACTCTGGAAGCTCGCGGAGCTCTCGGCAATTGGTTAGGTTAAGCATTGCGAGGCTTTCCAAGTTCCCTATAGATTCTGGCAAGTTTGTGAGTTTAGCCTCATAGATTATCAGAGTAGTTAGCCTCATGAGGCTCCCGATTGATTCGGGTAGTGAGACAAGCGATTTACAGTTTCGCATCTCGAGCTTCTCAAGCAATTTCAAGGCTCCAATCTGGTCAGGAAGACCCGTGATCTTTGTCTGCTCTATTTGAAGCACAACAAGAGAATTTAGCCCTTCAATGGAATCAGGAATTCTGGTTAGGAATTGGCCTCTTCCCACTGACAGCTCCTGTAGATTTGGCAACGAACCGACAGACACAGGCAGTTCCGAGATTGGACTAGACAGAACGGAAAACTGTGTCAATGACTTTAGTTTTCCAATAGAATCGGGAATTACTTTCAACGATGGACACCACATGACACTAAGTTTCTCAAGGTTGGCCAAAGAGCCAATAGAATCCGGAAACTCTTCTAACCCCGATCCATTGAGGGACAGTTCTTTCAGAGAGCAAAGCTTTCCCATTAACTGAGGTAGCCTATTGAAACGCGTGCATCGACTTAAGTCAAGCTCTTCGAGTCGAGTAAGACGAAAGGTGGATTCAGGAAGGCCTGTTATTGCAGTGTCATCAACTAGAAGCTTCTTCAGTGAGTTCATACTGCCTATGTTTTCGGGAAGTTTTTCCAGTTTTGAGCAGCGAGAAAGGATAAGTTTCTCAAGGCGTTTCAAGCCCGAGACGTCATTCGGAATCTTAATAAGATCCGTACAGCCATCTAGGTTCAAGTAAATAAGTGTCTGCATATTCCCAATGGAGTCATGAATCTCAGTCAGTTTTGTGCAACGCTCGAGAATAAGCTTTTCCAACTTTTGAAGGTGAGATATATCCGGAATAGAAGCTATACGATGGCATTCACGGAGGTTTAGAATCACCAAGTTCTCAGCCACCTGAAAAAAAAAATGGTAATACATAATTGATATTTTATTCTCAAAACTGAACCGATTAAAAAAAGAAAAAAAGAAAAAACTTTATTACACTTGCAAGTTACTTTCTAAATTTTTACTCAGAAAAATTACATCCAATGAATTTAACAAAATATACTAGAGTGTTTCAAATTGATGATAACTGTTAAAATTTAATATTTAATAAGTAACTTGCGAATTCAATTATAACTCGGAAGGCAAAAAGTGATTGTAGATATAACCGAACGATAATTCCACACTTGATTTTTTTATAAAGTATAGAGTTTGAATTTTATACCCTAAGTTCAAAAAGAAAAAAAAAAGTGAGGATTAATACTGAAATCGGAGAACAAAAAGATCGAACATACCTTGTTCTTTTTAAAGGGGCGATAAATCCAGGAAAAAATCATGTTGTTAGAACCCCATAATCTTTCAATCTTACTTTCTGAGAGATCAAGGACAGCGAGTTGTGGAGCGTTTAAGTCCGAGGGGAGCGATTCCAGAGGACAACCTTTCCACTGAAGCCACTTGAGTTCAGGAGGAAAAGAACTGAACTTCCCTTGCAAATTCACATGATTGATTTGAAGCAATCTGAGTTTGGCCATCGTCTCGATTGGCTTAGTGGATATGACGACCTCTTCCTCTTTCTCGCGCCGATTGCGAAAGAAGCCTTTTACCATTTGCATGATGCAAGTAACTAAAGATGTGAAACTTGGGTTTTCGCAAAAGTTCTCCCAAGAGATCATGTCCACTCTTAGATCCTGATCTTGGTCTTTCTTTTTAAAGTCGAGGACCATGCCTTGTGTGGATTTCGCTTCCTGTTGACAACAATTATATATTCAACGTAAAACTGCATGAAGATGAAATAAAAAAGAGTTTCCTAACGGCATTTGTTCGAAAGGCTAAAAAAATTACGTTAAAATATTGCTATTTAGTTATGACACCAAATCAATGTTGACACACTTGACTTTGGCCACTTGATTTGTTACAAATATGGATATTGCAACATATATCAATCTCAAATATATTGTTTGCTAGAGACAACAAACTCACTTTTTAACATTTTTGTACTAACTGATTTAGTACGTGAATTGCCGTTTTTTTTTATTATTATTATTTTTACATGTTTAAAAGATTGCTACACATCAATTAAATAAGAAATTGCATTTACCGGTGATCAATACATAACAACTCATTATCATGTAAATGATACAAAAACTGATATTAAAGTTGGTATTTCTAATATTACTCTTTTTAATAAAACATCGGTATTATAAAAACCAACGGCTTCAACAAACTTTTAAATTAAAAATAATTTGTTTAGCTGTCCTTTGGCAAGAAAGGTTTTATATATTGAAAGGTAGAAGTTAAAATGTATGAACGTGTTCATACATGTGCAATATACAAAGATTGATGTAATAAAATACTTATTTTATATAATAATAACTTAAACAAAATGTATAGCTTGCCAGCAAGGAACTCTTTTATTCCGGAATAATTTTTATCACAAACTAGTTGTTACGCCTTCAAAAGAATAGTAACAGTCCAAAAATAACATAATATCTTACTATATGTCTGTTTGGTTGCATGCAATATTTGAGCACAACTAGGAGTATATATGCATACTCGTGCATGCACCAACATGTGCAAAAGTGGCGACGTAGAGTTTTTTTTTTTTTTTTTTTTGGGGGGATAAATAGTGGCTATGTAGAGTTATCTCTAAACTTCTAAATATTAGTAGTGATAAGATTTGTGCTCATCACTTTATTTGGAATACTTTATAAATGCGATTTTTTTTTCTAATGCTATTAGGCTTTGAAATTTGTGGGAAAACATAAATCTCACACACTCTCGAACTAGTAATAAAAAAAAAATCACATGAACATAACTCAAGAACTAAACGAACAAATTTCCCAATGATAAAATCACATGAATGCTTTGATTTTTCTTTTATGCCGAATAAAACCACCATGTTTGATCATGAACATAAACATATAAGAAGACTAAACAAACAAATTTTTACCTTTTCATCGGTCAAGATAGCCTTCATGATTTCCTCCCGATCCCACACTCTACTACGCATTCCAGGATAACTAATGTTCTCCTCCACGACAATTTGCCTCCCCATATCTCTCACTTGATCATGCATCCACAATGTCCCATCCCCACCAATCTTCACAAGCGATTTCGCCACGAGATCCGCCATCGCCGTCTCCGCCGGAAAGCCGCATCCTTTCAGCACATCAACAACCTCCTCTCTCTGCATCCTCATCTGAACAAACAAGCACGCAACGTCGAGAAAAGCGCACTTCACTTGCTCGTCGTTTAGCCCGTCAAAGCTTATCCTCAGCACGTCCTGAAGATTCCCGGGACGAATCCGAGCCAGTTTCTTCACCGCGTCCTCCCACTCCTCTCTCCTCCTCTTTCCAAACAGAAAAGACCCGAACACTTCCAGAGCCAGAGGCAGTCCTCCCGTGATCTCCACGATTTTCTCGGAAAGTTTATAAAACTCCTCCTGAGGATTTCCTCTTCCGAGCGCATGGTAACTGAATAAATGCAGTGACTCGGACTTTTCCAGCTCTCTGACCTCGTACAACTCGGTCACGATCCGATCAACAGGGAAGACTTCTTTGTTTCTGGCGGTGATGATAACCCGACTCCCATTGTAAAACCACTCCTTTTTGGGAACCAGAGACAATACTTGTTCGACCCTATCAACGTCGTCCAGGACGATGAGAACTCGCTGCTCGTTCACTTTCATCTTGAGTTTAGAAATGCCTGCCGAGGCCAGAATTTTTTATTAGAGAGCTAATAGCTATATATAATGGTAGTATGAGATCTTATTTAAAATAAAATAAAATAAAATAAACGAAAAGCTGAGGGGTGGCTTAAGCCATCTGGTCCTTCATTCCCGCCATCCTTGCCTGCATTGATCTCGCTTACGGGAGGGTCCTTATTGCCTTGAGAAAGATCGGTGATAAGCTTGTTCTGAAGAGATAACAGACCAGATTGGTCGTCTGATGAAGAAGTTTCTGATCTGATGTTTGGAATGAAACTTCGGAGCTGAAAGCGAGGGAGAAGTTTGTTGAAAAGAGCTGTGGCGAGGGTGGTTTTGCCGACTCCGCCGATGCCGTGCAATCCGAGAACCTTAACGCCGTTGGATTTGATGTCGAGCAAGTTCGTGAGCTTTTCTACTCGGGAATCAAGTCCGACGGTGTATTCGGCCAGACCTACCGGGGTTGTTTTAATTTTAGCCAAAACCTTTTTCACTATTGACTGAATCAGTTGAGCTTCTTCGCTGTAAGATCACATTAGATATAAATTAGAGTAGTCTGTTAGTCCGATGAAATGGGATGAAATATGTTCATTATAATAGTTAGCATGATATGCTGTGGTCAGTAACAATTTGTCCATTCCCCTCAAAAAAAAAAAAAAAAAAGACCATGATTCTATATATATATATATATATATATATATACACGATCCAAACCAATATATTTCAGCATTTGAAATAGTTTATATATCGTTAGTGAAGAAAAATATAGAGTCTGTTTTTATCTTTACAGTAACGGAGAGATCAATAACTGATTTAATTAATATATGTTTATATATGAAATGTTTCGTGTACGGTACTACATGTATATCATGCAGTATTTTCATATTTAAAAATTTATAATAAATAACTAATTTATATGCAATTTTATAATCTTTATCGTATCCTATTATTCAGATATTTATATAAATAATAAATATTAATAAATATTATTATATTTGAATTACTTAATTAATATCAATTAACACAGGTCACATTACTTATACTGTATGATTGGGATTGTGTATATATATATATATGATATAACAACCTTAGGACAATTAATTATCTCGTCCACTTGTCTTGGAAAACCAAAAGACAGTACTATATTTAATATCGTACTATTATACAGTCTTTCAACAACAACGATAGCTCTTGTAAAAGTGACACAATGCCTAACTAAGATCCGCACAATCCAATAATTCATCAACCTGTGTGAAAGTACGTGAATTATTGTTATTTTTATTTTTATGGAAAAGCCAAGTGGGATATGAGATACTAAGAAAAGAATAATTTATTAAGATTAATACTTAATCATATCTCCAAAGCATTTGTCAACCTTGTTCATTACAATATCTTATTATCAAGTGCCGACAAAACGGTACGAAATCCTAAAACATTGAACAAATTACAAGTAAATAAACTCAAGAAAAATGTGAATTCCATGTTATCTTCATCCTTGCAAGCAGTTCACCAATATCCAAGTGCTCATCATAATTATATATAAATCAGAATAAATCTTCGCACATGTTTTTTTTTTTTTTTTATGTACATATTTCAAATAAGAATCAGATGAGTAAAAAACTCTTAATTTCCCCTTTACACAATTCATGTGCCCAAAACGTATAAACATAATTAAAGGGGCCTAGAATAAAATCAAAATATGTACTTTCCAAATTGATCTATTGTTTAAAAGTACTAGTTTTGGATCGTGCATTGCACATGTTAAATCGTGATGAAAATTTTCATAATGTTTAATATGAAGAAATATTTTTTTAGAAATTATAAAAAAATACAGATTAATAAACAAAGTTAAAAGAGTTAAACTTCATAATATAATTATAAAATATATAATAATAACAAAATCAAACATTTTAATAAATAAGATAATAACACACAACTCATTTCTTTTTTGGGTTTTTTTTTTTTCCAAAACATATAGAATTGCATTTTGTTATCTCAAAAAAGGTTTTAATCCCATTGTTGGCTATACAAAAAATAAAACATTGCAATAAGATAAAAATAATTGGAAAAAGAAAACTAAAAACATTTTGAAAATATGACAATGAAATAAAAGGTAAATAAAAAAAAAGAGTCAATATGAATATTTTACACACATTTTAATTTATATATAGAGTCACATACATACATGCATCTGCATACAAAGTTTAAAAAAAGCAAAACAGTTTATTTTTATAAATATTTTTAGTTGTAGAATAATATACTAACGACAATATTTATACCTAATTGTTCAAAGTTTTGCCATAAAAATAAGTATGGATAAAATGCTAATACATTCTTAAACCTGAGTTCTCACACGGTAAGTTGTAGTAGGCTTTATCCTAAGTAATATTGGATATATGCATATTTCCTACATAATGAGCTCCTACAACTACAATATGACGAATGATCATTCCAAAAGTAGACAAAATAGAAAATTTCTAAACATGAAAACTTGATTCAAACACAAAATTTAACATGAATATGCCCGAAAATAATGATAAAATGACATAAAAGCAAAAATAAAATTCTAAAATAACATAATTTTATTAACATTGTTTTGAAACCTGAAGGTATCATTAGCTCACAATAAAAAAGAACTATTTTTCCTGTTGTTTAAATGAAACTTTTTAAAGTAAAAAAAAAAAACCTAAACAGTGCGTTACTGTGAGGAAGGACCGCAAAAAAAAAAAACAAAACAAAAAAAAAACAACGTTGCTGTGAGGAAGGAAGATATATATGTAAATTATAATTATTCAATAATATAAAATATAAAATATGAATAATTATATACAAAAAAGAAAAATTATAAAATTTCTTAGAGATTGAAAAAGTAAACATTGATAATAAACTCCGGAAGCATGGGAAGTTTTGAATTATTTTTTAGATTGTAAGAGAAAAAGTGACTAAGATAATATTTGAAAGCAGCTATTTTTGTTATTGTCCGCAATGTTTCTTATTGTTTTAAATACAAGAATATATATGTGGAATTTTGTGTGTTTTTTTTTTTTTTTTTTGGGAAAAAAAAAAAGCAAAAGAGAAGAAAAGTAATACACCGATTTTATGGATGATTGAATACATAATAACCAAAGATGTGTTTGACAAATTTGAAAAATGAAATAAATTACAACAAAAGATTATACTCAGAATAATTTTTAATCTACTGAAACTATACAACTATACAAACATAATTGATCTTTCATAGCAAGTCTATACTTCTCAGTGAAAGATGCCACTTAACCTCATAATATGAGAATTCTAAACGAACATGAAGATGAGATCAAGGATGTGTTTCAAACCAACCGAAACAAGTTTTCAATTAAGTGAGTTTATTGTAACAACCTCTTTTCAAAAAGACAGTAAGTCCTATTCTTTCTAATTTCATTATCATTCAATGTAATTTTTCTTTCACCAATCACATGTCATCTGTCTTAAAATAGGTTGATCAACTAAGATAAGACTCCAAATAAATGCAAAGAAATTTATCAACTGAAACAGAAAGTTCTTACCATTTAAAATACAATTTGGGCAATTAATTTTCTTTCCTAAAAGACACAAATAGTTCTATGTTAACTATAAAAAAACTACCATCACAACCCTACAATAGTTTTAGCAATAGGAAAAAAAAAAAAAAAACCAGAACATCATTTGCAATAGAAAATAATAAATTGTGAGAGGAAAAAGCAAAATAATCAACTAATAAAATTTCTCATTAAATCATCAAAATAGAACGATTTTGGAAACAGATTTCCAAGTATAATCTAATTAACAAATAATGCAATATAAGGATTTCCATTAACAAATAATGCAAACCCAATAACAAGAGCAAATGCAAGAGATGAAACAACTCCATAAAACAAGAGTGAGACCGACATGAACACCCATCCAGTCCCTCAGGAAGCAAAACCCATCTTGCAATACAATCACCAAAGCAACATCAATTGCTATATTCATATCTTTTTACAATTTACTCGTTATGGTAAATTATGGTAAATTTAGTGAATATATTTATATATTCACTAAAGAGAAAAACAACACTATGGTACAGCCATAAACAAAAACAAAAAACACTTAAAAAATCAAGAGGCCTAACAAATAAGCCATAGCGCAAAATCAGGAAAAAAAAAATGAAACAGAGAATTTATTTTTCTCTCTCATTTCTTTTTGGCAAATATTCCGTTTCTTTTTCTTTTCCTCCGTTTTCCACCAAACAGAGGAAATTAAACATATCCAGGAAAAAAAAAAAAAACGTTTTAGGATTTCTTTCTCTTTTCCTCCGTTTTCCACCAACCAAATAAAAATAAAAAGAAAACATTAAAAAATAAAAAATGAAAAAACCAAACACCAAAATTTAAGGAACAAAAAAGATAAATGTTATAGGATTTCTTTTTATTTTCCTCCATTTTCCACCAACCAAATAGCGGAAAAGAAAAAAGAAAAAGAAAACATTTTAAAAACAAAAACAAAAAACAAACCCCCAGATTGAAGAACCCAAATTTATGGAAAAAAAAAACCTTAAATTTCCAATAAAAAAATCAAAAGAAATCAGTAAACAGAAAAAAAAAAATTCACTAAGTCGCGAAGAACCCACGGCAAGCCCGGATTGACCACCAAGAGAGATTGCGATCTAAGGAAGGGAGAGAGAGAGGAGAAAGATAAAACTCAGATCGAGTGAGAGAGAGAGCGAGAGAATAGAAGAATAAAAGCAATTAAAAAAAAAAAAAAAAAAAAAACAAAGCAGCTTTTTAGAAATGAGAGTACGGAAAGAAAAAGAAAAGGAAAAAAAACACCTAAACGGTGCGTTTTTTACGACGAAAAATGAATAGTGGAGGAAACATCCACTTTTTTAATATAGTTAAGATATACCGATCACGAAGATGGTTCTTAAAATATTCGTCCTCTGGCTGAGACATACTTTGTGAGAAAAAATTGTCCATCTTTTTTACTTCTCACTGAGAACATTAACTAATCAGACAAGATTCAGCTTTTGTTATAACAGAAAGAGAAAAAATA
This sequence comes from Ficus hispida, assembly GCA_025413025.1. Taxonomy (NCBI): domain Eukaryota; kingdom Viridiplantae; phylum Streptophyta; class Magnoliopsida; order Rosales; family Moraceae; genus Ficus; species Ficus hispida. The sequence continues at coordinate 3,843,825 of CM046371.1, read as the reverse complement.
TATATATATATATACAGGTACATATTTATATATATTTTTGTTTTGTTTTGTGAAGAGAATATGTACTCAACCAAAGTACCTGTTTTGATTGAAAACCCAACCAGCAATTCCCCCAATTTTCTCCATGGCTCTCCTCCACCTCAAAACCTTGTCCTCTCCCGAGTTCTTCTCATGAACCCTAAAATGTTCTTCGAAGGGTCCCCTCTGTCGCCGGACGTCGGACGGATCGACCCGGTAGAACACCGGCAGGATCAGCTTGCGGCACTCGTAGATCTTGGCCAGCTCCTCCAGGCACCACCGCGAGTCGCAGTACCTCCGCGAGAACACCATGACGGCTGCGGCGGAGTCCTCGATCGCCTCCATCAAAGCCGGAGCGATCTCGTCTCCGCGTTCGAGGCCGACGTCGTCTAGGAAGACCCGGACGCCTTCTCTCCGCAGCGATTCGTAGATAGTCTTCGTGATGTTGTCGCGTGTGTCTTCACCTCTGAAACTCAGGAACACATCCCACCGAAGCCTGAACGCCACCGCCGGAGTTGACGATACGACGTCGTCTCTCGCCATGAAACATTCGTACTTTTTTTTTTTTTTTCCCTGTCAAATGGATATTTCTGGAGCTCTGTTTTGAGTACTACTTTTATTTGAGGAAAGAATTTGCAAATTAATAATGTGGGACACTTACACAAATGTTCAGTAAGCCTTAATACATGTAAGATATACTAACGGAACAAACAGCTACCGTTGACCGCAGTCACAGTGTTATTTGATAAGGTGAGAAGACCGCTCGTTATACAATTGTAGATTTTAAGTTAGTTCTATCGTGATAATAAACGGAAGTATATATAGAGTTTTTCCAAAAAAATAATAATAATAATAAGTAAAATAATTCAATTGGTATTAAGATATTTTACGCAAAAATTTACTTCTTTATTTATTTTTTAATAAAATAAATTCCGGGAAAGAGTAATGAGTGTTAGCATATCCCTTACTTCCTATCTAAATATACCACCCTTATTCTTTTGGAGAAAAAGAAAAAGATTAACGGCGACTGTTTTAATTTTAGCATTGGTGCTTACTTCTTCTTCTCTCCTCCCCTTTTTTTTTTTTTTTTTTTTTTTGGATGAGGCACTGGTTCTTACATTTGTGGACTGCAAGTTTCAGACAAAATAAATATTGCAAGCTGAATTGGAAAATGACAGAACTGAAGAATTTGTGGGATTAGTTCGGTTGTTGACTTCAATAAAATTGGCATTTGTGGAATTTGCGGGATTAAATAAAATGGCATTTGGGCTAGCAATAGAAGGAGAACGAAAGTCACAATAGACATTGTTATTTTGTCTGCAGGATTTTATATTTTAAAAGGATGGCTTTTGCCAGTTTGATGAAGAAAATTGATATTCTGTAATCATAATAAAATTTTGAGAAAATTTACCGAAGAAACCGATTTACTAATAGATATTATTATTTAAATTATTAAATTAATTTTTTAACATTTTGATTTTTAAGTATTTATGTTATATATATAAAATTATTTTCAATCATTGATAATTTTATATAATAAAGTTATTTTAATATTTTTAAGTTTATGTTTTTATTATAATCTCAGTATTTAGTTTAATTCTCTCTCAAATTTATTATGTTTTTTTTTCAATGTAAGTTAATTATGTTATGATAGTTAATTTGAAATTAAAATGTGATAAAAAAGTTTAAAAATTACAAAAGAAAATTCGGAACCAACTTCGACCATTCTCCCGTTCCTTCACGTGCTCCGACGAGCATTTTCTAACCGTTGGATCAGCTTCAGAGCAACTCAGATCGCGAGTTGAAGTCAAGCGCCCGTTCAGGAGCGTCTCAGTGCGAGTGCCAGGTGCAGTCAGTGCTGCCGGATCCCATGTGCGCTCACTAAACTTGCGTTCACTACTTCTTTCCGCCACTATGGCTTCGCCACGCGTCCCAACGCAGGCTACTCCCAACTGAAGCGCGCCAGTTGTCGGAGTGGGCCCTGCTAGGGCTGCCTGACGTCAGCTTTTGCCGACGAAAAAGAGAAAAGGAAAGAAAAATAAATAAATAAATAAATAAAGGGGAAATTAGAGACTCATAAAAAGGAACCTAGGGCTTCGTGAAAGGGTCTTTGGCTGTCTGGAGCCGAAAACCAAGGAAGAAAAAGAGAAAAAAAATTTTAAGTTTTAAATTTAATTTTTTATATAATTAAGAGGGTATTTGGTGAATGAGTTGAGTTTTAGTTGAGTTGAAATTTTTAAGTTTGAGTTGAGTTGATTTTTAAAAAAATAGTTATATACTTTGTTGACTTTTCAGAAAAAGATAAAAATTGAAATAAAAAAGTACAATTTAGTTGGAGTTGAGGTGTATTACCAAACACCTCTAAGAAGAGATTATCTTAAATCATCAAAAAAAGAGGAAGAATAAAATTTAAGAGAAGATTTTAGAGACTTGTGACATATCTAAATTGGGTTTTTTTTTTTTTTTACTTTTATTTTATTTTATTTTTATTTTTATAATTTGATAATAATTAAATCATTATTTTGTAGACTTTTATTTTTATTTATAAAGTAATTTTCTTTTCTAATGATACGATCTAGCCAAATTATAAGTATTTGAGTCTTTCTATTTTTAATTGATTGTTATTATATTCCGGTTCTATGTTGAGTATTTTAATCTATGCTTAATGTTTGTGAATTTCTAATAAACTTTTGTATGATTTGGTATTTGATTTGAGACTGAGAAATGATAATTGAATAAGTTCTTATTTAATCTACCATTGATTGTCATAAACTGGAGACAGTTATGAAACTTGTGTAGTATCATGAATTTCTGGTTCTTAATAAATATGAGAAGCTGTTGAGACCGATAGGTGATAAGGCTTATTATAATAAATTGTTAATATTTGAGAAAGATTAATAAATATATTAAAGAGATTCGCTGGCAACATAAGGAATAGATGTTGATTAATTGGAATAGAGAATTTGAATATGATCAATCTGGTGAAATCTGAAACCCTAGATTTTTAATATTTTGAGTTTTTTATCTTTTTACTTATTTTGTTATTTTTATTTAAAAATCTTTTTTTAGTTATTCAAATAAAGTTAGAGTTAATATAATTTCAGTAATTGATAATGACAGTCCTCGTAAGAACGATATTTTACTTATCATTTTATTACTTGTTTACGATATTGTGCAGTTATAATTTTTCACAACAATCATATATCAGACTGTTAAAAAGTTAATCAAGTAACTAAAACAATAGTATATATCGATATATCAAAAGTCTAATTTCTTCCCCCATAAATTTTTTCAATTTAAGATACGATGATTTTTTAGTCATGTGACTAAAGATTGATAACGAAAAGTCATACTAAATATTATTATTTTGCAAGAACTACCCCTACGATATCGTTAGATGGGAGAGTTCTTCCTATCTCTCTTTAACTCTCTTTTTCTCTCTCCCTCTAATGGGTTGTACTATGTTTTTCCTCGAGTTATGTCAATCTCCTACACAGGTTGCACCACCGAATGGAAGAATATTCCTATTATTTTGTTTGCAGGATTTTTTATTTTAATTTAAAAGGATGGCTTTTGCCAATTTGAGAAAGAAGATTAATATTTCGTAATGATAATAAATTTGGCAAAATTTACTTAAAAAAGTGATTTACTAATAGATATTGTTATTTTAGTCATTATATTAATTTTTTATATTTTGATTTTTAAGTATTTATGTTAAACACATAAATTATTTTCAATCAAATATCACACTGTTAAAAGTTGATCAAATAAATCAGTAGTATCTACCCATATGACAAAATTCTAATTTCTTCCGCCATAAATTTTTTCAATTTAAGATATGATGATTTCTTTGGCTAATGAAGAAGAATATATAAGGGTGATTAGACACCATAATACGCTTTTCTGTTTCTGTCCATTTTCGCAACGGCATATATCTTCTGAAGATGATCGTCGTATAGATCATGATTTCGTGGAAATAACCATTGTTAACATTCCAGTCTACATTGGCTTGTATTTAACGAAGGAACAGTAGATTGCATGCGCGCGCGCACACACATATATATATATATATTACAAGGAGCAATTAAGGGCTAAAAATGTCGACTTATGCAGGAGGGGTATGTATAAACAACAATAAACATAAAAACAAATGGCGATAAAACTCATATATCTTTTATTATCATTGAATAATGAAAACAATAAAGTTCTATATTAAAAAATCACGAGTAAATATAATAGTATAAATTAAAACAAGTAAAATATAATGATTAATAGTATATAGTAAGGATTGTGATATTATTATAATAGTGTATACGTGGTGTTTTTTCAGATTAAATCTGCATCGTTGATTTGATCAGACACGATCTAACGGTCGAACTTGAATGATTTCATATTTAATTTAAATTATTAATTAAATTATTACAATCCAACAATCATAATTAAATTTTGATGATCAACGGGCATATCTGTTGAAACAGATATGTTTCTTGAGTGAAAATGCACCTTTAAATATATGTATGTTGTATTTGTTGTAATTCTTCGTGAAAAGACATATCAAAGGCTATAAAACTCCAGTCTCTAATGTCAGTTTTATATCTTGTTTTTTAATTTAATAAGATTTTTATTATTAAATTCATGGGTTTATTGTATCTTGGAGGTAATTTATCACAATACCTGATAGTAAACTATTTGTAATAGAGGTAAATAAAACCTTAAAAAAAGTATTTCGCCTCAAACCCTTTGAATTTTCTCTCTCTTTCTGTTTCGTTTCTTTACACCCAATCAAGTTTTCCACTGCCCATTGTTATCAACACATATATGTGTATATGTATATATGAGTGAGAGAAAGAATAGTAAAACAATTAATCGAAGATGAAAAGCTGAAAAAAAAATTTATTTGAACGACAGTAAAAGTCAAACGTGACACTAAGAAAAATGCTAGGAGCGATATTAAAAATTCATTAGACTTGATGTGGTTAGCACTATTGTTATTCCTATAAACACAAATATAAAACAATAACAAAAGCAAACGTCAATGGGTGCAACGACAAAAGAGAATAAAACAACAACAAACTCTAAAACTGCAATCCAAAATCTAGATTACATGAAGATGTAAAACGACAATAAATACAAAAACAATAAAGTAAAATAAAAAACGACAAGAAATTAGGCAATTAAAAGAAAAACTGAAAAGCAAAAATTATAAAATGTCAGGAGAATTATTTTGCAATAAAAGAATGCGAAACAATAATAAACTTGCGACTGCCAAGAATAAAGACTATTGAAAAATAGATAAATAAATACAATACGATTACACTTGGGAAGGACCAGAGAATTTACAAGCGATGGTGAGTAACCTAACAAACTTAGAGCAAACGACGATAATTGTCGCAATCAAAAGAAATTGACAATAAATGCAGCAACGTACTACAACTGGAAAACGACAGAAGATAACAAAATTGAGAAGGAAACGACAATAATGCTGCTAAAACGCCATAAAACAGTAAGACCAAAGTTCTCTCCCACGAGTCGAGCCGGAAGTAGATTGATTATAAAAATTCTGGCAAATATAAAACGACAAAAATAACATGGCACATGCACAACAAACAAAAGCGAACGACAATAAATGCGGCGAAGCGGAAACGAAATAAGGCAATAAATGTGGCAACGTCCACAACTGAAAACGACAAGCGGCAACGAAAATAGAAAAGAGTACGAATTAAATAAATCATGCAACACAATAAAAACCGAAAGCAATGATGAAATATTAAATCGACAATAATTTGGAAGAGAAAACGACAATGAAACTCAAAAATGGCTATTAGAAATAAAGACGACATGAAAACGCGATAGTTGGTTTCCTCAAAACACGTAATAGTAGGATTAACTTTGAGGAGAACAACAGAAATTTCAAATGCTGATAAATGCATACAAACTTAAAGTGGAACGACTATTTTGCCCAAATAAATAAAGAGAAACGACAAATAATAACGGCAACGAAATGCAACAATCATAATTGGAAAACGACAGACCACAACAGAAAAGAAAGAAACGCTTCTAAATGTGTCAAATATATATATATATATAACTATATAAAAGATGACAGCAGTGAAATTGGCAACAACAAGAAAAACCAAAAGTTACGATAAAATATGAAGAACGATAATAGTTTGGCAAACTATAAAAGGTAACGACATCAAATGTCCAAACGGCAATAGAACTTGAAAATGCACTACCATTAAATTAAATGTAACTACAATAACACTTGAGAATGTCAATGTAATAATTAGAATGGCCTTTTGTATTAATTAACCATCAACGTCTAACATGTGAACTATCAAAGTAAATTTGTTTTTGATTCCTTTTATCGGAAAATCAATATTAAGAGGGTGCAAAGATTTCCTTCTAATTTTTCATATTATGTAGGGGCATTAAATTTTGCAAATAAACACGGGATTAAATGGGAAAGAAAATACTAGTTTTCTCTTCTTTCCCCTTTCGTGCAAAATAATCAAGCGCGTCCTAATAAGAACAGCAAATAAGCTGCAAAAACGTCAACAAAATTGAATGAACAATGAAAACGACAAAACGACAATTTCATGGGTTCTAGCTAAATCGAAAAAGTTCTTTTCACAATGCTTCTTATAAATATAATTATAATAACAAGAATAATATTATTAATACTAATAACAATAACCATAATAAAAAGGGTTCTAAGGTAGCGTTGAATAATCATTCCTCCAGGATCAATGCGTAATGCCTCGGTTTTGAAGTTTTTAACAAAAAGCAAGAATGACCTTTTTAATCTCATACAGAATAAGATTGTACAGAAGTTGTCCTTATAAACTGATACAGGAAGCCCTCTTGAATTTCCCAGTTTTTGCAGACAACAAGAGTGTTTTTAGTGTCTCACTATAAATCATAAATGAATAATTCAGTATTTATAGTGACACTACATCTTGTTTCTAAAATGAATTCAACTTTGTATATTATAAAAATTATATATATATATAAACTCGTAAAAAGGCTCTAACTTCTGACTGATCAGCAACTTGTCAAAAATTCTCTCTGTTTTCTGATCAGAGACAAGCTTAATTACTTTGATGAAATCTCGGTTCATCTTGCTTGGGGATATATGTTGAGAAATTAGCTCCTGCTCATTGGCATGATGATGTGACCAGCTGTTGACGTGTTACAATTCGTGTAACAAATTATATTCTTTCTAATAAACGAGAATCATAAATATTATATCATTTATAAAATTAAAAAAAAAAACTGTTTAATTAGTTAGTTATTAGAAATGAAGTTTCAATTTAATGATAAATTTGAGTCATTTTCTCATTTAGAGCTTCTCTCTCTAATTTTCTATCCCCCCGCCCCCTCCCCCAAATTTTTTGTTTTTTGTTTTTTATTTTTTATGTCTCTTGACCAAACAACTCAATTTCAAACAAATTTTGTAATTTTTTCCAATTCCATTTCTAGAACCTCATGGAAAGAAAGGCAAATTTAAATATGTACCAACTAAGTTGGGCCTAAAAAAATGTCAAGTTTTCAACTAATTTTATTACCTTCCAAATTAAGTAATTTCTTATAAATAATTGCCAAGCCAAAAACAGATTAAACAATTATTTATATTTTAAAAAATATTTTAGAGTATCAGTAATATCAACTAATAGTAGGTCTCGTACTATGAAACCTATTATTCATTCGTAAAATATTCCTCCTAACATCGCTAATATTCCAGAATCTCCTGTTACAGTAGTTTAACGTCAGTCCTTTATTTTTCTTTCATCAATTTTTGACCAAACCGTCAATATCAATTGAAATATAAGAGTAATAAAGTCAGAAGCTGATATCAAGCCTAGTTTTACCAAGTCCTTTAGAAAAAGATGGCTTCGCTAATTATTATAGTTACGAGTAAAGTCAGCAAGTATGACTAGACGCAAATTAGATTAAAATTTATACTATACATACTTAAAATATAACAATATATGGATTTATAATTAGATAAATTACATTTTTCTTTTTAAATTTTAGATCTTATTATAAAATATCTTTCGAACTTTACATTTATAATATTATTTTCTCTTAAATTTTGAAAAGGTTTGCAAATTTCCCTTTCAAATAAAATTTTGACAAAAAATTACATCAAATACTCGTTAAAACACCAGTTGGGGGATTTTTAGTATAGAATTATGAAATGACACATATTAAAAGCACTCTTAGCACCCGTTACCTTTATTAAATATGAAATAATAAAATTACGAATAAAAAAGAAATATGAGAAAAAAATGATAATCAACCGTAAATATTTACTTTTTAAACTTATTTATAAGTGTTTCATATTTAATAACTGCAACTCATACTTCAAATAGTGTTATGTGTATTTTTTTTTTTGTCAAAAAATTAATTGAAGAGGAAAATTCACAAATTTTTTCAAAATTCAAAGGGAAAGAATGTTATAAATTAAAGTTCAGAGGATATTTTATGACAATATCTAAAGTTAAAGGGGAAAATGTAATTTGTCCTTTATAATTTAAACATCCTATCTATACATGAAAAAGAAAAACCTCTAAATTTTATATACGTGTCTATTTGGGCGTGGTATAAAATCATATTAAGGACTACTCAACTTATTTTTTTGTTCCTCCTCGTATTTACCTACGTAAATATTTGTCAGTCTAGACTAAACTTTTTTCCCCCCTCTTATTTACCTACGTAAATACATGATAGTATAAATATAGACATCTATCTAGTATAAACCCCTCCTGAAAAGTTTAGTTTTATAGTTATTAATTCTCAAACACAACTTCCTACTTCGTTCCAGTGCGTATATATTAATTGCAGATGTTGAATACTTACCGTAAAAAAATCTACTGTAAAAGCTGAGAGAATTGAATATATCAATGGATTTACTGATAAGTGAGAATTATTGAAAACGATATCCCAATACTAAGGTGATGTTTGGTACTATAATTAAAATCATATAATCACAATTCAATTTTTATCTTTTTTCCTCAGTTTCATTATCCATACAGTTTTGTAACTTAAACTTAAAAATCCATAACTTTACATAGCCACGTTTAAATGAGATGGTTTTTTTATAAAAAAATTACATAGAATTTCAAAATGAACGAAAGAAGTTCTATAATGATTTTTTTCCGAATACATTTCAAGTTTTTACACTTTTTAATTCAAGTAATTCAAACACCTCGATTAACATACAATCAATTCAAACCTAAATTTTACAATTCAAATCTTAGCACTAAATGCATGCTAAATATTAAAAAGAAGCTTGTATGAGAAAAATGTATGCGAGTGGACCCATGCTCGAAGGGAGGGGGTTCCTAGTGGAGGCATGTGCCCCGACTAGGAAAAATTAAAAAAAAAAGTTTATATAGTTCCTAAACATATAGTCTTTTAAAATTATTTATGCCCTACTAACTGTCATCCATATTTTAATTGTCTATATCGAGAAAGACATTTTTAATACTATTGACAATAAAACTATTATGTAGATGTATTGAAAATAGGAACTCATCGAGAATAATTGTAATGTCTTATTTATTTAATAAACATTTCATTATGAAAAAAATATGAAAAAGTTTACTTAGTTTTCGTGCTACTAATTTTAATTTTTTTCTTTAGTTGTGATTGGACCCACGTCTCACATCTCACGTCTCCATGTCTAAAGCACACATGCTTCTTTAGTAAGGACAAAGAACAGCATTTGTTATTTATTTTTATTTATTTATTTATTTTTTTGCTGAAGGAAGAACAGCATGATTAGGCATATGGAAGTGCGTGCTTTTAATTTGGACCCAAATCTATGGGTTTCTGCAGCATAAAATCACCAAAATATATACACACACAGAGGCACACATATATATAAATATAAAAACTGTACGAGCAGAGGCACTTTCGTAATTTACACGACAAGTTGAGTACATATTCGAAAGCCCCTAATGATCAGTATCGAATTTTGTGGGAGTGAGTGAACATTTCATGCTGATCTCGTGTGCGAATCCAAAAAGAAGGTGGGGGGTTTTATGCCCATATGATTTGCAAGAGATAAATACAAACATATGTATATATATATATATATATATATATGTAAGAGATTGATTGATACAATACGTGCGTATATTGCCCCCCACTGGACAACCCTTTGTCGAAGAAAACAGGTTGCGTTAGTGGGCTATATATAGGCATATATATACACACACACATACACACACACACATATCGGTCATAGTGCCCCTACTCTAATGTTTAAAGTTCACCTAGTAGTAGGCCAGTTTCTGAGCTGCCGCTTTCATGTGAAAAAGGCTGTTCACAGGACAAAACAGAAAATGCCCTTATGGTAGTGAACATCTGCAACAAATTAAATTTTAACAAGCATCTACGGAGAATTTTCTGTTAAGACAAGAGAAATGCTTACATAATTATAACAGCGAGATTGTACTTACCAAATTCCGTAAAACTGTCATATATATATATATATATATATATATTTTCCTCGGACCCCGTTTGAACCTATTATTCAAACCTCTGTTTTTTAAGTTCGTTTCCACAACAGTTTATGACAGAACAGTTATCAGTTTAGGAGGGATTCTTTCATAAAAGATAGAAGTGTTAGTACTAGTCTTTGCAAGCTTTTTAGTTCCATTATTAATTTGTTATGATATATATATATATATATATGTCCTTCAAAGCTTTGTACTAGTGAAGTGATTCACTGGGGGCACTATATATGCGCTGCCGTCATTCTGGGCTACAATTGATTTAAAGGGAATTACCTAGCTTTTTCTGAATAGAAACAAATAAATCCTCTAAAGATATGGAACAAAAACCAATTAAATAGACAAAAAAAAAATTCTTATTTTTTGGATAAATTCCACTGCTAATTAAGATGCTTGACAACTGGAAGTATTAGTTTGTGCAACCGAGAAGCCATTGAAGAATGGATTCAGTGAATCCAAAACAATCTTTCCTTCTTTCCTTTTTTTTTTTTTTTTTTTTTTTTTTTTTTTTGGGGTTAACCTATTCTTTTCCCTTTTCGTATAGCTTGATTTGACCGTCCTCAATGGTGGACAGGTAATTTGGAATGTATTTAATTAGCTTCCAGAAATTGGGTTTTGATAGAATAACTAGTTTGACAATTACGTAAAATGTTCCCCGGTAATGCATATATAATATCAAAAATATTTGAAATGTATTCAGCATCACAATTAATACAATTATTAATTGAAAGTGAGTTCTAATTACATGTGTGAGTCATCTTTTTATTAGCGTATAATGTTTTTTATTAGCGTATAATGTTGGACGTCAATAAGAGCAATTCCAACATTGCTCAAATAATAAGGGTTCCAGCAATTCCAAATTTTTTCTCGCCAATAATTCAAAATGTCAAATATGTTACTTGATCAGCGTATGAATGAGGAATTAACTAATATATTTAACTGAAAGAATACTATAAATATGGGTTGACACTAATAGAAAAAAGGAACCGTATTATGTATTGTTATTAGGTTTTGACCAATCATATATTCACGAATAAACTGTAGAATATATTATTTATACGGGAATTGGCATAATCATATACAGTAATATACTCATAATTGATTGAGATACTGTCTTACTATCACGTGATGCTTTTAGTTTTTGTATTATAACCCTCTCGGAAGGAATAAAAGTGTATTCTGCATCACAAAATGTCTAGGTTTATAATATTAATGTCACAACCATTTGTCCACAGAGGCTGTATTACTGTCTGATCTGCTATGTGGAGGCCAGCTCTAGCTAGTTCATGCTTCATTAATATGACTATTTATATACATATATATATATATATATATATTGCAATAACAATTAACATGTACCAAAAAGTGATTAAATTAAAAAAGACGGCGCATCAAACCCAAGTTGCATAACTTGAACATTCGTCTGTCAACATCGCCATGGCGTATAATATTTGCAAGCCTAACACGTGCACAACTCTCGTTACAGATTTGAAGTAATTCCTCTATAAATTTAACGATTAGCTATGTATACATTAGTGGCTTTTAATTTTTTTTTTAACTGCCTTTATAATTAATCTACCTTCAGGAAGAAGCCAGCATTTGATTCTTCCAACGACATAAACTTTATTATTTTTATTTATCTACTGCTACATCCATATAGAAGGGAAAAGACAAATTATGCGAAAGAACCAGCTTCTGTTTAGTCTATTCCTGCTCATATATAGATACATGTCTACAAACACACATTCATTATATATAAAGAACATCAATATCGTTACACAATCCAACAATATAATAATACTGTTATTATATTCCTCAGTATCATGTTCCTGAAATTCTAAGAGATCAAGTACTACAGAGACGTAATAAATAAATTAGCAAATGTGTGAGCTACCATTTAGCAACTAAGAGTGGCTCATGTTATCAAGGCATAAATCTTGTGGGCCAGATGTCTGTCTGGTCTGAACTGTTTGTATAATGTTTGGTGAGTACTATTTGTATATATCAATGTTTCTGCAAAGTATAAGATTCTTATAACTCTATGGCTGCTTAAGGGGAATTCCAACAGGATAAGGCTAAAAATGTTAGTTTAGTGTGTATGTGGACAAGATTACCAAAATATTTTTGCCTGTTTGTCTCACTTTAAGCTAGTATTAGATGTGACGCTCAAATTCTAATTTCGCATCCAGTTTAACTCCTACAGTATTTTCTCTAATAGAAATCTGAATCTACTATTTAAATTATGAATTTGAATCAATGATCCAAATGGATCATTAACCTATTAGTTTTTAGTCTATAATTCATTTTGAATTTAGAGTAATGTGGTATCAAAGCAAATAGCTTTGAGTTACTCTCTAATTTGTCCGTCGCATAATGGATTTTTGTTTACTTTGCTTCTCTCCTTGATAAATATGGGACTAATATTAGGCATTTGTTTGGATTTCTCTCCCTCTAAAACTGTTTGGGCCAAAATTAGGACACAATATTTTGGTCCAAAATGTGTGCTTTTTTCGTGATGTTTTTGAGCCAAAATTTAATAGAACGACTTTCTGATGTTTTCATGCTAAAATTGGAACACAATTTTTTTTTTTTTTTTCCAAAACGTATTTTCGTGACGTTTTTGTGATGAAATAGATAAAAATAAAAGTATGGATATATAATTCTCAAAAGACATTAATACTTATTTAAAGTGAATTGCCAATAGCTTTCAGCCAAGTCTCACTTTGCTGCAGAATTTGTCGTGGTCACAACTCACAATTCACAACGCAGAAGCATATACACGGCTTTAAGTGCTTGTCCATATGTACAATTTGCAAAAGGCAAGAGATGTTGATTCTATAAGTCAGTCCTCTTGTAATCAAGTTCACCCGAATGTTCACCTGTGGTCCTGATTACCTCATTTCATATACTAAACGAAAGGCGAGACATGAAAACACCACCGATATTTTTTTTTTTCCAGAGAGAAAAAAAAAAGTGCTTGGACCCAAATGCAGACCAATCGGACTTCTACCAGAGATACAAATAATATATGTATATGTATATTTATATGTATATGTAGTTTTGGCTTGAGATCATCTTGCTCTAGTGCTCTCTGACTCTCCTTTTTTTAATCACTGGTTTTCTCTCTTCGTACTTTAATGTGCTACTTTGCAAAAGTAGGCTCTACTGCCCATCTTTTCGCCTCATTGGAACTTGGGTGTCCAACTGTGAACTGCAAACGGCCATTTTTGGTCCAATCTAGTAGAACTAGTTGCGTCCAGGAGGGTAGTATTATTTCAGCTCCAATCTTCAACCATCTGGTGTACTTGTACGTATGTTTCTAATTATTTTCTTGAGAAACAAACATTCTTTTAAATCTACTAGGTACAAAGATACTTACCCCTGTTTCCACTCTTATACCTAAGGAATCAATCCTTGGTTACACGTAGATATTGCCCTTTTTTCTTCTTTTCTCTTTTATAATATATATATATATATATATATATATAGTGCTATAATATGAGGGAGATTTTGTGACACTGTGCAATCCAATCATTCTTTTGTCTTTCATTCTGATATACGTAAGGGATGGTCTTTTGGTTTGGTATTTAGGTGCATGAAAATACACAAAACTCAAAGCGATAAAGCAAAGGTGGTTCCCTCCATGTGTTCGAACCCTGCTACTCTCTCTCTCTTTCTCTCTCTCTCATCGAGGGGGGAAAAAAAAAAGGAACAGAATCACTCTACCTAGCTATAAAGAAAACAAACAACTCCTAACCCGATGAAGTAAAATAAAAAATAAAAAAAAATGTCACCCAAACAAAAAAATTCCTTGCCTTGACACAAACCTTTCCCTTTCTTCCTCTCTCTCTCTCTCTGTTTCTATCTCTTTTTCCTCTGTTTTCTTCCTTCCTTAGCTTAACTTAACTTCCTTCCCTCACAAAACCATACTAATTCACCATGATTATCATCTTCCTCAGGCTAACGTTTCCTTTCTTCTAACCTCTCCTAGTCCAAAAGGGCATCCAAATTTCACCAGCTAGACATTATTGGAATAAAGGGAACCCCCCACCCCCAAAAAAAAAAAAGAAAGAAAAAGAAAAAAAAAAGAAAAAAAAGAAAGAAAGAAAGAAAGAAAGGAAACAAGAAAGAGAGAGAGAAAATATGGGAAGTTGTTCTAGTGGTAGAAGTGGTGGTACTTCTAATGGTAATAGTTCTTGCTGTTCAAAGGACTTGGTTCGAGCGCTTGCAATTGTGGGGCTTATCTTGATTTTGTTGGTTGGCACGGCAGAGGGCGAAAGAGCAACAAAGACGACCACAACCACAACAACGACCACGACCACGACCAGGACTACGACTACGGCAAACTTTGCGGCAGCCGAGTCCGTCGGAGAGTTCAAAGGGAAAGATCAACAGGCGGTGGTGGGAACACAGAAGCTTGTTAGTGATCCCAAGTTAGAGCGCATTAACTACATGAGCAAAAGAAGAGTTCCTAATGGACCAGATCCTATTCATAACAGGTATATATGTTTTGTCCTCTTCACATTCTTTAGTGATTAGTTTCTTCTTTTTGTTCCGAGTTACCAAAATCAAAGTTAAAAATTCTCTTGTATTTTTATGGTGCATGGATAAGGTTATTATTTAACCGACCAATTACTTTTAAGAAAATCAACGATAGGAAGAAAAATTTTGGAGTCTTTTTTTATTTTATTTTATTTTATTTTTTGAAGACAAATTTTGGAGTCTTTTGTTTGTTAGTTACTGAAGAATAAGAGTGTCAGGTATGTGCTACAGTACTACTTGGTTTTTATATATAATATGCACTCGAGCACTACATGAATTTTCCAAAGGATTGCTAATTGAAAGAGACCCTTGTGTAAAAACATATATATTTACTAGGAAAGATTGGACAGATTTTGCTAAGAGTTTTCAAGACACACATTTCTCCTCCTTCTTTTGGGCTATAATTTTGGTACTTCTTTTGAAAGCAACATGAGGTTGATTTTTTTTTTTTTTTTTTTTTTTTTGAGTTGGGGGAGGGTGCTTAGTAATTAACTAAGGTTTATTTGATATTATATCTTGTAAAGAAAATTATATGATATTAAAATATTAGTTTGAATAACGTCTTTCACTAATAATCACTTTATAAATACAATTAATATAGATGTGACAATACATTTAAATTGGCACATAACATAAAATAAAACTGTCATACTTTTTTTGTCACGTAACATTTTTATAATGTTGTTATGTATATGATGCATCATGGATGAGATATAAAATAACAATACTTACAGAAAAATATTGTATATATATATATATATATATATATCGACCTTCAACTGTTACATTGAAGTATCGCAAATATATTCTAAGGTGCTCTGTTATCTTGGGTGACATATTACTATTTTCAAAAATATTCAAGTCTATCTTTACTTTCTTCCATTCCCATAATGATACTCATAAGGGTGGATGGGTTAGTAAAGATGAATTTCTTTGCTAGTTTTTCTCTTTCGTCCATCCAGGTTCGACTTTCATTGTCTCCTCTTAGATCTTACTCAAATTTCGGTTGATGAAACATTAATTTGATAATGGCAAGATAGACTTCGGATGATCAACTAAGAAAAATTATTATAAAGAACCCATCTCCCTACTGTATCTAGGAAAATAGATTCCTATCTATAAGACTGAAAATCTAGAAATGATGAGACTACCCTCGTATCCTTATATTCACCACAAAAAAAAAAAAAAAAAAAAGGCTAATTAACATTTGGTCATATTGGGTGCATTTATGATATGACATCCTCTCCACCTTTGAACCCGCTTTTATTATTTCCTTTTTCTTGTCTCCTTTATCAAGATATATTAATTATGATTAGAAGCAACTTTACCTTTTTAAGCATTACAAAAGCAAGAAAAGTATTTTCAAAACTTCTAGCCAAATATATATATAACCCTACTTATATTGATGGATTCATCCGCAGTGCGAAAGTACACACTTTTATAGTCTCTCTCTAAAGTAAAATTTGAGTGCTTCAAGTTTTCTTTTCAAAAGCAAGAGATTTGTGGTTTCCCATTGTTTATATATACATGTGTGCATATATAATGTGTACAGTATTGGCAGCATCAAAGATAACAATGTACGTGATCTGTTTACGATCCGATTGGATTATTGATTCAAATTTATAATTCAAATAATGAATATAAATTTTTGTCGAAAGAAAATAATGTAAAAGAGAAAAAGTTTTTATTGTGGATTTAAAACAGTGATATAAACAGGGCTTATACTATTTGCTTGGTTTTTTTCTTTTTTATTTCGTATTTATACAAAAAAAAAAAAAAAAAGTATACTTTATTTAATTTTAATTCATTCTTTTTCAGGAGAGCGGGGAAATCCGGAAGACTTCCTGGTCAAGCCTAGCCGTTGGAAGTTTGAGAAAGCTTCATAAAAACGAGAGCTGTGAGGGTGAAATAGATATGTGTGGCTTCTTTTTTGTATGTGTGAAAAATGGGGCTATAAAAATATTTCTGATCATGTCTGAAAACCCAACCTGGGTGCTTCCATTCCATGTCTTTTTCACCAATTTTCTTTATTAGCAGTTCCCGGGATATAGAGGGAAAAATCGAAGCTTATCTTACTCAAAATATATACGCTCGAAAAAAAGAAAATGAAAAAAAAAAATCCATCTAGAAATTGTTCACCTAGCTAGCTCCCATTTTATTATTCTACGCTATTCTTTAAAAATCTACATTGGATTTCAAAATTACATTATGCATCAATACTACCATCAGTGACTAAGCTAGGATTTATTAGTACGGGGTAAAAAAAATATTTTTTGGTCAAGTCACTAGGCCCATTAATATTTATAGATTTTATAAAACTGTTTTATTTCTTAAAATCCAAATTATTTGCCCAATAAAATATGTGTGATTATATTTGCACCGACAATATTGATAAAGATCCTCACCTAATAAATGTTTTCATAATATAAACATAATAAATCTATCCTTTTATAAATACTTTTTATATAATACCACATTTAATCCTCTCATACACCCGTTTTTATTTTAGTTTTAATTTATTTTGTTAAAAATAAATTAACAATCTAAATAAGAAAAAAAGATATATTTTCATTCTTAAAAAGAAAAAGTATCTCTAAAAAAAGGAAAGGAAGTAATAAAAAAGAAATACTCAAGTAATGTCTAAATCAAAAATCAAGAAATGTCATACTGTATTTAAAAAAAAAACATAAATATAGAATCATGTAAATGAACATAGCAAGAAAAATAAATGAAAAGAATAATCATATTAAAAACCACATAGAATTATTTTCAAAGAAAAAAAACACATAATACTAATGAATTAAAAAATTAAAAATACATATTTCATTAGTTGTTGACTCTTTAAGAGACATCTTTATTTTATTTTTATTTCACTTAAATCCTCTATTGAAATTTTTTATGTAGTCATAAAAATTTCTTAAGAAAAAAATTGATGAATAACAATTTAGAGTTTATAAAATGAACAATTTAGAGTTTAGAACAATTTAGAACAATTTCTTATGATTTTTTTAATATTTTTTGAATATTATTTCTATTTATGGTTAATGTGGTGTATGTTTTCTAACTATTTGATTAAAAAATATTTTTTCATGTATGGATGTGTGGGGGTATGAGTATTCTTAAGGCTTTGTTTGGCGTTCAAATTTAACTCAAACTAAACTATATTTTTTCATCTTAAATTTTATGTTTTACTGAAAAGTCATTAAAATTTATAACTAGTTTTTGAAAAGTCAACAAATTCTAACTTAAAAATTTCATCTTCAATCAGTAAACTAAACATAAACTTAATGATTTTAAGGTAATTTTTTTATAGGGTAAAAATGCATTAAAAATCTTTATTGACTTTGTGGTGATATTTATTAATATTGTTGGTCCCAATAAAATCTTCCTAAAGTATAGAGAGTTATTAAATTAAGAGGGGTCAAGACTAATTTATACATATACACATTATATTAAAATTATAAAATAAATATTATATTATATTAAAATTAAAAAAAAAAAAAAAAAAAAAAAAGCAAGGGCGGCCATGGCCGCCCGCGCCCCCCCCCCCCCCCCCCCCCCCCCCCGTCAGTGGCTATCACATAACAATGTGAGATCTGATGAATCTATATTGCAAAACGATAATGTAGATAGTCAATACATAAATAATGTTTTTGCGATTATTATAATTTAAATATTAGTTTTTAATATGTAAGGTGGCAAATAGGATAATAGAGATTTTATATTTTATATATATATGCACACACACACACATAGGGAAACACAACCCGAAAAAGATATGTTGTAGGCAGTAGCCATTCATGTGTGCATGGGTGAGAAACATGAAGCTAATAGATGTAGTCAGTCTCAAGCTAATTAAAGAATCATCATTGGCTTTTTTCCCTGTTCAATATTCTTTAATATCTATCTATATATATATATATATATATATAGAGATATTATTTTAATTATATTATAGTAACTCATTTTAATATAGATGGCCTTGGTTCCAACTGATTAAAGCAAATCTCACCTATTAAAAAGTTGGTTTTGCATCTTTGGATGTTGGTCCTTTTCCATGGATTCCTTTAATTGGGGTGGTCTTTGGTCCGGTCAAGCTAAGTTTTTGTGTATGAGATTCGTTTTAGTCTCGTGGGAAACAAAAGGAAATTTAAAGGGGGAAAATAAAGGGCAAAGACACACACACACACACACATATATATATATACAAGGTCTTCAGTCTCTTAGCTTGAAAGTAAGAAAATCAAAGAAGCCTCCTTATTTGAGCTTTTCATGCTTCCCTTTCTCTTTTTGGTGTTCTTTTTTTTTTTTTTTTTTTAAATGTTTATTGATTTTGATTGGATTGAGAAGAAAAAGGCTGACTCTAAAGTGCGTTGGGTTCAAATCCGGGGTAATTACTAAAAAGGAAAAAGGAAACGAAAAATATTAAAGAAAGAAAAAGAAGGGGAAAAAAGAAAGAGGAGGAGGAGGGGGAGCTTTTCTTCTCTACCAATTACCATGTGCTTAGACAAACTTAAGAGGAAGGGATCCATCAAAACCCACCTGTAAATGGGGGGAGAGTTTGAGCCCAATTTTAAATCCTTGAGTTACTGGGCTTTCGGCCTAAAACAAAGTAAGGAGAAACAATTAAATAACAATTTTTATTAAAAAAAATTTAAAGTAAATAATATGTTTTTAAAATAGTTAAAGTAGCGGTAAATGATTATTCATGTCTTGTAAATATATTTTCTTAGTAAATTTTTTATTTACTTATTAACTTAAATTATTTATTTCAAATATTTATAAGCACGTTATTTACTTATAACTTTAATTCTTTTCATTAAATACTATTTACTTAGATTTACATAAAAAAATACTAATTCCTTGAGGCCTTGACCCTAAATAACATATTAATCCCTAAATCACATATTTTCTGAATCTAAAATAAGTAAATAATATATTTACGATTTTTTTTTTTTTTTTTTTTTGAGGAAAAGGATGCATTTTATTTAGGCTGCTATATCAGCAGACACAAACGGAGAGACAGCTCTCAAAGTGAAAGTACATCCAGAAATTGAAACATCATTAAAGCAAACAAGATTGGCTAGACAGTGAGCAACTCTATTACCATGACGAGGAACAGAGGTGCAGTTTTCACATCCAACCCGAGTGAGAAGACTCCTAACTGATAATATATTTACGAATCTATTAAGCAAATCAAAGGGATTTGTAGGTAAATGATCTTTTTTTTTTTAAGAAGCATTTTAAAATATGACATGAGTTTCGCAAAATTAAGAAAATTATTGTTTTAAACAAAATGATCAATCAGTGGCTGATTGATAAATATGGTTAATAAGTAATTAATCATTGATCAATGTTAATATGTATTTTTTCATGATTGATTGTTGTCAATCATTAAGTACCTATGATCAATCAATAATTGACGGCTATATTCTTAAATTAAAAAATTTCTACCATTTATTTATATAAGTATTTAAAAACTATTTATTTACCTAATTTATCATGTATTAAATATTTACTAACAAGCAATTTTCTTTTCTTTTCTTTTTTAAACTTGGGGATGAGTGTACCTGAACTCTACACTATGATAGAGTAAGATATAACACTTGTTTAGTGCTAAAGTTTAATTTAATTTAAATCCTATTTTTTTTTTTGTTTTTTTTAATGAAAAATCAACATTAGTTTCACTATTTACAATTATTATTATAACTTTATAACTCAAAACTTTAAAAGTCCATAACATTACTTTTATAAGTCCAAATAGGATAATTTTTTTAATTATATATAATTTTAAGAACAAAATAAGTTCATATTGATTTTTTTTTAACACGTTTCAAATTTTTAAACTTTTTTAACTCGAACAATTCAAATATCTTTTTAAATGTATAATTCAATTTAAATCTAACAAAAAAAAATTTCAATTTCAATCTATATACCAAATATATGTGATATTATCATTAGATTTTATATATGTAATGATTAAAATAATTTTATTTATTACATAAAATATTAAACTTATTTATTCATAAATATTAGGATAAGTCATTTACCTCCGTATTATGTTGCGTGTCATAAAACTCTCCTACACAAATGTTATTTATTTATTTTTTATTTTTTGACAATATTTGGCTATTATAAGTAGGGGTGGCAATACGGGTCGCGACACGACGACACGACACGAACACGACACGAATTTGACGGGTTCGGGTTGAGAAAAATTGGGGGCGGGTCGTGTCCGGGTTGGGAAAATTTGACACGAAAAAATTCGTGTCGTGTTCGTGTAGACCCGCAAAAATTCGTGTCAATTTCGTGTCACTTTTCGTGTCAAGTTCGGGTTAATTTCGGGTCAAGTTCGTGTCAAATTTCGTGTCAATTTCGGGTCAAGGTCGTGTAGCGGGTCAGTTTCGTGTCGCGGGTCAGTTTCGTGTCAATTTCGGGTCAAGTTCGTGTCAAATTTCGGGTCAATTTCGGGTCAAGGTCGTGTAGCGGGTCAGTTTCGTGTCGCGGGTCAGTTTCGTGTCAATTTCGGGTCAAGTTCGTGTCAAATTTCGTGTCAATTTCGGGTCAAGGTCGTGTAGCGGGTCAGTTTCGTGTCGCGGGTCAAGTTTGTGTCGTGTTCGTGTCATCCCGTTACGAGTGTCGTGTTCGTGTCACGGGTCGTGTCAAGGGTTGTGGTAAAAAAAATTCGACACGATTCAAACACGACACGAACACGACACGAGACACGAATTGACACCCCTAATTATAAGCCTACGTGGTCAAAGAAGTTTGCCGTTTATGTTGACTATAGAGGGTCTACCAAAACATTATTTGAACAGATTCTCTTTTAATCACTAACCACTGACGACATGAAAGGCCAGATTCCTTGCAACATTAAAAATTATATTTTTGAAGTTTTCTATCAGATATTTTGGGCCCCGAATATATATATATATATATATATATATAATTTTCAATAAAAAAATATTCAGTGCTGTATTTTGATTTGAAAGCAGATCTAGCTTTTCAGCCAGCAAAGAAGGAAATTAATGGTAAACGACAGAAACAAAGCAAACGTATTAAAACTGTAAAGCTTTGTCATTATTTTCTAATTAGTTTCTTTCAAAATTAAACGCACAAATCCGCAAAAAAAAATTTTCATAAATTATTATAACGTCCACATATTTGGAATCAGAACAAATTTAATTTTATAATAAAAGAATGTTTTTGGTTGGAGGAAGAAGTGGGGAAGGTAGTATCTTGTTTAGCTATAAAGAAGAGACCAAATGAGAAGGAGAAGAAGTCTTTCAAAACTACTTAATTCTTTTAAAAGTTAGTGATAAATAGTAAAACAGATAATATATAACAATTACCCGAATAATTTTCGTTTAACTCTTATTTCTCCTCCAAGACAGTAAGAAGGATTATTGCTATCTTTTCATATCCCAATGTTTCCATCCCTTCTAACTTTTTTCCAATTTCGATAATCTCTACCCCTCTCTAACTGTATCTCCAACATTTTGGGACAGATGTACTAATTTTTTAATTTCAATTAATAAGAGGGAACTTAATCTAATAAATAGGTTCTAAAAACTAAAAAAAAGATATCCTAAGAAATTTAAATTATCAAGTTCATTGATATTCCTGGTATAGTGGATGTTGGTACACATATAATCAAACTTAATTCGATAGAATTGTTTGACCTTAAAAGGGATCTTCTATAGTTGTATTTCTCAGGTTCGTCTAATAATTAATAACTTCATTATTTTAAGATAATAGTAGATAGAAACAACGCTCATAAGGTGTCCTATTGAAATCAAGAAATATAGATCTGTATGCCATCCATATTAGAATAAATGAAGTTTTTCGAAAAAATACCTTCTAAGGGAGTTCATATCTATTGTACCGTTTTTCCTGTTTCAAAAACTGTCCCCTTAATAAGTTTTTGATAAATTATTAATTTGTTTAAAAATTTTTAATAATTAGTATTTTTTATGCGACTAATTTTTTAAATTTAAATAATATTATATGACAGTCAATGAGTAAGTAAATATTTGATAGTAGATCTTGATTCCTTCCCTAAGGACAAGAGATGCAGAGTTAAAAGAGACAATGCCAAACTCACGGGCCAAGGTCAAATTCTAGCACTTGAGTGGGAAAATCACTTTATATAATTTCCAAAACTAGATTTGACAATTTCTCTACTTAGTGAGAATTGCAACGCAATTTGATCATTGGTTGATGTATTATCCTTTTCATTTAATTAATATAGTTTTGTAAACTTCAGATTATTTAAATACTAAAAATACATTTTTATGAGTTTCAAAACTTTATAATTATTGTAAATATTATAATTGAAAAAAAAAACATAAATTAAAATTATATAAATTTAAAAATATAAGAATCAAATTAGTAATTTACCGTTAATCCCACTCAGCCTGATGTATCAAACATGAGCTTAAGGTTTATGCATCACTTCACTTCATTTATCAATCCAAGTCACTCAATAGATGCAGTCAAGATCCCTGAACTCTGAATTCTTTTAACAAATATGCGCAAATTTCCTCAAGTCCACATTCAAAAAGCCGAAGGCGAGTTCTTGGACCTTTAAAAAAAAAAAAAAAAAAAAGGAATATTAAGGATAATATTTATATATTTGAAAACAAAAATGAATTTGAAAATTAAATCCGTTGACCAAGACAACTGATTTTGGGCCTTTGGGCCGTGAACAAACAAACATGTTGAGTCAGTCCAATAAGAGCATCTGATCAACACGTGGCAGCATCACAATGATTTTGACTCAGCGGAGCCACCGGAGAGAGAGAGAAGATTTTCGTTCCTTACAATAATATCGTGACGAAACTTCTCGATACCAAACACCGCAATTTCCCATTTCTCTCATTTCGTTTGCATTTCACTTTCATTTCATTTCGTTGTGTGTGTGTGTGTGTGCGTGCGCGCTCCCCTCCCTTTCCCTCTTTTTTTCTAATATTCACATAAATACGATTTAATTTTAATTTCGCTATTTCTTTTTTTTTTTTTAATTTCTCTCTCTCTCTCTCTCTCTCTCTCTTTTTGTCTGTTTGGTTCGAGAGAAAAGGAGAGAGAGCGAGGAATGATCGAGAGGTCGAAACCGCACCGATCTCCGAAACGATTCGTCTCGCTCCTCGCGTTTCGGTACCGAAGAACCGTAACCCTAGCATCGCTCGCCGGCGGATCGGTCTTCCGGTCGGGTTGAGTTTCTCTCCGGAAGCTTCGTCGAACCGATCTGCGGCGAATCGGAAACATCGGAGAGGTCGCGCGAATCGGAGGGCGTAGAGGAAAACGATGCCGTCTCACGCGGATCTGGACCGTCAGATCGAGCATCTGATGGAGTGCAAGCCTTTGCCGGAGGCCGAGGTGAAGACTCTCTGCGACCAGGCGAGAACGATTCTGGTGGAGGAGTGGAACGTTCAGCCGGTGAAGTGTCCGGTGACCGTTTGTGGTGATATTCACGGTCAGTTCTATGATCTCATTGAGCTCTTTCGGATAGGAGGAAATGCGCCTGACACCAATTACCTTTTCATGGGAGATTATGTAGGTGAGTTTATTTATTTTTTAATTAAATTTCTTTAGCATCCAAGGTTTGATCATCTTATTATTATTTTTTCCCCAATTTTTTCCAGTTTATTTTAGGAGTTTGTGCTTTGGATGGATGCGGAATTGTTTATTATCTTTTTAGATTCATCTGTATTTTTCATTTTCTTTGTGAAGAATCGTTCTTGCAGTTTCTTGGTTGATTATTTATAGATTTGTATCTTAAATTTTGTTTGTGAGCATATCTTGAGCTATATGTGTTGTTTTCAGTTATTTATTTATTTTCGGAGAGTGGGAGAATAGGAAGATTGAAGAATTTGTACTTTTTTTTTTTGGCTGAATTAGGAATCAGGAATATCGTCATTGTAATTTATAGACACTGTAGAATTGAAATGGTCGGAAACTGAAGGTTCTCTTCGATCACATTGCATCTTAGATGCTATGACCTCTAGGTCATTAATTTTTTACCTTTGTAATATGAGCTCCTCACGGGATATCCGTCTCTCTTTTAGTTAGTAAAACATGTTCTCTAATTCACGTTTGCATCATCCTTTTGGGGTTTCAAAATTCACTAGTGCTAGCATTTCTCAACAATATGCTGCAAAAATGCAGATCGCGGGTATTATTCAGTGGAGACTGTCACACTTCTGGTGGCACTAAAAGTCCGTTATAGAGATAGGATTACAATTCTCAGGGGAAACCATGAAAGTCGGCAAATCACCCAAGTGTAAGATTTTTTTTTATCCCTTCTAAGCCTCCTTATTGTATGGACCATGGACTTCAAAAGGTGTTCCTTTCTTTGCGTTTGTTTTGTTTTAGACTCGATGAGTTTCCATAGATTTCAATACAATTAATACCTGGATCATACCACTTGCTCCATTGAGGGTGTAGAAATACTCCAACTCTGAAAGGAGGGTGCACTATAAGTTGTTTTTTTTTTTTTTTTAATTTTATTTTACTCTCACTTTCCGTTCATTGCATTTGTCCTTCTTTCTCAGGTACGGTTTTTATGATGAATGCTTGCGAAAATATGGGAATGCCAATGTGTGGAAGTATTTCACCGATCTGTTTGATTACCTACCCCTTACAGCTCTTATTGAGAGTCAGGTTTGAACTCCATACAATTTAATTGATATTTCTTGATAGTAATTAAACATGAATTTTCGTAACAGCTTCTTACTTGTGTATGTTTCATAGATCTTCTGCTTGCATGGAGGGCTTTCACCATCTTTGGATACATTGGATAATATTCGAGCTTTGGACCGCGTACAAGAGGTGGGTACATTACTACTCATCTGACATTACCAATTCCTGAAATTTGAGATTGTGAATGCTCTAATTTGTTTTTCCTACCCTCTTTTCTTCTCATGTACATGACAGTTGAGTGTATGATGTTGAAGTACCTGCAGTTCTATGTTGTTTATCTGACAAGTTTCTTCTCGTTGCATGAGCAGGTTCCTCATGAAGGACCTATGTGTGATCTTTTGTGGTCTGATCCAGATGACCGCTGTGGGTGGGGAATATCTCCTCGTGGTGCTGGTTATACATTTGGACATGACATAGCTGCTCAGTTTAACCATACCAATGGACTTACTCTGATCTCAAGAGCTCACCAGCTTGTGATGGAAGGATACAATTGGTGTCAGGTGTGTGACCCAAATGAAAAGAATTTTAGTTTTTTTTTTTTTTTTTTTTTTGCTATCCCCATCATCACGCCTAGTCGATTTGCATTTGTTGACTTTTATTTGAACATATTTCTAGGAGAAGAATGTTGTGACGGTATTTAGTGCTCCAAACTATTGTTACCGGTGCGGGAATATGGCTGCAATTCTTGAGATTGGGGAGAATATGGACCAGAACTTCCTTCAATTTGATCCAGCACCACGGCAAATCGAACCTGACAACACTCGCAAGACCCCCGACTATTTTTTGTAATTTCCACATATCTTCCAGCTGTTTGTAATCCTTGTATTTCCTTCCGCATTACTGTAGATGTGTCTTTAAAAGAGCAGTTCCGGTGTTTAAGTTGAGAGATACCATCAACACCATTCTTTGTTTGGAGTTTTTTCCCCCCTTTCTTTTTTTGTCCCCACCGCTGCTTTGTTGATTTGCTTAAAGAAACTCTTAGGAGAACCGACAGTGGCCACCAATGGCCTGTTTTGTATATTTTCGAAGAGGAAGCGGCAATAACATGGTGTATCATGCTCTGTAATTTTCCGATTTGGATGTAGAAAGGGAAAAAAAAAAAAGGGCAGATTCTTGGAAAAGCGATCGATGTTCATTTGCCTTGCTGAAGTTGGGTTCTGTGAATGAAACCCCGGTGCACGTTTTACAGGTATATATGAATGCTTTCTCGTCACTGATGATATTATTTTCGTGTCGAAATTTTAATCTCATATATATATATATATATATACTAGTTTGTATACGTACATACAAGTATGTGTTATATACATATTGTAACAATTAATAATTAAGAAAATTAATAATTAATTTATTTTATAGTGAGTTTTTCGAAAAATAGCGGTTTTAAACATCTCATCATATAGTCGTAGAAGAGTGAAACAATAGCCACAACATTTTTAATAAGAAAATATTAATTCCTATAATTCTCCATTCACACATATTTTAAGATTTTCTTTGTGCTTGTGTGCGCGTGAGAATTATATCCATAAAAATATTTATGTCAGTGTATTTTTACCTTGGCGAGAGAAACAAATAATTATATGCATATATAGAGAGAGTGAAGATTATTATGTACCGATTATTTGAGTGAGGGATTACGCGGAGAAGTCTAATTACTTATAAACATACGAATTTCATAAGTAAAAATACGATTCTCTTATAATTGTTTTGAATTATTGAAAACTGAACAACACACAAATATACTTATATATGTTATTTAATATAAATATTAAAAAGTTACCTTGAACAGTTGCAATCGAAATATGAATAGATTGTGAATGATTAAAACATTTCGTAAAATAGAGTTGTCTTGAATACTTACAATTGAAAGATGAATTTATTGTGAATGATTAAAGCATTTGACAAAATAGATACCTTTTAATGAGAAGTTGTAATAATAAAATATGATACGATATATATATCAAAGTATTTAATTTGCTTTGAACAGTTGTAATCGAAAGATGAATAAATTGTAAGTGATTAAAACCTTTCATTAAAATAGAGTTACCTTGAACAGTTGCAACTGAAAGATGAATAGATTGTGAATGATTAAACCTTTCATACTTCTTTTAGTGAGAAGTTGTAATAATTAATCATGGTACAATACATATAACAGAGTATTTAATTAAACTTATGGGCACTATTTTAGATAACCTAGAATGAGTAGAATATCTTACAATCCGCTCTTGTAGTATTGTTAGAAAGTGAGAATTGAACAATATACAAACACACTTATAATTATTGTAAATATTTTCAATAATTTCATCTGAAAGTTGAATAGATTATAAATGATTAAAATATCTCAAATAACAGAGACCAATTTTAGTGAGTAATTACAATAATAATAATGCTTGATTCATTATCACAAAGCATTTTAAGTGAAATGTTGCAATTATTTAAATTATTTTAAGCTAAACATATATCGTTCTCTCTGAATAAAATAAAAATTTTAAAAAGTTGATTTTGCTATGAATTATTTTTAACTGTGTTTTAATTTGAGACGTTTCCCTTATGTTATTATCTCTTATTTATTTTGAAATACCCTTTTCATAAATAAATACATAAAACATTTATTATATTAAACTGAATTGGTATTATCCTAGTTTAAAGAAATTAATGATAAGTAATTAATGGTAGTTCACAAGTATATTTCTCATGCTACTATCTTAAAATTTACAATCATATTTATTTTGTCTAATTTAATATACGAAGGTGAAGGAAACAATAAATAAAAAGGATGTCAAGAGCACTATCAGGACTATTCATTATAGCTTGAGAACTGAACACACAAGAAGATACTTGTTAGTGTTCTTAAAATTTTGAAGAGTTACCTTTAACAGTTCCCATCAAAAGTTGAATTGTTTTTTAATAATTTTCATATATTAACGACCAATTTTGGTGAGAAGTTTTTATAATGATACGTTACCACTCATCACATAGCATTTAATTCAAAGTTTAAACCATTTAAACTCAACAACTAATCTTTTTGTCTATCTCGAATTCTTGATCTTTTATTCCAAGCGAAGCATGTGTGCAGAGTACGTTGTGGATTAATTTAAACGTTTTCAAAATGTTTGACCCTTTTTTACATTATTGTCTATTTTTAATTTTGAAATTATTTCAAATATTTTTTCCTTTAATTCATGTTGTTTGTTTTTTAAAATCTATTTTTTTCTTAGTTATTATGGTGTCGTTTCGAATGATTGAAATCCGAAAAACACATTAATACAGTAGTTTAAATTGTAGTTTAATTATCTAAAAATTGTATTGAAATCCGAAAAACACATTAATACAGTAGTTTAAATTGTAGTTTAATTATCTAAAAATTGTCTTAAACAGTTGCAACTAAAGGTTGAATAGATTGTGAAAAAATATTATTTTAGATAGGAAAGGCAAAAAAAATAATAATAAATTAAGATGTAAGAAAATAAAAAGAAGGAAAAAAAAAATACGAAAAGATATTTGATATTCGGAAAGTTTTCTACCAACTGAACAACCCCTGCATATGACAACAAATTTGCGAACTTACTAACAAAAAACAGAAACAAAGCAACGACTTAAAAAGTTAAAATGACGGTCCAAAGAGAGCGTTTTGGACGACGTCAACGTCAATAGTGAAAGTAAAACTTGCTCCTTTAGTATTGTTAGGGGAGATATATATATATATATCTGTATATTTATATATTGTCCTTGTCAATATGAAATTTACTTGTTTGAACTGCCAAAGGCCAGATTCAGAGTGTTTTGAATAGAAAAAAGGAGATTGCTGGCTGTGGTTGTTTAACTTGTTTTAGTACAGAATCATTAAAAAATAAATGGTTAGTTAGTTGTTGGAAGTTGTACGGATCTTTCAATGCAGCATGTCATTACTTCAGGCGTTATTAGTATTCAAGATTGTCTAGCTTTCAATTGAGGGGGGAAAAAAAAAAAAAAAAAAGAAGAGACGAAGCATTTCTTCAGAGAACTTTAACTTGATTCTGTTTCTCTTTGTTAGCTTTGGAAAAACTAAAAGCTGCCAATTATTCTCAGCTGAATATTCTGTTCGTGTTACAATTGCACCAAGAAGCTAAAACATGCTTGTGTATTCTTTTGCATTTTTTTTAACCCAAATCTTTGAGACTTCTTCTATTACTATTACATATATAGATATTTATATGCAACTTGTTTTTAATGCATTGATTTCATCTAGGAGTTCGATTTTTTTTTTTTCTTTTGGCTAGTAATTTAGATCTATTGTCTAATTTTGGTGTCTAACCAATTATATTTTGACACGTTATGGATGAAATTAGATTTCAAGGTATTAAAAATGAGTTATAAAGCTTTTAAAATTACATGATATAATATTATTGATTAGACATCATTTAGTTATAAAAAATTGAATAGAAAATTTAAATACATAGTGAACAAGCAGTTTAGCTTTGGAAGTATAATTAATATGGATTTGATTGAATGCCAATTAAATTTAGCATTTATTATCCTTCATGAAAAATTTAATATTGGAAATAGAAATGTATTGGAGAGCGATTTTCTATATTCATGCTAAAAATTAGTTTTGACACATTAATTTTGATATTATATTGGAGATACTCTAAACACATTTGACATCCTATTCTATTTTGTACTCTACTATTACAATAATAACTTAATTGCGATATCTACTTGTCACAATTATGAAACTTTAAAACTTGTAAAAGTAAACTTTTATAATTTGATATAAGGATAAAGTGAAAAAATTACCGTTTGCTATATTCGATATCAAATTTACCATCAAGTAAAGTGTTTTTTCAAATTTAGTACAAAAAATAAAACTTTTATTAAAGAACGATTTTTCCACTCAAATTAACAAAATTTGACCTAACAATTCCAGACCCCAATTAGCGATGATCATAAGCTGTGGATTTTCCTCAGACAACATCCATGGAGAACCTATTTCAGTTGCTAACTTTTTGGCCTAAGCCTTGGCAGTTCTGTATATTTGCTTAAAGAGTGAACTGACAAGAGAATCAAGATCTCAAGCTTGCAGTGACAGCTTCACGCAAAACCTGCACAAGTGTCCAAGGTGCTACGGCATGAGTTGTCTATTGGTGGAGCTATCGAATATCGATCATCAAACTCTGAGTACGCGTTTCAAGGCCGATACCATACACTCGGAGGAAGAAAACAACATTTTCTTACTCCATGATTGGAAGTTCTGGACGCTACTTGCAAACTATGGACCACTGGTACAATTTCTCAGAGGCAATAATGCATATAAATTCAAACAGTACAAAGAAAAATAAAATAAAACAAAACAAAATTATGTTTCAGCTATAGTAACTAGTCCTAATATAAAAAACTCAACAGCTTTACATGGAGAATCTCGGAATCAATCTTAAGTAGCATCTTTCAGTCTAAAACCTGAAGTTGGCCTGTATCCTCCCTGTGCCAAACCCAGAAGTGGCAGAAGTCCGCTTTTTTCTGACGTATACAACTGAACCACTGACAAGCAACAAGCAAAACACAATTCCCTGTCCAAAATCGTTTCAAAGATTTTTTGCCATCGGGAACATGGATAACAAGAGTTAGCATTTCACCCACACAAACATGTGATTGCGTTCTCATTCTAGTGTCTCTAGTTTTTCTTCATTACTAGCCAATGACAATCACAGAAACACGGATATGTTTTTTCGTTTTCTTTTAGTTCCATACATGGATGAGTAGTAGACACACTATCATAACAAACCAGTTTAATGATCCTCTGGATTCAATACACAATTGTCCAAATATGAGAACACACATTATATTGGCAATATATATCATTTCCACTTCTGCTAACTGATAACGAAATAAGATGAAGGTTGACAATACTGAAATGAGATAAATAGACAACGTAGCTCAAGCTTTGCGGACATCTCTTCAACAAGATCCTACCAGAAGACATCTTAAACGTGTTTTTAAAATTGGGTCTTTTATGGTAAGTTATCCAGTATTGCATATTTCAGAATGTCCGATCATATGGAAGTTATTTGATTATCCATCCAACAATACACTAGCATGACAGATTTTTATGAAGATCTGACAATTTATGACAATGCATATTTGCGTGTTTTCGATCAAGATTTGACGTAATTTTTAATTTAAAATAGACTTGATTTTTGTGAAGTAACAATGCATAGATTCATGCGCATGACTAACAATAAAATACAAGTAGCAGGGGATAACAAAAACCATACCTCAAAACCAATCACTGATAATTTCTCTTCATTAACTGCCGGTATACAGCTTCTATACGTGATGTAGGCTTGTCCTACACCATTCCGTTGCGTGGATGAATCCGAAAGCAATCTTCTGTGTTTTAAAGAGCTAGCTAGCTCTTCCAAATTATGCAACACTGTATGTAGCTTTACAGTTTTGGGGAAAATCTCCAAAGTAGATCTCCTTCGAGAACTTTTCCCCTTGCCATCTTTCGAGCCATCTTTTATTTCCACACATTTCAACGGGATACGGTAACCAGTCTCACTGCAACGATATTTTTCTTCATTCTACAAAGAAGAATAAATAAAATTAACTTCAAGTGAAAAAAAAAAAAAAAAAAAAAACCCGGCTTTGCAATCATTGAAGTCAAAATTAATAGAACTTTATGAGAAAAATCAAAGCAAAGATGATCAAAACAATTTTGTAATTTCTGTAATTAGAGGCCGGATACATTTAAAATCCCAATTCAATAAATCTTAAAGGAAATGAACCTTAAAGATATATATATATATATATAAATCTTGCATTGCCATTGTTCTTTACAGAAACTATGGAGTTCATATGAGGTGTGTGTGTGTGTATATATATATATATATATATAAAGTTTAATAAATAAGAAAGAGACCTTTTCGGAATATTGGCAAGGAACGCAGGGACCAGAAGGGGAGCAATCGAAGGTGGCGTTACTTCCCTGAGGGGTTTCTTTGAAGCTCAGCAGAATTCTACGCCCAATTTCTCCGATTTCATTGTTTCTGCCCAAATCCAATTCAGAAAATTAGGGGGAAAAAAAACTGCTTTATCAGATCGTTCAAAACCTCAAATTCACAGAGAGAGAGAGATAACGAAATGCGATTTCGAAAGAGAAGAATTGGGAATCGAGGGCTTACGTGCTGAGGGCGTGAAGGGAAGGCACGGAGAGGAAAGCGACGGCGGCGACGAAGAGAAGGGTAAGAGCCTCCGGTGACTCCACAGCCATACTTGTTCTGGTTTCCGTTCTTCTCGTTGCTTTGATTGTTCGTTCGTTCATTCACTGCATCGCCTTTTTTTGCTTTCCCAATAAGAAAATTACGAACGACAATAATTTAGAGAAAACGACAATTCATTCTATCAACCGACAATGATTGTTTTTGGACGGTTTCTTGCCCACGCCTCCATTCCTAATTTTTTTAAATACAAATTTATGTCAAATATAAGTTATCATTTTTTATTTGTTAAATATTTAATATCATCGTGACCTCAATTTTCATATCCAAGTCATCTGAGTCAACTGGGTTAATTAATTGACGGAATTTATAACTAGGTAGTCTTATTTTAAGAAATATTTTAACAAATGATTGAAATTTTTAAAAATTAATAAAAATATTTTTTTAATAATTAATTAATTTTTTAAATAATTAATTAGTGATTGATTATATAATATTATTAACTTAGTCAAATTGATTAAATTAATCCATAAATAATTAAATTTTATAATCGATTACTAGTTGTCAAAATCGGAAAAAAATTTACCTTAAATGAAAAAAAAATAGATATCTATTAAATTAGGTTACTAGAAAGGTCCTCTAGCCTAATTTTTTAAAATTAATTTAAGTTGATATTTAAAAATAAGGATAAGTATTACTGCAATTGGCATTAGCATTACAATAAGCAGAAACGACCCATTAAAAAAAAAAACAGAAAACGACGCTTTAAGAAACGACAACATTTCTTGCAAAAGACAGGACTTTCAGAAACGGCAAAGCATTCCTTGCATGTAACAGTTATTGCTGTAGTTAATGTCCTTTTCTCTTCTTCTGTTCTTTTTCCACAAAACTCTGATCTTTTATGCCAATGTCTAAACCCCAAAAAAAATAAAATAAAAATAAAAATTGACGGACTTCAACTCAATTCCCTTCTCTCAGACCGTCAAACTCCACTACAACGACCGGCGGCACCAAAGTAAGCTCATCAACTCTTTTTTTTTTTTTTTTTTTTAAGTTTTTATCTTTCTTTCTTTCTTTTCCTCTTTTAATTCTTTCCTTTCTTAATTTTGTATTCTGGGCTTTTTTTTTTTTCCCCCTAATTTGAATTGGAGGAGCCGGGGGTGAAGTTATCTTCTCTTTGTTAGATCAGCTGGGATACTTATATATTCTTATTGTTTAAATTCCAAAAGATCATGAATTAGATCAGCTCCAAGAGTATTATACTTTTATGGGTAGGCACAGGTAAATTACTGATGTGAGAAGATATAGAGCGATACCGGAAACATCAATTTGTTGGTGTTTTACGTTTGAGAGATAGAAGAGTGAGATAGAGATAGAATTGCCCTGTAGGTGGAATTGGGTTGACTGAGAAGCGTTACATAAGTGCAATTAAAGAGTTGAAGACTTTTGGCTCTAGAAAATGATGAGGTTGAACGGATATTTGTTCTTGAAAAATATAAATAAATATTTTTTAAAAAATGGTACGGTAAAATCTAATCTCTTTCTTTGTTTCAAAGAAAAATTTTTTTTCTTGATAGTTCATTAGTTGAATTGGTGCAGATTCATGTGGCGAGATATAGTTGAAAGACTGCTGATCATTGCCCTTTAGTTTTATATCATAAAATTTTTTAATTTTATGCTTATCTTGCTGCAGATTCAGAAGGAGTGAAATTGGAGATGCGGGTATGCAGTGAAATTGCAAAATTTGGACATATGAGCCTTTATTTCAAGCTCTTATGTCACATTAATTGATAAGGTTCACCCTTTATTTGTACCCGACTTTACTATGTCACCCGAAGCCTGTGGCTCGTCCTTGCTTTTAGCTCTGCCTGACGATGTATTATCAATTATCACACAGTCACTCTCGCCGAGAGACATATGCAATCTTGGTCTATGTCGTCGGAGTCTCTATGCCCTTGTGGCCTCGGAAAAACTATGGCTCGCTCAGTGTGAAACACTAGGAATTGTGTCTCGACAAGATCTCATAGAATGGCGCAGGGGCGTCTCATCTTACAAGGCACTTTGCCGCTTTCTGCACACTGTTCAGCCCTTGATGGGAATTTGGGTTCACCAGAACCCTGAGCTTGGCAATGTGGTCTACGTCATGCCCGGTTTTGTTTCTGTTGTTGGGTGTCGAATAATACCTCAGGAACTTGGCCCTTTAGGAATTGAGGATGGCCCTATTCTTTGGGCTCCTGTGTTTGAAATATTTGGTGATTGCAATGGTGGTTCAACATTTTTCCTACATGGAAGGGAGAAGGGAAACGAGTATCTGTATCCCGGGTCAATCAAGTCCATTGACAAGGCTTGCAATGTGATGTTGCTTGAGGTCGAACCTAGACAGCACAAAAAGGAGGTTAAATTGTTGCAAAGCAAGAGTTTTGACAAGGAGGTGTCAAGAAAGGTTAGTCGGTCACATAGCGGATTATCAAGGTCGCATAGAGAGTGTAGTCAGAGAGAAGCAAAAGTACCCTTCAGTCGATTGGCCTTTTCTGATAGAAGAAAGTTGCTTGAAATTATTACTAGCCAAGTTCGTATAAATGTTCCTGAACGGGAAAATGGTCCGTTGTTTCCTCCAATAAGGACTGATGAAGAGAACTTTTGTAAAGATATGGCACTCTTATACGAACGAAGATTGGTGCTGATTCAAATGCATGAGCTTGGCGCAGGCCACGTCGACTCAAATTCAAATGGTCAGCTGCCGTCATCTGATCCTACACAGCTGGAATTAAGCGAGGTCAGGAAAACTCTTGAGCGATCAAGTGGTCATCATTATTCTGTTAATGAAGACGAAGACAACGCACAAGGCAACAAGAAGAAAACCCTTAGCAACTATTTTAGAAATAGCATTAATCAGATCCTTGGGAAGCCTAATGGTAGTGCGACTTCAAAGAATAGTTCTTCAAGCAGTGATAGTAAGCATGCACAACTTTATGAGTTTCTGAGGTCCGGGGATACAATAGGACTAACACTACATGCTTCCACCATGAGGCTATCATCTTATAGGGCCTGGCCGAATATGCATGACAGCCGATTTGCCCTTTACAAGTTGCCACTGCACATTCCGACTGCTGAACAAAAGTATTCTGGTCTATGGGGAGGAACTTTTGGCTGGCCTCCTGGAAAGCCTACCGAAGACAAGCCTGGAAAGGCTTTGTTCTTTCTCTTGCTTTCATATGAGGAGTCCCAAGGGAAAAGGCTGCTCATTGCAACCAAAATATTGGAAGGCACTCACTATGTTCTGCATCCTAATGGCTCGGCAATGTTTACCGTGAACATGAACGAGCCTTCACCAGATCCATTTCCTTGGGATTCAGGTGCAGATTCCGTTCCTGTGAATGTTGAGCATGCTTATGCAGGGGAGGGCATTGCCAATGGATATGGTTTCAGATATCCGGGCGCCAAACCTGGTTCTCTCTTTGTATTTCAAAATGGCCATCTTGCCTTCATTTGGAAGGAGTCCAGGTCTATCCTAACTCTCCAGAGGCTTAACTTGCAAGATCTTTTGAAGAAAGGTGAAAAAGTGCTTGCTCTTCCTCCAATCGCAAATTTTACTTATTTGACCAAGTCATACTCGAATGTTTTTGCTGGCTTCCCAAACTCCTCAAATTGTTTATTATCTTCACCAAGGTTTGTTCACTTCCTTATTGAACTATTCGATTGTGCATTTTCATCCTGACCATTTATAAATAATATTAACTGCCTTATTATCTTTCATTTACTAAAATGATTCTTTATCTATGAGACTAATTTTCTAAATTGCTGTTAGAAGTGAAATTGCTAAACAGATCCTTTTTCCTGGTTACTTGTTAAGGGTGTTGAATATAGTGTTTTAAAATTGTTGTAACATAACATATGATGGCAATTTCACAATCTTAGTTCAGCCTATAAAACCGGAACTTGAAATGCTGGCAAACACCAAGTAGATTACAGGTTAATTATAGGAGTTCACACAATGTCATGGCGTAGAATTGACTAAATAAAGATATTTCAAGGTTTTTTTTTTATTTTTATTTTTTTGTAAATATACAATTTTGTATCACATCCATCTTTTGACATGAGCCGGGTTACTTGTATGAAAGAAGACAGGATATTTATCTGCAAACTTTGTTTTTGGCCTGGGAATTATGCAGAAAAAAAAATTTTCCGTGGTGTTCTAGGGCAGTTAGTTAACAAGTTGGACCAAGTTTCTTCATTTCGTTGATTTAAAGAAGGTGGGAGCAGCTAATGTATCCTGGCCCTGACTTTTCTTTATGAGATGATTTTTTTTTTTCAACTTTTTTGAACTTATACTGTGTCACCCCCCTTTTGCCTCTTTGAATCTAGTATGTCTTTGCTTAATTTAGCTTTTGTTTTACACATACTACGGCATTAGAGTTGACCGGCTACAAACAAGTATTTGCAGTGAATTAGTTTAAATGGTTTTAGCCATCCGGCATTTTGTCTAATGCAAATCGGAAACCGAACGGTATCAATGTCTTTGGTTATATAGTAAAGCAGCCTGTAAGAACTTTTTAATACTGATAAACTGTTTACAAGTTGATCACGTTGCAATCATATTCATTGTACCACTTTGTTTCTAGATTCGTGTAATTAATAATTTCGGGATGGCATTTCTTTCATCTCTTCATGTTGATGAACGAACTAATGAGGTAAAGGTCACGTTGTTTCTATTTCACAGGCAGAGACGGTAATAAAACAACCATGGACAGTTTTTGGATCATGGAACAAACTTTATAAATTGGCTATGGCACTACTATTGCTAGGAGATACTTGGCTACAATTCCTGGTTTGTCAGCACTTTCTTCATCTCCCGGTGCTTCAAATTTCCACAGGATACCAAGTTTCTTTAGGGTCAGCTATCTAGGTTGACATGACAGTGTTGTATTTGTAGATTTATAATGTTTTATATCGATGTATGACAATAAACATAAGCCATGATTATCTTGTTTGAAGGAAGGGATTTCAATATAGTTTGAAATACTACAACAGAGTTAAAAGCATTGCAAGTTATACAAATAAAGTTCTCAAATTGAAGCACCACTCTTAGGTTTTGCTTCAAATGGTTTGCAGTCTTCTTATCTGTCCGTCTCATTTCAGTGTGTGTGATTTTCTTCTTCCCCTTGATTTTTTTTTTCTGCCCCTTGATTTAGTATTATAATAAAAGTTTTATCTAATTTCTCATTTTATCTGATTTCTCATTCATTATATAACTTTAGTGATGATATTTTTCTCCATGGATACGCTTTCCGTACTGATATATATTTAAGGAAAAATTATAAACACCCTTGAAAAACCAACGTGTATTTTGGAATTTATCATAAATTTTAATATTGTTCTCTATATTTATTTGTTTGAATTTGGTTTCTTTTGTGAGATCATTGAGTTCATGATAAAATTGAATTGTTAAAATGTTGTTGATTATGAATATTATTATGGGATTTGGGACGAGTATGGGAAAGACACCCCCCAATGGAGATTTCCTGACCTCATCCTGCCTTTCCTTAAGCGGGGTTGGAGGCGGGGAGAAGGATTGTTTTGAAGGGCGGGGATGGGGAAGCATTCCCTGTCCCATCCCATCCCGTCCCGTTGCCATTCCAATAGAGTTTTAGCTTCTAGAAATAAAACCCGCACGTGGTCATAGATGATATCTCATCATGTGAAAAAGCTTGCAAGACTCATCCTCGCAAAGCTTATCATTTCTCCTTTTGCCATGAACACAAAGTTAATCATTTGAGGCAGACTACGCCTCAGCCAAATTGATCATAGATATTCAATGCAGTCACGCAGCAGGTCAGTGATCTAATTATTGAAGAGCCTACGCTTTTTTTTTTTTTTTTTTTTTAATGAAAAAATTTATTGAGACGGGCGACCAGCCTAGCTATTTCTCTGAGTGTGCCTATTAGGGCCACATCTGTCAAAGACTATATACATTGAGTCATAACCTCTTGTGCTGGGAGACAACACGTGACCTCAATCATACTAAGGATTAATGAACATTAAGTGGATAACATGAATTTAATTGTAAGTGCCTCATATGAAACTCAGACATGTGCAATCTATATATCAAATCACTTGAGAATAAGTCCAATGTCATTAGGTAATTGAATAGCTAATATTTCATTATGTGTTCTCTGAGTGTTCCTATTAGGGCCCCACATGTCAATGACCATCTGCAATGAGTCATATAACTCATGTAAGGTGACAACGCTTGACCTCGATCATTCTAAGGACTAATGAACGTTAAGCCAATAATATGAATTAACTTTAAACGCCTCAAATAAAACTCAAGCCCGATATATCATATCTATCAAAAATATTTGAGAGTAAGTCCAATGTCATTAAGGTGATTGAAGAGCTCATAACGCCTCTCATCACTTGAAACTCAAACCTGAGATATCATATTTATCAAATCATTTGAGAGTAAGTCCAATATCATTAAGGCGGTTGAAGAGCCCATAATGTCTCACATCACATAAAACTCAAATACGAGACATCATATCTATCAAATGATTTGAAAGTAACTCCAATATCATTAAGGCGGTGGAAAAGTCCTAAACGCCTCACATCATATGAAACACAAACATGAGACATCATATCTATCAAACAATTTAAAAGTTAGTCTAATATCATAAAAGTGGTTGAAGAGCGCGTATTTCATTATGTGACAACGTTCATCTTTTTATTTTTTATTTTTTTTAAATAAACGATATTTTTATTCAAATTCGACTAGGCAAATCTACCTTAACAAAAGCACTCATAAACCAGGGCAAAGCTTCATCCCATACAAATGAATTAGAGTTAGAAAAGGCAAAGCTAGCTAGGAAGTGGGTTACAAATATTACCATTGCGGGTACCATAGCAAATTGTAATCTTTTGTGCAAAGATTATTAATTATAAAATAAAGAAAAATTATAACTGATTATCTTTTTTAATCACCTAATTAATAAATTGCCTAACATTTTTTTGTTTAGGAAAATAGTCATTAGTCATTTTTCAGATTTGGTCAATCAGTTATTAACTAATAGTCAATCAGTAATTGATTATAAAAATTGATAATTGACTAATGATCAATCAGTGATTGACTATTAATTTGATGATTTACGTTATAGTTAATCAGTAATTGACCGTAAGTCAATCATTGATTGACTATTATAGGATCAATCGCTGATTGATAATTGAACATTTAAGAAAATTTATTAACAATTTAAAAAAATGTAATTTAACTAATTTTTAAAATCTTCAACCATCTATTAAAAAACTTATTTAAAAAAGAAAAAGAAAAAAGAAAAACTATTTAGCGAATGGTTAGAATTTCTCTTAATGAAAGTCCTTAGCTATGAGTACAAATCAAAACGTTATCTGTAACAGTAGTAATTGATGGTGGGGTATGAAGCATGTGCTGGGTCATGCCAAGGACACGAGATCAGCCACCTAAAAAAGTTAGCCACACTCATTTGGATCTGAGAGATG
The DNA here is from genome assembly GCA_025413025.1 of Ficus hispida. Taxonomy (NCBI): domain Eukaryota; kingdom Viridiplantae; phylum Streptophyta; class Magnoliopsida; order Rosales; family Moraceae; genus Ficus; species Ficus hispida. Next base: position 3,803,333 of record CM046371.1, on the reverse strand, counting down.
CTCAACTTTGTCACATTAGGACTTTGGCACATTGCTAAAACCACGCCCCCACAATCGCAGAAATCACCCCCACAATCTGTTGGACCTACTTGAAAAGACAGCTCATGAATTCATATCCGTTTCAGATTATCTTTTGAATGTGTTTTGTCTCTATTGATGTTAATGTTATCACGGGTATGTTGTGTTTCCTGCGGAAGTTCATAAATTTCAGTTCTCTTTTTGTCTGCAAAGAAAAGGGGTTCAACATTTTTTTTTTTTTTTTTGAAATGAAACCGGTAAAACAAAATTACAAAACAGAATGTTGAAGATGTTAAATTCATGAGAATTGCTTTACTCATTTCTTTCATTTTATAAGCAACACTAGGAGATAATGTTGAGGTTGAAATGAAAATTTTAACTCGAACTAGTAATTATTTGTGTAAGAAGAATAAATGGAAAGAAACGAAAAAAAAAATCAGCATTTTTCTATATTGCCACAATATGATTTTGAAAGGGCAGATCTCTAGTAGAATTGAAGGAAAGAGAGAGAGAGAGAGAGGAGAGAGAGAGAGAGAGAGAGGGCCTAAAATGGTCAACAAGTCAACCAGGTTTAACGGATATGAAAGCTTGTCTTTGACCAAGCTGTTTGTCTTTCTTCTATTATTGTTATAGTTGTTACTGTTGTCAGCACTTTTTTAAAGTTTTTTAATCTCTTTGAAACTATTTATCACTGAATTTAAAATGAAAAAGATATTATATTTGAACCAAATCACAAATATGTGGCTTCTTCTTTTCTTCTCTCTCTTTGATATGGCTTAATCTCATTCTTTAGGATAACCAAAAAGGTCACCCAATTCGGCGGGGCCAAGCTAAAAAAGTCTTTAGCAGCCATGGTTTTTGGGTTTGAATTTGACCAGACTACTCCATAAACATTAAAGACAGGAGAGAAGCAGCCAAATTTGATTACCAAATGAATAACCACCTCTTTTATTTTTAATTTGAATCACAAACCAAAACAGTATTCCTACAGCATTAAATTGGACGCTTATGATATTAAACATGAACAAGGGAGAGGTTTACACAAAACGGAGCCGAAAAAATTTCAATTAAAAGGGCTCTCTTTTGGTGGTATATTTGATAATATTTCTAAAGAGAACAAAAAGTTCTCTGGACTACATAAGAACACACACACACACACACACACACATATTTGGATCATGCCTCTTGTATAATACAGAATCATACAACAAATCAGCAATAAAACAGGGAATCATATGCCTTGGAGTGGAAAACCTTTGCAAAAAAGTGAAAACATACAATGCAGAGACGCCCTTAATGCTGCAATACTAGGAAGAGGAGGTTGAAGTGATGACAGTTCTTTGTGCTTCTAATTCTTGTTCAGCCATCAACTCCTTTTAATCAAGATCCTGTTTGCCAAAGATCAAAGGGAATTCATCATAATGCTCAGAGAAACCGTGTTTCTCAGCGACAGTTTTCAAGGACTCGTAAACTTGGTACATGGAAGGCCTATCCTTAGGCCTAGAAACCACACAACTGCAAGCAACCTTCATAAAATCCAATATCTCATCGTCATGACCTTTCCCTGATAGAGCATTGTCTATGACGTCCACACTTCTACCAGCACTCGACAATTGGTTGACCCAATCCACCAAATTCCCTTTAAATCCTTCTCCTGCGTTGTTGACTTCCAATGGCTTCTGCCCGGTGACCAACTCCAGAAGCACTACCCCGAAACCATACACATCTCCTTTGAAAGATGCCACCATCGTGCTTGAGTACTCGGGAGCGACATAACCGAATTCACCCAAATCCCCATTCACAAACGAGCTATCGTTAGAATCCCTCAAACCCACGAGCCTCGCCAGCCCGAAATCTGTGATCCGAGCTTCGAAATCGTAATCAAGCAGGATCACATTGGAACTGATGTTCTGATGCATATAAGGTGGCTGACATGAATGGTGAAGCCAAGCCAGACCTCTGGCTGCGCCCACACCAATCTTAAGCCTTGTGGCCCAATCCAAGAAACCATACTGACTATTAGCATTACCACTTCCATTAAGCTGAGAATACAACGTCCCATTATACATGTGTTTGTAAACCAAAAGCTTCTCTTCTTCCACAGTACAGAACCCCAACAAAGGCACCAAATTCGGATGCCGAACCTGCCCCAACCTGTTCATCTCCGATCTAAACTGCTTCTCACCGAGCTTACAAGCATTCAACCGCTTAACGGCTAAAGCCGAGCCGTCAGGCAAAACGGCCTTGTATGAAACCCCGGTTCGAGTCGAGATCACAATGTTGTGGCGATCAAAATTGTTTGTGGCCACCAACAAGTCAGACAACCTGACCTTAACAATGGGTTTCTGAAACAAAGACACCTGAACAAGCTTATGAGCCTTTAACAACCCAACCCAACCACCATCAATATACTTACCCTCACCACCACTAGAGCCACCAAAGCCTCTTCTTTTCCTAGTAGCCCTAACCAAGAACCACCACCACAGACCAAACCCTATAATCAGCGACACGGCGGCGCCGATGGCCCCGGCGGCGACTATTATCCCGAGGTTTTTACCACTCAAACTACCACATTTGCCAAGAGGCTTACCGCAGAGTCCATTATTGCCATCAAAGTCGTCCTTCCCGAATCCAGCCAAATCGGAAGGTACTGTTCCGGCGAGATCGTTGTTGGCTACCGAGAACGTCTTCAGCCTCTCGAGCCGGCCGAGCTCGTAGGGGATCGGACCGGAGAGACGGTTGTTGTCGAGAATGAGAGTGTTGAGGAACTTACAGTTGACGATCTCCGGCGGGATCGCGCCGGATAGGCGGTTGTTGGAGAGATCCAAGGTGACGAGGTAGGGCAACCAGGTGCAAATTTGAGGAGGGATGGAGCCGGAGAGGTGGTTGTTGGAGAAATCTAGGGTTTGGAGGCTGCGACAGAACTTGAGGGACTCGGGAAGCTCGCCGGAGAGGTCCATTTTCTGGAGCTGAATGCTGATGAGGCGATTCTCCTTCTCGTTCCAGCAGGAGACGCCGGCGAGCTTGCAGATTGAGGCGACAGAGTCGTTCGTGAACGTCCATGAACGGAGCTTGCCTTGTGGATCGTAGAGTGATTTTCTCACACCTTCCAAGCACATCATGTCGTCTTCCATGGCAGAGCAGAACACCGAGATTGAAAAAGCTAAGGAAACGAGGACGAGGAAGCAGATCTTCATGTTCATGTTCACATTAATGGCGTCTTCGTCTTCAGTTTTCGAAGTTAGGTATTTAGCTTCAGAGAGTAACAAGGTGGAGAAGCGGCAATTGACAGTGAGAGAACTTTTTAGAGAGAGAGAGAGAGAGAGAGAGAGAGAGAGAGGAAATAGACAGCAGGTGAAGCCTTTGACTGCCTGTTGAATTTGTTTTTTTTTTTTTTAATTATTATTTGGGTCTTTTGTGATTTATTGAACGAGTTTTTTTTTTTTTTTTTTGGTTAAGCGACGTCGTATTGAATGACTTGACTGAAATAGTATGAAGCACGAAAATGGAGTATTTGTAAATTTACTTTCTTTTCTTTTTTTTTTTTTTTGGTGGGAAAATTAGTTGGAAGTATGTGGGTAATTTGTGATTATTTAATTAATTAATTAATTAATTAATTAATAGTTGAAAAGATTTCGAGAAAGGAAAACAATTGTTTTGGTGGTGGGGGTGAGATTTCTCTATCACAAGTACCAATTTCCCTGTTTCAAGTTTAGTTTAGTTGGATTAGCTGAAATTCCTGTTGTCTTTACAAGGAATTTGTTTTCTTTCCCTTTTTTTTTTTTTTTTTTTTTACCACTTTGTAAAAAGAATCCAAATATTCTTGTATTTTCTTTTCCAATTTTACTTTACTTTACTTAAAAGAAAAATTATATAGCATTTTTATAACTATGGAATTGAAAGAATAACTTTAATAAATATTTTGAGATAACCTAATTACATAATAATAAATCATAGAGATTTTAACATTTTATAATACAAAATTATGTAATAACTATTATGTAATAATTTTTTTTATTTTGTAAAATATTTTAAATTTTTTTCTTATATTTCAAGATCAATTGATAAGATTATGTTGTATGTCTTCTATTTAAAATTGGGGAAAGTATCTCAATAACACAAATTTAAAGATAATAATACGAACATGACACAAAAAATTAATACTAGATTAACATGATATAAAATTTATATTATATTGATTAATATATAAAAAAGAGAGAGAGAAAAAGAGGGAAATAGCGTATTTAACATAGGTGATGGAAAATTATAACATAATTTATTAGGTAGTGAAAATTATAGCATATTTTAGTTTCTAACTTTCAAAAATTCCCAAAATACCCATACCCAACCTTCTTTCTCCCAAATCAATTTTCGTCCCATCATCGGTGACAACGCCGTCGCTGTGCACTCTAACATTGTCGCCGGTGACGTGGATCATGACTCCGTCAGAGCGAATTCTTGGTAACACCGGAATGAGCTCTCAAAGCCGATCTCAAGCAACTCCTGAATTGGCAAATCGCGACGGTATTTTCACAAGCGATTCGACGACAAATTCGCAAGAACGTGGATTTTTATATTTGATTTTTCTAGTTTGAGTCTTGGTCTTCCAATCGTTGTTTGAGTCCCATTTCATCGCCTCACTATAGCAAGTCATGACAACATGTCGACGACAAAGCTTCGTTGCGTTCTTCGGCGGTGGAGGCTAATATTGATTTTTAGATTTGGTTTTTATCAAAAGTAGGTTATTTTTGTATTTCTACTAAAATCTGGGGGTCGTAAAAATAAACTGAAATTATGTTTATTAAACAATTAAATAGGTAAATTTTAGTCTAAAAATGTTTTTGTAAAAATATATATATATATATTTTTTGTAAATTTTTTATTTTTAATATGAAAATGCAATATTTTCTTGTATATATATTATTTTCAATAAAATTTAGTCTAAAAATACTGTAAATCTAATATTTTCATGTTAATACATTATTTTCAATAAGAAAATCCAATATTTTCTTATAAATATTTTATCTTCAATAAAAATTTTTCTTGTAAATTTATTACCTTTTAAATAAGAAATTTTTTTTTTCTTGTAGATATATTATTTTCAATAAAATTAAATAAATCTAATATTATTTTGTATATAGAAATTTTGTATATAGAAATTTTGTGTATAAATCTAATATTTTCTTGTAAATACATTATTTTCAATAAGAAAATCCAATATTTTCTTCTCAATATCATATTTACCTTGTAATTATCTAGAAGTAAATCCATTATTTTCTTGAAAATATGTTATTTTTAGTAAGAAATCCAAATATTTTCTTGAAAATATCATATTTACCTTGTAATTATCTAGAAGAAAGTCCAATATTTTCTTGAAATTATCACATTTATATTGTAATTATCAATAAGAAAATCCTTTCTTTTCTTGTAAAAATATTATTTTCAGTAAGAAAATCCAATATTTTCTTGAAAATATAATATTTACCTTTTAATTATCTAGAAAAAATCCATTATTTTCTTGAAAACATGTTATTTTTAGTAAGAAAATCCAATATTTTCTTGTAATATCATATTTACCTTGTAATTATCTAGAAGAAAATCCATTATTTTATTGAAAACATGTTATTTTTAGTAAGAAAATCCAATATTTTCTTGTAAATATCATATTTACCTTGTAATTATCTAGAAGAAAATCCATTATTTTCTTAAAAATATGTTATTTTCAATATAAAAAAAATCCATTACTTTCTTGTAAATATTTATTATTTTATTGAATTATTTATTTCATTTCCAATTTGTTTGTTTTTGTTGTATGCTTTTTTTTTTTTTTTTGACAATTTGTATTAATCGATTTAAATTTTTTTTTTTCAAATAAACACAATAACACTGTAATTTGGAAAGAGTCCATAAATGAGTTAATATTATAAAATAGCCCCAAATTAGTTAATATTACAAAATAACCCTAAATCAACTCCAAATTAGCCCTAAACCTAACCCTAGGGCAGAAACTCAAAAATTCGTCGCCTATACTCGACAATGCACCTAAAGATCATGGATCGTGAGCCGGCCTGCAAAAGAAAACCAAAAATCTAGAATCAAAGGCAAAAGACACCTCCAGTGTCAGAAATTAAGGAGATCGCGAGGCCACATTGCGTCATCGAGATCCTCCACCATTGTCGTGAAATCTTCCAGCGCAGCAGTAGCCGCCGCCACTGAGATCCTCCGTCCACCGTTAAGTGTATGTTAAGAGAGAGATTAAGGGAGTCAAGTTTGTTAGAGAGAGAGGGGGCGAGATAACTATAGTGGAGAGAGAGAGAGGAAAATAGTGTATGAAGAGAGAGAAATGGTAAAATTAAAAAGGGTAAGGTTACGGTAGAGACCCTCTGAGGGTCTTTACCGGTAGATATCTTTTTTGGACCGTTAAGATTTAATCGAACGGTTCAAATGTTGATAGTGTACGATATTTATCATACACCTAACCTCACACAATCATTCCCACCTAAACTCTTCTCCGTCGCCGGCGATCTTCCCGCCACCGGCGACGGACGCCGGCGACTCATCCCCGACGCCGGTGATCTAACTTCGGCCACCTCCGGCCCCCAACCCCGACCGCCGGCCGTCGCCGTCGGCGACCCTATTTTCTCTATCTTCCTCTTTCTCCTCTTCTCTCTCTCTTCCCCTCCCTCCCGCCGGCCCCCACCCCCGGCCTCCCCCTACCCCCGGCCGCCTTCCCCTACCCCCGCCGCCTCCCTCCCCCGGACCCCCCGACGACCCCCATCTCTCTTCCCCTTTCTCTCTCTTCCCCTCTCTCGCGAAATCACGCGAGAGAGGGGGGGCCGGGGAGGGTGGCGGCCGGGGGAAGGGGGGTCATCGGGGGTGGGGAGAGGCCGGGGGAGGGGGCGGGGCCGGGGGCCGGCGGGAGGGAGGGGAAGAGAGAGAGAGAAGAGAAGAGAGAGAAAGGGGAAGAGAGAGGGGGGGTCGTCGGGGGGGTGCGGGGGAGGGTGGCGGCCGGGGGAGGTAGGCTGTCGGGGGTGGGGAGAGGCCGGGGGTGGGGGCCGGCGGGAGGGAGGGGAAGAGAGAGAGAGAAAATAGGGTCGCCGGCGGCGATGACTGGCAGCCGGGGCTGGGGGCTGGAGGTGGTCGGAGTTGGGTCGCCGGCATCGGAGATGAGTCGCCGGCGTCCGTCGCCGGCGGCGGGAAGATCGCCGGCGACGGAAAAGAGTTTAGGTGGGAATGATTGTGTGAGGTTAGGTGTATGATAAATATCATACACCATCAACATTTGAACCGTTCGATTAAATCTTAACGGTTCAAAAAATGTATCTACCGAGGGTCTCTACCGTAACCTTACCTAATTAAAAATAAATAAATATATTTTAATTGAATAATAAAAATATGTTATATTTTAGTATTATTTTAAAAATATGTTACAATTTTTAAAAATATTTTTTAAATATAATAAATTGTAAAAATTAAAAAATATATATAATTATTTAAGTAATTTTCTCTTCAGTGTTTCAGTTAATACGGGCTTTTCAAAAGTGGTGAGTGGTGACTCGGCCCAAAACAATCTCGATGACTCGGCCCATGATTTTTCTTCTTAGTTTCAGGAGATATTGAGGTGGTGTTTGGCCAGCATGACGCTTTTACCCTTGAAAGGTGGCCTAAACTATAAACTATAATCTTATGTTTTACTATAAGTCCGGCATGAAATAATTTTGTAAGTCTTTGGATCCCCTCCATTTGCAAGCCATTTTTGAAGAGCACGTTATACTTAACAGGTTTGTAATTATTTGTATACTATACCACGAGTTCAAGTTGAAATAATTGCATTATAGACTAGATTAAGATGACTTGTTAGAAACCTTTACATTGTTTATAGATAATTGAGGGAAGGTCCAAACGTGATGGAGGGAAGGGATATGGAATAAGATGCAATAATACGATAAATAAAATTTCATAAAACATCATATGAATGAATGAAAACTAGTGGAACAAAATCTAGAAATATTGCGATCTTATAATCTAAATTTGCGAAAGAGCGAGAAATACACCAAAGCCAAAAATTTCCACATTCATATCCAAAAGAAAAGAGAATATACATAGAAAATATAATAGATAAGAAGAATAAATTTACACATTGTTGTGAGGGTTACATCAAACAACAATAGAACAAATACGGACCAAACACTGAAAGAGATTCTCTCATTAGCCAGGACTGGGAAAAGTGGGGGAAGCGTTGAGAAAGCAAAAGTCGAAAAGCCAGAATAAATAGGCAAAAAATGACAGAAGAATCTTGTTCAAATTATGGGGTGGCTTGGCCTATCTCCTTATCAAGGAATGAAGTCTAAAGTTTTTAGTAAGCAATGGAATTGCAACAGATCAAGACAAGTCACGAAATTCAACTGAGGTAGAATCTGTTCTCTTGGCCACCTTACAAGTATATACAAATTGAATTAGGTTTGTAAGTTGATGAACAAGTCCATTAATCTTTTAATTCCATCACAAGTACTAGCCCGAGAACTGTCTAAAATAAATATATATTTTTAAACATGTTAAACTCATAATTATACCAACTCTTAATTCTATCTTGGTATATCTGTCATCCTTTATTTTTTTTATCTTTTAAAATCTCGGATTTTATTGTGAAACTAAAACATTACGAGAAGAAAAAAATGTAAAATGTCCTTTACTACTCTACCTCCTAGTTAATTAGTGGTAATTATATCCACTCTAAGAAAACTAGCTCTAGCTAGTTGGGATGAAACTCCAAAAGGATGAAAACCAAATTAAAGGAAAAGCATGTTACATTAGTTTGCACAACTTTAATTGGATGTAAATGAAGCATATATATATATATATATGGAAGAGTTTTTAATGATTGTTCTCTTTTTATAACCATGGGTGGTTACAAAACAATATTATTAAGGTAAGTGCAAACATTAATTACATTTGATAGTGTGAATTTTAAGTAACTTGCTATAACATGTTAAACAATATATTCAACTTATATAATAACTTAAATAAATTTTATAAAATAATATCTAAAATGATTACAATGATAAGGCATTTAGAAGAATATAAAAATAAAACAAAAGGAAATGTTTGTGATCGAGATTTGTTTTTTAGGAATTTTTTTTTTAATATTTGATAAAGTTCTATTTTTTTAGCATAAAAAAATGGTTATTAAAATAAAAAAAATAAAAAGATGGTTAAACAAATTTCAATCACAAACATGCTCTCCAATAGTGGCCGTCGTGGCTACAGTCGCAATTAGTTTTTCAACTTCTCATTTTTCCCCCCGTGATGTAATGTACCAAAAACAAAAAATAAACAGAAAAAAATTATGTTTGAACAAAGAAAAAAAAAAGTCCTTTTTTTTTTGTCTTTTTTTTTTTCATGCATAAAGCAACAATACGAAGCATATCTAAAACAACAAAGGAATAGGAAAAAAAAATTTGAAGAAAGAAAAAAAAAACTCTATTTGTTAAATAACAAAGTTAAAAAAAAAAGATAATAACAAATTGTCCATCCAAAATATATTTAATGAGCTCTCTAAAATCAATGTTCATTAATTTTCATTAAATTTTTTGACCAACTACCAAATTTCTTTGAATCATTGGATTTATATCTTATTATTAAAAAAATGATATCCATTCATAGATAAATATCAGAGTAATCATTAAAATCTCACCCATTTGATAATCGATAAGAATTTCCTTGGCAAAACAACAAAATAAAGCTAGCTAGCAGTACCTTGGGTGACAACGCTTCACAAATGTCAATACTATCTGGTGTACAGAACTGTAAAATGATTAAATTGAAGTTTCAATTTAATTTGTCTTGCTTTTTCTCCCATATAATCACCAGCTCATTCTCATGACATATTCTTGAAACTTACATGACAAAAAGAGTTGTTTTAAGTTTGAACGTCTCTCCCAAAGGCCAAAAAACAGCTGGGGCACTTTTTTAATCGAATTTCACGGCAGCATTTCAAGTCCTAGACCAATCCATTAGTATCAGTACCACACATACCAATTTGAAAAAAAAAAAAAAAAAAAACTCTGCTTAGCTTCACTTCATGACACAAGCAATCATAAAAAATAATATGATCATCTGCTTACAAGTATAACCTAACATAATTCATACTGATTCTATTATAATATGTAAATAGAACATCTACTAAAAAAAAAAAGCTTATTTGAACATTTTGACAGAATTTATGCTAACTTCACTTCACAGAGCAAATTACCAAAACCCACTTGATCATGTGATTACAGGTATAACTTTATAATAGTTTCACAACTAACTATAGGGTTAGAATATCCTCAACCCAAAATCAAAAAAAAAAAAAAAGCCGTTTTGATCATTTTCCCCGTATAAAATCCTTCCTATGCATGACCTTCTAGTCACACCTGTTTTGTTAAATCAACTGGCCATGGCACAGATCAGGCCATCAGCAAAACACAAGAAGAAATCGCTTTGTGAGAAATCCATGCTTTTAGTGGCAAAAATCATGAAGCTTTCATCTCTGTCCTTTGTCACTCGGAGATTTGGAACCCCCACAAGCTGTTGATCATGAGAAGAAGAAGAAGAAGAAGAAGAAGAGGAAGAAGAGGAAGAAGAAAGCCTCAGCGAGTACTGCTGAAGAACTTTCTGATCAAACTAACGATGAAGTATTGGTTCCAGAACGTTCTAGAAGATCAAGCCAGAGGTCAGAAGAACCCGAGCGTGCCTCCAAGCCACTCTCATACTTGATGGAGCCACAAAAGGGCAGTCCCTTATGTTTTTCGCATAAGTTGCCTATTTCTGCTCCTGATATCGTTCTAGAAGTCAGCCTTGACAGCCAGTCTGTTTATAGCTTCTTGTTACCAAACTTTGGTTGCTCTATAGATATAATTATGTGTGCAATATGTGTGTTTGGTTGAAAGGAAATTGAACAGGCACATTTTCCTGGATGGTGGTACTTCATTTTTAACTTTCTCGGAATCAAAATGGATATTACTAAATAAGCGGGAAAGTTAATCATTAAAGATTTTCCTTCGTCTTCATTGTAGTACTTTATCGTTTTGATTAATGTATTGGAGAATAAAACGAAGTGTTGATAATTTATAGCAAGGCATGCAAAGGGCACTAATGGTAGCGAATGTCATAAGATTTTGTAGCTAATGATTCTGATCAGGTGTTTCTATATATCTATTGTTCATTGAATCTCTGGTTTCATATATATTTTCGTCTTTTTGTAGTTATTCAGTCAACTATCTACAACAATTTCTCATAAATTCACATTGATTTGATATGCCATACTTGTAAGTATGAGATTACTATTTAAAAAAAAAAAAAAAAAAAAGAAAGAAAGAAAACTGATGTGTGTATGCTATAAAAAGGCTAAGACTTCACGTAATTAAACTTAAAATTACTTAAAACACGTCAACGAAAGATTATTAATTATCAAGTCAGCAAAAGCGCATATTTATAGGCTTGGACACAAGAAATTCAGTTATTAAAAATTTAATCTTGACCGTTGATTGTATAATTGATTTATCTGGTCCTTACATTTCAATCATATCTATCCTAATTAATCACGTAGTAAATTCTAATCAGTTTGTTCACTCTCCAATCTTCTGCATTATTTGAACTTACTCGATCAGATCAGTAACTTCACTTTGCTCTTGTTTCCTTGCGTAATTTGTCCGTTGACGTCTTGCATTCTTATGAATGATTTTTCTTCTCAAGTACTTTTCATCACTACGACGTCAGCCTTGTCCTAAAAGGTTAAAATTCACCCCCCAACAACAATGTACAACGTGAAAGTTATACAAACTGGGACCTAAGGGTGTTGTCGTTTGGGTTTATGGATTTGTCGTTTTGTTTCTTTGGTGATGTTTGTCAGTACAAACCATTTCATTGCAAAAAGTTAAGTTGTTCCGATGACGGTTTTGTATTCTAACAGGGGATTTAAGATATTATTTATCTGTGGCATGTAGAAAGAAACGGAGAGTTCTCTATCTTAGTCCAGCCATGAATTTGACTACTCATCCAACCCGCAGCATCCGCAAAAACTACAGTGACATGGAAGCACTCTATGTTTGTAATGAAAAATACGACTATTAACTCCTCAACATTATTGAATACGAAACAATAGCGCAGCAATTTCTTCTCTCTCTCTCTCTTTTCCCCTCAAAAATAAGTTGAGTAAGGGGTGACCAGTGTTAGCATATCCCCAAAATGTTACCGAAAGCACTCAAACAAATATTCACTGAAGGACCCACAGGTCTGCCATATCTCTCAACGAGTAGTGCATCACCCCAACTCCGTCAAATGTGCTAATAGTAAGGATACATAGGGTATAACGGTAAGGATGCGTAGGGTGTGATCTCATACATTCTCTATCAAGTACGAGACTGTAAGAAATAAGCCTTCACATTTAAGATCATAAGAATACCACTTAATTAACACTGGAACCATTAAATCCTGATACACCACGGTAATACATTACTGCTACCACACTCGGTGGTAGCAATTTACTTAATTCAGGTGCTTGTTACTTGAGTCGGGTTTTTTTTTTCCTTCTTTTTTTTCCCCAATATCCTGTTCGATGTGTGGTCAACAGATGACAAAGCGTGCACCTTGCAAGTTCCGCCAAGAATGGTAGTGTGTTTTTCTCGAATTTGGATTGGATCCAATGTCGAATTTGTAAGGCCCATTTGCATATCATGCATTAATTGCTTTGAATCACTTCTAGTTTCTATTGTGATAATATATTATTTTCTTAGGTCAAATAGTAAATACACTTTTGTTTTTTGAACGGTGGAGAAAGTGCCAACTCTTCTTCTTTTCTATGGTAGTAAAGTTCAGATGTTATTTTCGTTATGGTCAACATAAGCGTGGCTTTCCTTTTCTTTTTCATGACTTTCACGAGTAATAGATTTAAACTAACCCCACCATAAACCAACTTCATAACCAGAAGCCACAACCATATATATATAGCAGACAACATCTTATCATTATTATATTTTCTTATATATAGATTAGTTTTTGCACCATTGGTTCAAAATGCAAAAACCATTTCCATCCATACATCTCTAGTACTACTACAACATAGAAGAGTATATCAACTGATGTGAAACAAGTTATTTTCACCGAGAGACAAATCTACATACATATACGTTCATTTATATATATTATATATGCTCCAAATTTACTATCAGTGGCTATACAAATTTTGTATGCTTTAGTGGTTGCGCGGGCATAGTTTAATGACACAGAGTTGAGACTCGGCTACCCAAGATTTCAAAAAACATATAAACTATGTGCTGCAACCATGATTCACGCGCAGGAAATGTGACAGCAGCAAATTATTAGAAAAGGATTTAATTAATTTACACAAAACAGAGAGATTATATTAACTATCTGGCATATATATATATATATATATATATTTCCTAGTTTAAGTCCCTTATTGAATGCCCTAGACCAAATAACATAGGACGCACCAACGGGGTGCGTTTATAATTCCAAGTCCAACTCAAAAGAAGGAACCAGACGAATTGAACAAGAATCCCCACACGGAAAACGACATCCCATCTTTTCCTAAATCTTTTTCTATACATACAAAGAAACTTAAAAATAAAAATAAAAAATAAAAAAACTAATAGCTAACTAATTACCAACCTAATCATTCTGTCTAATCAAATCCAGTTTTTTATCTTGTCTCTAATCCCACTACCTTCTGCTATATAGTTGTATGCATATATAATGATATATTCCTTCAAGCAACGCTAATGATGCTATCACCATTGGACATGGCCTGGAAGGCAGACGGATGCTGGGGCTGAGACGGCGGCGATGACGATGATGATGACTTCTCGTCGGACGACGACGTGGTAGGGAGTTTCAGCGACAGAGGCAAGGGGTGGTTCAAGGTCGGCGACTTGGCGCTGTTGAGATTAAGATTAGCCATTTTGGACGACGGAGGGATCGGGTGCAGAGGGATCGGACGGATGAGCTTGGTCGGCGGCGGTTTCGCTGCTTTTTGGATGCCGGAATCCAAGGACGAAATCTCCGACGAGTTTTCTGCAGCACTGATTGGTAGGACAACCGGCGCGAGTGTCATCGGAAAAGTTGAGACCGGAAACATCCCAAGATTGCAAGCTAAATGAGGCTGAGCTTGTGGCTGCGGTGGATGGGGAAGTGTTGGTAGTGAAGTAGCTGATTCTGTGTGGACTGTCAGATCTTCTTCCATGGATGAAGAATTCATGTACTGTAAATTCAAGAGATAAATTATTTCAGCACAAAATCTGATGCAGTTACAAACAGAAAATCTGGTAAAATGTATTTTTTTTTTTAAATTTTTTTTTTTTAAGTTAGAAGTTGGTATATATACGGTATCGGTGGTAATGTCAAAGAGACTAGATCTGCGGCGTCGGCGGTTATGGTTGTTGCGACGGAGAAAATACTTCTGAGCGTGGCTAGCCACCTGAGTCGGCGTGCGAGTCTTCACGAAGTTTCTGGAGATTCCTCTCCAATCTCCCTTCCCTACCTTCTGCAATCCCAACAAGAACAGCCTGTGTTCTTCCTCCGTCCACGGAACACCTAATTTATGAAAAAATAAAAATAAAATCAATCCGAAAAATCGAACGAGGAGGAGATCAGATTCGGAACAAGAGAAATTAATACCTCTCTTGCGCTCGCGACTACGGCCGGAGGCGTGAACGACGTCGTCGGAGGCGTAGCCTGTGTCGGCGCCGTTGGAGTCCTGAGCAGCCTGGTCGTACTGCGAAATATTGTTCATACTGGCGCTCTTCCTGAAGGAGCTTGCGGCCTCCGTGACTCGCACGCCGAAGAGCATGATCGCGTTCTCTCCGGCGGCGGAGCTGCCATTTCCGCGGCCGCAAACCTCCGTGCACGTGCGGGAGTTGTGGCCGTTGTTCCCGCACTGCGAGCACGTGCGAGACATGATCTTCTCCAGCGACCTCGACGATATGTAATCACTCGATCGGTCCCTTACCTCCCTGTTTGGCTCACGAGAAAATCCAACAGGGCATGCAGAGAAAGAAGGGGATTCTTTTTTGAAGTTTTAAAGCTACTAGAGAAAGAGAGAAACGAGAGTAGCTTGGCTTTGGTTGTGATATATAGAAGATGAAGCTTAAAAGTTTTTTAAGGCTTTGTTTGTTTGTTTGTTTATGCTACAAATACAAACGTGGACGAAGGAGAAGTGCTTAAATGCGACGCAGGAGCATCACATGAATTTATCTCTAACGACAATCACTCTCAATCAGGGCCGTTGAAATCTTATCGGATGTCGTCGATAAAACCAAGGCCGTGCCTTATCGTGATGTCCTGTGATATTGGGTTCTCATGGATGAGATTTATCGTGTGTTGCTAAAGCGTATTATTAGAAGTACATTGTCCCATGATGGACCCCACATATGTTTTTTTTTTTTTACTTTTTTTTTTTTTGTTTTCTCCAATATTGTTAATGGAAAACTCGGTATGTTCAAGGTTTCTACCCAAATTACTAAGCTTTGGTTGGTCCAAAAATCTAAAATAATGTCCAAAAACCAAACACATATAAAAATGTAACTAAATTTTATGATGTCCGTTATAGTCGTTATTATTGGTGGGAAAAGTCTAAATATTAATAGAAAATGTTAACAAGAGAAAATGGTGTAAAGATATATATATATATATATATATATAAGTAAATAGTGAAATTAAAGAAAAGGGATGGTGGAGGAGGAAAAGAGAGTCTCCACCGTGAAGATGGCATATTCGGTGGCTAAGTGAGAAAGATTTGGTTGTCTTGTGCTTCATCTTAATTAATCGCAACCCCATGGTGGTGGTGGGTGGAGTTTGAAGTAAACAACATATGGACCCCACCTATCACCCACATTTGGTCCCTTCTCTCTGCTTCAGCTTTTCTATGTGGCTCCGGTGGTGGCCTTTGGTGGTGGATTTATGCCTTTTTGCTTTCTTTCTTCTTCCCCTTTTTCTTTATTTTATTATATATTTCTTTCTTGCTTTATTTATTTCTTCTTAATGTCAATGAGAAATGAAACCCAATAGAGCTTTGGCATAATGTTGCTGTGGTAAACTATATTTGTATATTAAAAAAATATATAAACAAAATGTATCATGATTTTCACGAAACAATTATGGTCGGTTTTCTTTACTACGGTGAGAAATCTCTTGCCTTCATTTAAAAAAAATCAATCTTTTTTTGTCATGCTTTTTTTATTTATCATGTGACAGTTATATAGCCGTCATATCATCGTCACGTATTTTTTTTACTTTTATTTTATTTACTTATTATACACGCGAAAAACACTAACCATACAACTAATAATACTAAAAATGTGTAAATATAACTTGGAATATCTAAATTTCATAACACAACCTTTTTTTTTCTTTAATAGAAAGTCATGTTACACGTCTTATTATTTGTAATATAACGAAGGAAAGTCTAATTGGCTTCAATTAATATATATATATAGATAATACGCCAATTATGCTCTCATATTGAAAATACAACATTTTATACAATTTAATTTGTTGTAGTGCCACAACGTCATGTGAGCTTGTAGAAGACAACTACGGAGGCACGTGTTCCTCGCTAGTTCTGTTGTTTTCTAAGCAATTGTCCCTTAGCTTCTTTTTTCTTTAATAGATTTAATTTTATAATTAAATTATTAAATTATTAAATTATTTTCTTTTTTTTTTTTATCGTTTTGCTTGCTTTCACGGTGGCTTTCTGTCCGCACCTTGTTTAATTTGTGGCTTTCTCTGTAGTCACGTGCTCTGAATCGATGCTGCAGGTTGGTGAAGTCTATCTTGGACCCTCCTGGAATGCATTTTCATACACATGATTTTTGACGGCTATTATTCATCGGCTAGTCTCGTCCAAGTTCTGTTTACTCTTGCTTCTTCATCTCCTCTCCATCTCCACGTTCATCCTTGTCAAATCTCTTGTTTTTTACTAAAGTTTTTTTTTTTTTTTTTTTTTTTGGGTAATAAAAAACAAACAGATTGTTTGACATTTGTATCTTCGTGTTTTCTATTTATCTTTAATTTTTTTCTTCTTTTTTTTTTTTTTTTTTTTTTTTTGTTTTTCTATCAAAGTCAATTTTGATAAAAAGAAAACCTCCTTAAAAATAAAGGAAAAGGGAATTCTAAAAGATAAAGGACGTATGTTAAGGTTTTGTTATGATCAAATCACATTTGACTTGGAAAAAAAAAGAGCAAGAATTTAATATGGATTTAAAATATGATTTATACAATATCAAAATGTTGGATATACAGTATTATTATTATTATTCAACTTGACGAACCTCTTGTTTGATGGGGTTGCGGATATTGCTTAACAGAAATATCACACCTAACTTATTTAAAAATACAAAGTTCGAATCATATCATCCTAAAAATTAAAAAATTAAAATTAAAAACTCTTATTTGGTGGGCAATTCATGTGTCTAGTTTCAACAGTTAGTGATACTAAAATTTCATCAAAATAAACATACACTTAAGAAATTTAAAGATGATCATGATTTTATTACAGGTATTAAAAACAATTCTATTTATGGTTTAAAATCATATCAAATTAATATTATCATCTACGTTAAGATATGATTCTTTATTAGGTTATCAATGGTATTACATTAAACGGTAGTCAAAATCAGATCAAGAGTGAGATCCAAAACAATAAAATACAAATTACCTGACCATCAAACTATTAAAATAGAACCATGACAAACATACTCAGATACATACAATATATATATATATATATATATTATTTATATAGGTCGACTAATTATCGCCATCATCATCAATCATTAATGCTGATCACTATTCAATAAGTAATTTCACAATGTCATTTATTTTAATATCCTCAACAACGAGTGCGCTTAAACCGAATATTTCGGGATTAATAGAAACTTGACCAGTAATTAATATGACATTTTTTAGCTTAATGTGAAAATTTTATTACTTAAAGAAAAATTTATAAAAATTATAATAATAATTTGATGAAAAGTGGTTGCGTGGAATAGTCAAATTCGTTCAGGGTGATTAATAGTGGAAAAGGTGAACGGAGTCAATGTCACGCAAAGATATGAGGTTTTTTTCACGTTTGGGATAAGTTGACGACTTTTTTAATTGAAAGATTAGTAGGCCATTCAATCAATAGGTGTTTCTTTAGCTCTAGAAAAAAATGAAATAATAATTAAAAAAAATCAACTCGTGTTTCTTCATAGAGAAATAAATAAATAATTTATATTTGATTTGTTAGTTACAAATGTAATTTTTAAATTGAAATTGGTTAATTTTTTAAAAATTAATAAAAATTTTTTTTATTTTTTTTAAATATAAAAAAACAGTTTAATTAGAGTTAAACTTAAATATTAAATAAATTTAAAAAAAATAAATAAAAGGTGGTTGATCAAAGTTACGGTCACCCAACAAACTGTGTTTGGATTGGTGAGCATAATAAAATGATTGAGCATAATGATAGACGCCTTTCAACATAAATTGGAGAGCACTGATTTTCCAATCACGCAAATTGGGGGGCTTTGGTTGGATTCCGAAGTCTTTTCCCACTTTCAATCACAGATATCTAACATGGCCAACATTTTCTCCGTTCCCAAATTTTGTAATAATTTTGTTTCAAAATAACCGATAGCAAACTCTACGGTGAGGTGTTCTCAGTCAATGCTCTTTTTTTTTTTTTTTTTTTTTCCGCTAGCAATAATTTTAAAGAAGTGTTCACTAGTGTCCTCATACTTTTATGTTTATTGTCTAGGTGGAAATTTGGTGAGATTATAAGTGAAACAGTATTAAAACGTAATTCATTCTCTCATCATACTCATCTAAAAAGTTATCAAATCCATATCACAAGCTCATAGTTTATGTAGGAAATACCATTTTTAAGGTTTGGACCTCAAAAATTAAAAAGTGAATATTCAAACTCTTGCGCTAATATTAGAAGAGAATTAAAAAATATATATATATATAATCATCATATCACCACCATTACTGATCAACTACTCCTTACTTATAGATTCATTTATGGTATTGTTAATTATAATTTTTAGATTTAAATCAAATATCACATAATACCAGATCTTGATATTATAAGATAATTTATTTTTCAGCACCCTTACTCTTATTTTGAAAATAATCTATTTATAAATTAGATATATAACTTATTTGACTGAGTTTTTTAAAAGTTACTTTTGGTATTCTGAGTCTAAAAAATATTTCTAAAAGCGAGTTAAGATCAACAGTCACACAAGAGAGACACCTAACGATAAAGTCTTCCATAATTGATAGGTTATTATCAGAAAAACAGTTCACAAATCAAGTTGCTGAATTTGAGTATCCATTGAGTTTAGAGAAATCGTAAATAAGCCAAAACGAGTCGGAGTTGGAACGGAAGCATGTCCTTCCTATCCATCGTATTCGGTCACTCTATCCTAAATCCATCTAGGCATCACGCATTAAAAATCCTACAGATCAGAAGCCTTAGAGAGCAGAGTGGCACGCAATTTTAGCCTGGACCAACCTCTTTGATTGTGACTTGTTGTGCTCTACTTTCGTTGATTATTAGGAATCTCAAATACTTCCAAATTATCGCCTAATGCGCCTACCCATTTATAGCTTCTAGTCATCCGCATTGGGGGTTGTCATTATTTTAGTTCTTATATTTATGTTCCCCTACGAAGCTCATATTGAAGTTTTTTTTTTTTTTTTTTTTTTCCATATATAATCATACAGTAACTTTACATCTAATTTTATCACATAACATAAAATTAAATTCATTAACCCCAAATACAAAATAACAAAACATGTTATTGCGTTTTCATCACGCATGTTGAAATCTCACAAGAAATTCTTACTAATTGTAAGGTTTAAATGTTTTTTTTTTTTTAAGTTTTGCTTGTCAATACTATTTATGTTATTATTAACTTAACCTTTTGCATATCAAATTTAAAATTGATATAATTAGTCTTCAAAATTACAATAACAGCACTACATAATACTTTTTATTTATTTATTTATTTAACTAGAGTGACTTCAAATTAGAATCTTCACTTTCACATTATATTCATTCACCATTTTCAACATTTTTCCTTAGTTCATCATGGCAGTTTTTTTTTTTTTTTTTTTAAATAAATGACGAGAATGTGCAACTAACATCAACGTGATTAAAAAAACATCTCAATTAAGTTGACACTCCTTTAATTACTCATACTCTATCAAGCTCCTAACTCTAATTTATTAAAATAAGAAAAAAATAAAAATAAACAAGTTCTTACAAATGCAAACAAAAATAAAAGGACGCATGTAGGTGTCAAAAAAACCTTACAAATTTGCGCACATGCAAGAAGAAATAAAGACCAAATGAAAAAAGACAAACCCGTTGAAAGGGTTAGAGAAGAAAGCAACTAAGACATGTTTGGGGCACTATCTTTTTACCCTCTGAATTTCAAAATCATAACTATAATTAATTTTTTCTTTTTTTATTTTAAAAAACTCAAACTTTAAAAATCCATAACTTTCACATTTCAAATCAAAATGAGATAAATTTTATATCAAAATACTCGTATCGACAAGACCAACAAGATAAGATCAATTTTGCATATTTTTTTCCAAACACATTTTAAATTTTTACACTATTTTCTATATCATTAAACTTTTTCAAAAGTTTTTCTCCCAAATACACATTTTCAACTCAACTTTCAAAACAACATAACACTTTTTTAGTTTCTAAGAAAAAGATACTCGTTTTAATTAAAACCCTATTAACTTAATATCCACGCATTGTTTAATATCATGATGCCTTTCATTAATTCATTCATAAATTAAGCAAACTGAACGGAATAACAGGATAGGGTGGTCCTCTAATTAAGTATCGTCGTTCCTGCCCAAAATTCGATTCCACTTTTTAGATTTTTCCTTTCCCCTTTGTATGAGGGGAAATTAATGGCATTGCAAAGGAGATAAGGTTATCCCAACAGAAACAGATCATATTGATGGGAGCAACAGAAGAAATTATGTGATGTTTTCTTTGACCGTCCTTTGATAATCCAATCACTTTATTGAATAATATTGAATCAATAAATTCCCTTGCAAAATTAAATAAATAAATAAATACACAATGGCAAGAAAGTCACTATTCACGTGTTTTAATTTTTTTTATTTTTTTTTTCCACAACGTCTTTGTTTTTTTTATGTTTTCCCATGCGATGGATCCAATTTGAGGCACATTAACTTTCATGTCAACCATAGTGGTAGAAAAAAAGCAAGAATATCTTCTCTTCTCCCTCTCTCTTAGGAAAAAAAAAAAAAAAAAAGAAAAAGAAAAAGAGCAAGTATCCGGTACCTCCTGTTTTCTGGCTGGTCTTTTGGAAGAAATAAGAGGATAAATGGATTTTGAAATGTATTTTAGCACTTATAATAATAGCTGGCACCATTCTCTCTTGCTTAAAGTTGTCTCCATATTTTTGGAGAAGTCAACTTTCTCAATTTGCAAATAAACCTTTTTCCCGGATTCAAATGATACATAAAGTTGTCCACATGCAAATCGTTTGCACAATACGACATGGCCTAAGCTAGTAATTTTTGTCTTCTCAGAATCATACGTTAATGCAATGTGTGCTTATAAATTAAGAGAAAGAGAATACCCAATCGTACATTTAGAGAAAAAAATAATAATAAGAAACATCAGTTATGTTAAATATGTCACACTAATAGAAGATGAGTTCTATATGTGGAATTCATTTATGAAACTCATTCTTAATTAGTTGCGATGTTGAATATCACTGATACTCTAAAGAATTATGATACTAAATGGAATTGTAAATACTTCCCTTATTAAAATCCCAAAGTACTTGGCTACATTAGATTAGTCTTCAAAATAAAGAAGAGGGGGACAGAGGAGCACCACCCCCCCCAAGTTGTTCATGGAATCTTATAGTTTGGGCTCCTATCACACTTTTCACGATTGGTATTGGGCCTTCCTTCACGAGCCATATAACTCAGTCTCTTGTAACACTCCTCCAACTAAAAAAAAAAAAAAAACAACAACAACAAAATACTAAACAAGAGTATTCCTCAAAAAAAAAAAAAAAAAAAAAAAACACACACACACACACACACACACACACAACAAGAGTACATATGGTTTTACATATTGGGTGTGTCCCTTGAGAGGTCGTGTGTTTTACAAATCAGATGTGGTTTATGTGATTTAGGAGATTTTTTTGGTAGCCAAAAAAGAAAAAGTAGTGTCTTCATGCTCCCCAATCCAACACAATTAGTAGCAGTTAGGATCATCAATACGATGAAAAAGGATCTTATTTTTGGGTTTTCAGGAGCTAACAAGTCAGGAGCTCTCAGAGTCCATAAACAATAATTGTTAAACTGATAAACATGTATGATTTATGACTCGAATATCTAACGTGAAAGAAGTGAAAGTTTCAAACAAAACCTTCTTTGTTATTAGAATATCACCACCGATGGTATGGTAGACGATGATTATTTATAGCATCAACGAAGTTCTTATTGATACTCCAAGTGGCTCTATTTATTACTTTATCTTATCATAGAATTGTGCAGCTTAATTCTTCCTAGTTATGTTTTGTTTGTTTGAACTCATTTGGTTTGCGTTGTTTCAATTCTGTTGTGTTGTTAGTTCAGTTGTGTGTGGGTGGGTGGTTTTTTTTTTTTTTTTTTTTTTAATCTTTAGTTCCATTGTTGAAACTGATAAGCAGTTTAATGAAGTTCAAATTTTGTTAAGAAAAAAGAACAAGATTTACCCAATGTTTAGAAGACATATCCAATTTCAGATATTGGAAAACTTTTACAAAAAAGTGCTTTTTCCAATTATTTTCTCAATTTGAAAAGAAAAACTATCTTATTTTTAAACTTATTTTGTACAATATTCTTTTAGAAAAAAAAATAATTTTTTTGAAATATTTTCCCAATGCATAATTTTCAACATCATTTTTTCTTATTTCAAACAACTTTTTATTTTTAAAAAGAATTTTTTTTACAAATCAAAACATCATCTTATTCTCAAAATGAAAAGTCTTTCCATTTAAAATAAAAAAAAAATCCTTTTAAAAAATAGACATTTCATCCAAACAAAAAATATGTATTTGGTTCGCTGATTGAAGATGAAAATTTTAAATTAAAATTAATTGACTTTTCAAAATTAATTATAAATTTTATTAATTAAAAATAAATAAAAAATAAAATAAAAAATATAATTTAATTGAAATTAAACTTAAATATAAAAAAAAACGTTAAACACTCGCGGCGACGTGAATCGATCGACGGTCAACATTTATAGTGCAAAAACTAAAATACAGACAATTGTATGCTCATAAACTTGCGAGTACATGCTACTCACAAACGCCTGACCGCACAAAATGACTAGGTGATGTCGACGACATTTCTCAAACTAAATTTCAATGGAAGCGGGAAGGAGTT
Organism: Ficus hispida; assembly: GCA_025413025.1. NCBI lineage: Eukaryota > Viridiplantae > Streptophyta > Magnoliopsida > Rosales > Moraceae > Ficus > Ficus hispida. Next base: position 3,779,822 of record CM046371.1, on the reverse strand, counting down.
TTCTGCGGACTAGCCACCTTCCATGGACTCCGAAACGCACTCTCCCTCGTCGTTTCGACCTCGCTTTCCCTCGCGTCGTTAGGGTTTCTTCTTCTTCTTCTTCGTCGGACAAACGTTACAGAGGACCAAAGCCGACGAAGGACTGGGTCGCCGATTGGGTCTCGAAGAACGACGACCTCGTTCGGAGCCTCCCGATATACGTCGGGGGCGTCTCTCTCTTGGCCGTTCTCTTCAATCGCACCGTCTCCGGCATTGCTCCGGTCGCCGACGCCAGCAGGCAAGGACTTCTCGTAATTTTACTTTTCTTTTTCTTGAGATTTCACTCCACAATTTATTAGGTTTTGAAAATTGATCTTTTACGAGCTTCAGTTTGTGTTAAATGTGAAGTTCACAGTCGAGAGCTGATTTATTGACGCTTGGATTGGCTGTGACCAATATTCTGGCTGGTCTCGTATGGCTGTCTATCAGACCGAAAACTATTTCCATGGTGAGACTGCTTCAATATGAACTTAATTTAGTGTTTTTTTTTTAAATTTTTAAACTTCTTATTTGGTATAGAACTTGTCGTTATATATATATATATATATATATATATATTGTATATTTGATTTCAGGTAGAGCCTGAAGGGATCGAATGCCAGATAATTAATCCTGATCTCCCAAGCTCGGTGGTTTCCGAGTTACTCTGGTAAGATAAGTTGTTGCTTTCTAAATTTTTGGCTTAATGTTGACATATTATATTGATTACCAAGCTCAACCATACTATTTGTGTTACGGAGTGGGGTTGTTTAGTGTTGCTTGCAAATGTCAAATTGATGATTAGGTTTCAAGAGTATACTGAAAGCTAGCAAATCAAATCCAGAGCTGTTAAGTAAAAGTTACGGATTAAACACCCTTGTGAGAGCGATAACATTAAAGGAAGGAAAGCGAGTATGCACATTTATTGTGTTTCAACTCTCAAGATGAGAGCTACATCCATTTTCAGCTGTTACGAGTTTTCACTACGATGACGAAGAAAAAGATTACAAGGGAATCACAAGTTCACGCCTCATGGCTCACTTTATTTCTCTCTAATCTACTTTCCAAAATCTGGCCCGCCCCTAAAGGTCGAGTTGTATTCGATAATCAAGCTCCAAACATCCAACACTAAACAGCAGCAATACTTTTATATTCGATAGGGATTTGTAAAGTAGTGGAGAACCTTTGTACGAAAAGTAAGTGTGGTAATTTCCTTGAGGTTGCCTTTTTAGCAGGTTATTGCTTTATACATAATTACATGTATATATATATGTTCACTTGGATTGTTCATAGTTGCTTTGGTTGCCAATTCTCAGGATATGGGAGTCTCTTTCAGACGTGACATGTTGCAGGTCTCTTGTAATTGTTTATAATAGCAGTTGTATCCTTCAGATTGGTTTTGCGGCCGAATCCTCCAGCAGTGATGGAAAGCCTGCTTCAGTTGATGCTGGTAAATTGGTGCAAGGATCACTTTATCAGGGTGTTATGAAAACAGGAGCTCGTAAGTAACTTTACTTGGGCGGGGAATATTGTCTCTTGGCCTTTTAATTTGTGGATGATGATAGCAACGGATTTGTGTACCAAATACTTGATTTATGCCTAGACCAAACATTGTAATTTGTTCCTGCAGAAAGCTACTTGGCCAACCTATCTCTTTACCCTGGAAAGTCCGAGCTTCCATTTCTGCCGTCAAATACACAGGTACTTTTGCTTTTAACTTAGCAAAATCGACTTACTAGTAGACTTCATTTCTTAGTCTATTTACCTTGTTGATGTATGCATATTTGTTTATTCATTCACAGGTTCGTAGTGTACCTATTGTCAAAGTTTTTTTGGCAAAAGATACTTCAATAATATCTTTCTCCTGTTCGTGGTTAAACATGTGTGTCATAGGAAGTTGAAATGTGAGACTTACGCTATTTTGGTCATACACCTAACAAAACAAATGAGGGAAAAAAAAAAAAAAAAAAAAAAGAACAATTCCTTGTCATGAAAATGGATACTGCATTTATATCATGTTTGTAACATCGTAGGAGAGCTCTATTCTACTTTTTCTGGCTACTAAAATGTTGGAAAAGTATATTCTCATAGTTTATACGGTAGGCTTCAGATGTTCCATTGGTGATTGGTTAAGAAGGTGGTAGAAACTCGAGACTTCAAAAGCAATTGAAATTATACTGCATAACATAACATACTGTCCCAGAATTCTAATATGTTGCAGACATGTAAAGCTGCTATTTTATGCAATGATGAATGACCTTCTCTGTCCCATGGAATTTAAAATGATCACATTTGTCCTTGTCACCTCCACAAACGATGAGTAATGAGTTTATCATCTTCTATACATCCGACATTTATTAGTTCGCAAAATATTTACTGAGGTGACATGGTTCTTGTCGGTTTCATGTATACTTAGAGAATGTGGTTTTACTGTAGTCATTTTGCTCAGTCATAATATTTCAAACCTAAGCAGAAACTAAAAATCATATTATCAGGGTTTAACTTCTTTTCAACTATATATTCATGACTGGAAAGTTATAATCCATCACCTACGATATCTTGTCCTTAAGTTCCTGCCAAATGCAATTTCAAGATTTCTTCAGCAAAGTTTCTAAAGGATCTTTTATATGATTCCAAATTTGTCAGGCAGTTATTCTGCAGCCACTTGGAGAAAAAGGAATAGCAATAATTGGTGGGGACACAGTTAGGGGTTTTACATCTTTTGATCAGGTTCTTCCTCTTTGGCTTTGAAAATTCAACTTTGTGCGATCGTCTTTTCATAGGTGATATTAGATTTATGTAATTGTCAAATGCTTTATAACATGCGACAAGTTATTTACCATATCAAATCTTTGGTGTCTGGATTTCTATCTTTACAGTTAACGTGAAACCTAAGTAGAACAGGCTTTCTACTTATTTTGAAAACTTGTGGTTCTTATTTCTAGCATATGTTTACAACTTTGCTGAAAATAATGACTACCGTATCATTCAAGTTGCATTCAGGCCTACCAAATTCTTCTACTTCTATTGTTTCCCTTTTCAGCCCTACCTAAACAAGATTCTTATTGGTCTTGCACTTTTGTCTTTAAGACATGTGATTGTATATACTATATACCACTAGCCTTGTATTCACAGGAACGAAATAGTCAATTATTGCTGTCAGCTAGTAAATTATTCAAAGCTGTTGACGTAATCGGACACTTTGTGACAGGCATTGTTTGTCTGTTTGTCTACTTTTTTCATGTAATTATTCAAATGGTTACAGGCTTGGATATCATTAATTGGAGAGAAGTTGGATGCTACTCTGGCAAGACATTTGGGTAATTTTCCATTTCCTCTGCTAGATCGAGTTAGAAAGTAATGCCCCGTTAGTTTGCTATTTCATTTTGGGTCTTGCAGCCGTTAGCCTTGCGCAAAATAGGCTTTTCATTTTTTGGCTTATATGCGGTTCAGCTTCTTACAATAACAAAACCAATTATTTTTGTGAAAAAGCGTAGTTTGTTTGTTTTATAAAATGAGTGTATCTATATACTTTATTTAGATCAAATGGGAGAAAAAATATTGATATTTGTTTCTACTTCGGAATCTACAGTATTTTGTCAACTGCATGTAACTTCCTACTTGTCTCGCATATATGATAAAAGTATGTGGAGTTTGTCATGCTATGCCAATTTTCTGGTTTCAGCTGCATTGTTACTACATAGTTGTGATAATGTGATTGGAGAGGGCTTAGATTCTTTTTAAGTATTGTGTGTATGTCGTGTCAGCTGGTGTCTGGAAAATAGTATCTTTATTCACACACTCTGCAGTGTAACTTGCATTACGTGCTTAATTTTTGGATTTCCCAAGTGCACGTTTTGGATACTTATGATTTGATTTGGTAAATAAACAGTTTTAAATAAACGACAGGATTTTTTTTCTTATTCAGAAAAATGGTCGTTAATCAGTTAACTGTGATCAATTTGAGAAAAATACATATTAATATTGGTCATTAACTGATTAACATTGGTCAATCTGAATGATATTAAAAAACAAAAGAAACAAAAAAACGCTATTAGTTCACATAACTTGAATGATCACCCATTGAAATAAACAGTTCTATTTTCCAAGATTCTACTTGGTATTTTATCTTAATCGTTTAAAAGTGCGGACTCTGCTAAAATTCAAGGCTCTTCATAGCATAGGAACAAGAATGAAAAAATTTTACTTCATGTCAAAAGATTTACAACTGTATAAGAGTCCTGTAGTTGATTCATAGAATGCGTTTAAGGGGGAAAAAATAAGATACAAAAGGGGGAAAAAAAAAAAAACCTTTAAAATTCAAAGAATGACTGCCCTGTTTTACATGGGTAAGCTGGAAGCACCCCGCTTTGAATTTCACTTGTCACATACGAGACGTCTCCTCCCAAGGCAATGACCCAGTTGCAGGATCAGCAAGGTATGCTAAGACGAAGTCCCTCAAGCCGGTGTCCCATACTTCACAAAACCGTAGCCGCCAATTGGGTGGTTCAATAGCCTCAGTCCCTAATCCAGGTGCTCTATCTTTTGATCCTTTATTTTGGTCCTTCTGCCAGTCAACCACATAAGTAGAAACTCTCCGGTAGAACTTGGCGCTAAAGGTTTCCCACACTTGGTACTTATAGTGGTTTACCAAAGCAGTGCTTTCAGGCACATTCAGATACCGAAATCCCTCCCTGAGCTGAAAGTGGTGCACCACGTTGAGGAGGGTAGCATCCAGTAAATCCAGACGCACAATGGATTTGTGTCGTTCGGGGCTTTGCAGCCGGCAAGTGTACCCTACAGTTACCCCCCTTTGCGGGGGTGAGCTCAACCCAGATGGTCCAAAGCTGTGGCAACCCGTTCTTATCTCTCCAATAGTCGATGATGACGAGAAATTCGAAACCAGCTCTAGAAGAGCATTCCGGCCAGGAGAACCAAGTCCTCTGTGGTGGCGGAATGCGTAAGGGAAATAAAAGAACTCGTCGACATCAAAGAATCCGACCCAATTGCATTCCCCCCTCGCCCGCAGAGCACAATGCGAAAAACCGGCTTCTTGGGTCTTAATCCACGGCCAGACTATCCTACTCACGTTATATCCTTGAACATCAAGGTCTTGAACCACTTGCTCAATCCCATCATCGCTGTTGTTATCATAAATAAACCATTTCCCAACTCCAAGCCAAGAGTGGTACAAAATCCACTCCCCAAGGGCCGAAGCCTGGTTCCACACCATGGTACACACACAAAGTTCATGCTTCTTCTTGTTCCAATAGTTTTTCCTTTTCGAATTCGAAAGTTCACTAGATTTTGAGCTATAAATCTTAGCCACTGAAGGCAACAGCACACGGGAATGGCCGACCGAATGACCAACGGTCACCCGGATTCCATGAGCCTTTTCCGGAACGATTCGGATACTCCTAGGTAAAACACACCTGACAACCTCCTGAGCAGCTGTAATGGCCGGACTGGTGAGAACAAAACCTTCGTCCTTGTCCTTGTCCCAATTCCTCAAACCAAAGTGGCAGCTCAAATGAGACGGATCAGATTTCCTGTGGTGTCTGAGATTCAACCCCTTAACGAACACAACCACGGTTTTCCCATCAATAGCCGCGTCATAAACCAGCTTGTCCCATGTGGTCACCGTCTGATTGATCGGCGACGGCGGCCAGTACTCGCCGCGCCACCGCAAGTCCACGGCGGCGGCGGAGAAATTCGCTGGCGGGAGGGGACACCAGACGATCGACCTGAACTCATCGTAGCCGTCCATCGACAACACGGGCAGGGAGGCGAAACCCACCTCCGGTTTGGCTTTGTCCTCATTGTTGAAGTAGACGCAGTCCAAGCGGTCGGCTTGGTGGCGGCGGAGGGTGTTGGAGACGAGGAGGAGGACCTGGTCGGGGAACAGGACTCGGCCCTCGAGTCTGGCCGGCGAGGAATACGACGTCGTTTGTCGCCTGCCGGTGAAGGGATCGAGGAGGGAGTAGCTCGTGGCGGAGGGGTGGAGGAGGAAGAAGGTCGGCGAGGTGCTGGTGACGGGACGAAACGACGCCCGATTGAGGGGAAACCGGTCGGAGGATAAGAAGAGGAGAATGACGAAGAAAGAAAGGCAGAGGATTAGAGATCTTAGCGAGAACAACTGCGCCTGAGAAGAGTATATCTTGCCCAACCGCTTTCGCTTCCGCCGTTGCTCGGAATCCATCAATAAATAGATATATATATAATATATATATATATATTTATAAAAAGTGAACTTTGGAGCAATGAGAAGAAGAAGAAACGGGATTTGGGAAGTGGGAAATTGGGAAAGAGCAGATCTGTTGGTTGCCGACAAGTTTGGTGGGAGTGGTGCGGAGTTTTGGTGATTTGTGGCCGTCAAAGATGGAGTCCAAGAGTAATGGAGAGCGGTGGTGGTGGTGGAATTGTTTTGCTTAGTTTTGGGCTTTGGGTTGGGTAAAGTTGGCCTTCGCTTCTAGAAGTCCAACCTAAAGATGCTTCAAAGATGGGGGGTGGTGTGAGTTGGATTGGAACTTTCCTTTTTTCCTACTAGACAATTGATTTGGTATTGGTTGCGCGTGAGAGAAGAAATATATACATATATATATATATATACATGTAAGTGTTTTCTGACAAAAAAAAAAAAGGGGGAAAAATAAAAAAGAGGAGGAGGAAAAACAAATGGAGGAAAATTCAGAGGAAAAAATAAAAAGACGAGATGTACTGATTCGTGTGTTTGGAGCTGACGGGGAAAGTACACATGTTTTAATTTTACTGTCTTTCCATCTGCAAGGGAACCCCACTCTTTTCTCTCCCTCTTTCTGTCTCTTTTATTTTATTTCATTTTATTTTAATTTTAATTTTTTCAAAATAAACACATATTCAGAGAATTATTTTTTACCTGCAGAGAAAATATGGCTCTAACGAGCCAAAATCAAATAGATATAAATTATTGAGGTCACGCGCAGTTGCGAACTTCACCTCCTGTGGTCATTTCATTTCCCCAAATATATGCCATCCTTTAGATTATTATTTCGATTATCCTAAAACAAAATATTATTATTTCCATAATGCACCACTTGATTATGTCAGCGTTACCAATATTATATAGGGAAGGCATGGGCGGCAAGGAAATGTGAGTTCATCATTCTTTTTTTTTTATTTTTATTTTTTTGTAAACCCTTTTTTTTAATTATTTATTAAATAGCAAATAACTTGAAAACTTCTAAAAATTTCATGCAAACGTGAGTTATTGTTCTTCAGCTTGGGGGAAAAAAGGCCAGAAGCTTATCCATTGAATTGGAAGTTCTTCGTTGTCTAGTGAGCTGGTGGGAATTCCCAGCAGCAAAAGTGGCTGGCAAAACGTACAAAGTAGATTAGGTTTTCTAGGAATACCGCGTAAAGTACGTTTTAAGCTTTTGCTTTTTTCTTTAAGAACAGGTCTGTATAGAACATGTTTTGCCTTGGCATGTGCTCCCCACGACCATGGAGAAGGGGGGGGGGGGGGGAGGTTATTTATTTATTCTCTGCATCTTTTAGAGATGTAAACATCTCTTTGTTATTATTTCTCAAGAGTTCAAATATTTTCCTTTTTTTAATATGTTAAATGGGTATTTGTGAAGTGACATTTAAGACTATATAAAATGTTACGAAATGTTGTTTATCAAAAAAAAAAAATGTTACAAAATATTGTCATTTGTAATTTTTATGCAAAATTCTAAATATTAGGGAGTAACATTTTGACCATTTGGATGTTTTTTACTGTGAAAAATGTTTTCATTCAAAATATTTTCATTCAAATATTTCTCCCAAATAGAGTTGCAGTTTCTGACAAAAAAAAAAAAAAAAAGATATAATTGCAATATGAAAGTTTCCGCTAAGAGATTATAATGGGGCAGGGCATGGCTAGGGAATGCTTTTCCATCCCCATCCCTGCTTAAATAGAAGCGAGGTTGGGGATAGAGAGTTTCGTCGAAGGGCTCCTCATACCCGCTCCGTTCCCCATTTATTATAAATATAAATTTGAAAATACAACAAAAAAAGTAAATAAAGTAAAAATACACCATAAATTTAGTTCAAAACTAAATATTTCATAAACAAATCAACTTCTAAATATTTGCAAATGAAATATTAAAAAATTAAGCTATTAAGAGTCTCATCAAAATATTACAAACTCTTAAAACTAAACTTTTTTTTTTAATAAAAAACAAAACATTTACAAAACACTTTAGCTAAAAAAAACTTAAAATATAAAATTATCATTTTTTATATACTGTTCATAATTTCGATATTCATTTTATGAATGTATATACTCTCAAAAATAATTTTAATAATATATTACATATTTATAAATTTATATGAAATCACACATAAATATATATATATAAAGATGGGGAGAGACTGGGAGTGTTTTCTCCGTCTCTACCCTGCTAAATTTTAGGAATACGATTTTATCTACATCCCCATTCTCAAATTTTATCCCCTGTTTTTGTCTCGTTCTTACAGGGAATATTGTCATCCTTTGTTTCCGTGGCAACAATCACTAGTTTGCTGATTATGTTTTTGTGGTCTAATTCAACTTTTTTTTTTATTGGTCTAATTCAACTAATTAGTTATTAAGGACAATAATTTTTGCTCTGATGTTGACGTGGTGTATTTCTGACGAAAGACCTCATTGATGATTGCACATTTCTAGTAGATTGGTTGGGGTTCTGGTCTTATGTTACATTATAGTTAGCCGCCTAGCCGGTGTCAAAACCACATTTTTCTAGGAGCTTTCTACCTGAGCAAGTTAGATTTAATGAAAATTATATAAAATAAAAAAATTATATATCTATTAATGAAAATTGAGGGAACTTCAAAAGGATGTGCGGATTTAAAATAGATTTTTATATAATGTTTTCTTATTTTATTTTATTTTTATTTTATTTTCTTTGTGGTACTTTAATAAGGATTCTCTTCAGGATAGAGTTGATAGTACCAACGCGAGAAAAAAAAAATTAATAAAAATAAAATAAGAGGATGAATTTACCCCAGATGCTCCCTTCACTGGATGTGTGAGAATCTTTATTCTTATTTATATGTTTATGGAATATGAAGAGGCTTATATGCTTCATTCCGACAGCATTTTCTTTATGTTATAATAATTAATTTGGAAGAATATGCTTATTCTCAAGATACTTGACGCTCGTATGCTTCTCTCAGGGTAGTTGCTCTTGACCCATCAACACAAAAATTAAAATAAAATAAAAAGAACGAGTAGTTGCGTGTATTCTTAATACCAATTAGTCTTCATTAATCATCATTATAAAAAGCATAATTATTTGAATACGGACATTTCATTGACACGGCACTAAGTTTGGATTTATTTATAAAAGTCATGCCATGTCAAGAGGAAAATAAAATATAATAACAACTATTAACAATAAAAGTTATATTAGTAATAAAGCAAAATTTACGGTAAAAATCCTCAAAGAGACAAAAAAAAATTATCATGAAAAGAAAGAAAGAAAAACCATTACCACAATTAGATTTGGTCATAATTAAGAAAATTAGAGTTTTCGTGAGAAACCAGATAAAAAAAAAAAAAAAAAAACAAATTAGTGTTTAGAATAAAGAAAAATGAGTGCAGTACGAATTTAAAAAAAATTGAAAAAATGAATCCTTGAATTAAAAATTTTCATCTTGAAATCCTGTGCAAATCGCCCATATTAGTTGAATTCGATCCTTCCAGAGCAAAGAGAATACGTCTTTTGAAAAAAGAGGTAATCCTTTTTTTCCTAGAAATTTTTTTTTTACACAGTTAAAATAGAAAAAAAAAAATCCCTAAAAAAAATAGAAAAGAACAAAAATTTGTACAGTTATCAGGGCAATTCTGAAATATGTTTTAAATTTTGGTCCCCTTTTAAGTTAAAAGCCTCAAAATACTTCCCTTAAAAAAAGTTCTCAAAGTACGTGCAAGTGAATAGAATTTGAAACACGTACCAGGACAAGCAACTGCCAACTGAAGTAAAACGGTGCGTAAAAAGAACTAATAGATTTTTATCCACTCTTTTATATACGTAGGAAATTAAATAGTGGCGTTTGAGATTGAGTTGCTTGATGGGGTATAACTTTGCTGGATTGCGTTAGATACAGCTTCCGTCTCTTTATTTACAGAAGAAATAATACTCTAGAAAACATAATATGATGACGATGATGATGATGATAGTAGGAAGTTGTCATAAATATATCTGTATTTTAGGTTTAACAAAAATGTTTATGTATTTGGAGACGTAAGTATGCATTAGATTAATATCCTTAACTGATCACGGATATTTTGGTCATCATATTACATAAAGTTAAGCATTGACTAATTCTAAATAAACGAAAGACCCATAATAATTTAGGTAAATAATCAATCTTGAGATTCTTGATATATAAATATGAATTTGTAAGCGTGATCTTGCAATGGTCCACTGTCGAAGCTTTTGGCACATAAAGGCCTAACTACAATTTGAGGGTGGGGACCGCCCGTTCTTGGAGCTATAAAATCCAGTTATCAAGGACTGTGACATCTTTATTTAACCAAAACAGAAGGAAAAAAAAAGAAAAGGAAAAGGAAAAAATAAATAAATAAAAAGAAAGAAAAGGAAATGTGACATTAGTGAAGCAAATTAAAATCCCTAAAGAAAAGAAAATACAATGATAATATTGTTTTCTTTAAGAATGATAATTTCTAGTTGTTTGGGGGGAGGGGCGAATGTGACATTAGTGAAGCAAATTAAGATCTCAAAAGAAAAGAAAATTAGAGGACACTTAATACTATTTTCTTTAAGAATGATAGTCTCTAGTGATGGGGAGGGGGATGCGACATTAATGAAGCAAATTAAGATCCCTAAAGAAAAGAATATATGACGACATTGAGTATTATTTTATTTAAGAATGATAGTTTCTAGTGGGTAAGTGTCTACTTGCCTTGACAAGACCATGGAAAAGGTCCACTCCAAGAGGCAAAACAAAAAACGAGTTTTGTTTCCGAATCAATGACGTTTTGATTTGGTTGAATAATTAAAAGTAGGCATTTTGTTTGACTATCAAAGTATGAGGATAATAATACCATGTATTTAAATTCAAGTAGTTTTCATGCATATGTGTGAGGGAAAAATGGTTTTGAATCAATGATATATAAAAAAAAAAAATATATTATTCTTGGCCACTAATGCAAAGTCCAAAATCTATAATTCGACACTCTCAGAACTTATGAGGTCAATATTGTCTAATCAACCTTGATCGGCCTATAATTGACTAGGCGTATGGGTTTTTGTGTCTTATTTATAGAGATGTCTAATAGACCTGATCGGCCTGTATCAGACCTTCTTATTTATGAGACTATTGGTGCTTCGTGGCTAAACACAGGCACGTTTAATAATACCTTCGAAACTAAAAGTAGACACGTTTGATAAGACCTTCCAAGCTAAAAGTCGCTAATTAAATAATCGTGTCGTGCCTATTTTTTAACAAGCGGGTCCACTAGGCCCGGCCCATCTTGACCTCTCTACGTGTTGGGTCTGACTTGTCGATTCGTCTTGTGCTCGTAGTAGTCCATGATTAAAAATTCTTAAGCCCAATATTGTCCATCAGTCCAGAAAAATAGGTCCCAAAAAAGAACCAGTTGATGTCCAATAAGACGTCGAAGATGCAAGAATTAGGCTTTGGGCCCTTAAGCTTTGCTCTGTGACGTATACTAATGCCCGGTGCAAAGGATTGGTCTTTTATATTGTTGGTGTTTGTGTGCCTCTCTCTCTCCTAAGCATAGGAATTGATTAATAACATGTCAAAAAAAAAAATAAATAAATAAGACAAACAAACAAAAAAGTGCTCTCATTTTGTTTTGTCAAATATAAAATGGGATTTATAGTTAAATAGGTTTTTTTAAAGAAGTTTTTTAATAAATGATTAAAGTTTTAAACAATAAGTTAAAAGATCTTTTTATTTTTTAATGATTTATTAATTTTATATATAATGATTGACTATAATATAAATTATTAATTTTTAAACTTAATTATTAATTAATTATAGTTAATTATTGAATTAAAATAATTAATTTTTCGTTTAATCAGTGATTAACCATTAAAAATTAAAAAAAAAAAAAAAAACAAATCATGCCAACTTCCTCTTCCCCCCATCTCCCCCACTCTTTCTCTCTGCTTCTCTCTCCTCCTCGCCGTTGATATACCTTGCCGAGTCTGTGAAGTCGTCGCCGCTAGCCTCTCCTTTTGTTGTCATCCTCATTGCCGAGCATCCCTTATGTCAACAAGATCGTGATCATGATCGGAAGTCGAAGGTGAGGAGATCGCGACTACAACCCTCGATGGCGACGAGATCACTACCTCACCCGAGCTCCACGAACGACGAGCAACCATCTCCTGCGACGACCACGAGGAGGGGAGAGAAACGTGCAAAGGGAGGAGAGAGAGAGAGGGAAGGGATATTTGGAAAAAATAAAAATTAATTGACCAAAACATATACGTTAAACCATTTGATTAAATAAAAAGTAATTAAAATAGGTCACTCAATTTAATTTTTTAAAAAATAGTTATTGAAGTAATTTTTTCGTTGAAAATTATCAAAAAAATAAATCGTGTTTATTGTTGTTGCACGCTAGTTTATTTTATACTCCCCTCCAAAGTTATGCTTACAATTTTTTACCAACTTCCATTTCTTTTTATTTTATTTTATTTTTTTTAAATACTGATAATAAAAAATTGCTCTCTCTTTGCTCAACTGATTGTCGACCTTCTTTGGTTAAGGTATCTCTGCTTTCCTTAAAAAAATAAATTAATTAATAAAGAAAAAAGTTAGCATCTTTGCCTCACCAAAGACATGAAAAACTCCTTAATACTTTTGATCATTGATGGACCGGATTACAACTTCACTTGGAATAAAATTTACGAGGTATAGCAAGAAATGACAAGCCAAAAAGATGGTGTGAAAGCTTCAAACTGTACAGATTAATCTCGTTTACTCACGGTGGTACATTTGAATAAATACATATATGATATAACAGTTGCGAGTGATACTTGCTCCCTTCTTCGTTTAAACCGAATGCTGCAACGAAATTACGCTATTTGAGACGCAACATCCTTATATTCCTTCGCATCATGGGTAACACAACGCAACGAACTTGGTCAGCATTAAGCAAACAACAAGAATTCGTGTTCATGTTGTCAGTTCGTTGCACGGTTTCTCTCCGTGGAAACTGATCGTTGGAGCCTTCTAAACTTTTCATTCCAAGTAAGCAGAAGATCTGACGTGCAAAGGAGAAGAATTATATAGATGTTATCCAAAAACCGAGTTCACGATGCATCATATTCAAGTTAAAATAAGGGACAAAAACTTGGCTTAAACGTAAGGTGCAAGTAAAAAAATAAAGATTTATTTCTAGCAAAAAAAAAAAAAAAGAAAAAAAAGATTTAGCAATTTACAATTCAGCAAGAAGCTATAGTGCTAAGAAAATGATCTCGTCTACAAACGACAGGGAATGGTACGAGGACGTTTTGACATATCTACTAGCAGCAGTAAACTTTTTTGTGGTATGGGCCTTTGACTCCCACTTATCATAGAAAAACGAAAACTATCTCAGATTTTGAACCTGAAATCTCCTACCCAAACACCTCTCCTTCCCTCCCACCTGCTGAACTAGCCCTAGCAGGTTTCATAGCAGTTTCCTACTTGTATATAAAGTTAGTTCAATAGCGATAATGCAAAATATAAGATATAGCTGCTGGCTTTAATCCTTGTACGATTCTTAACAAGTGTACTGGCACTTCTATGGTTGAAAGGGACTAAACTATTCTAAACTATATTTCAAAGAAAAAAAGCAGTACAGGCATGAGGGAGAGTTTAAAGTTCCAGGTAGGAGTTTCTGTTAAAATTGCGATTGCTTTCGATGCCACCATGACACATAAAAACAAAACCAGCTCATAATCTACAAAAGATAAATAGAGCAGCACTACAAATAGTAATTTAAAAAAAAAAAAAGGTATCGAAATTAGATTCCCGTTTACCTGTCGCTAAGGTGAACCGGTGCTATACAAGTAACTGATCAGGCCCCGTGAAACCCATTGGCCTTGAAAACTTGGGCACTCCCAGAATCTTGAATTGTAGTCTTTGGCATTCTGCTTGAAAGGCCTCTTGAATTGCTCTGAATGTCAGCTGACTGGTTCGAAACAAATGCACCACCATTTCGGAGTTGAAATCTGCGGCTGTCTGAGTTATAAAAGTCTGCACTGGCATCCTTATTAGGTGAGGACATCGTCCCAGAGGAAGAGAACCTTGGAGAAGAATACCGGCCTTCTGCTCTGCGCCAGAACTTGGAACTCAAGAAGTCTGCACCGGGCAGCTTGCAGCATGTGTTTTCCGCAGAGTCAGTGCTTGGAATCCTTCCACTTGATACTGCCATGTTGTACGACATCTCCTCCAGAACGATCTCTAGTCCATTTACCCGTGTCTCCAAAGAATTCAACCCGCTCTGGGAGCTCCCAATAAATCTCTGGATTTCAAACGGGAAGACTAAGTCAGCATTGAAGGTGTTTTTGAAATTTCTCTAATTGAATGGCACATTGAACACCATGTCCAGGCTGTAACGGATAATGACAGCTTGTGGACAGTTATATCCTATCACTGGACTTTGCAGAACAGACTAATTTAGTAGCATTTTTCTTGTCTTTCTTTTTCATCTTAAATTCACTAATGATGCTACTAAGAAAACAAAACTCAATATGACAGAAAGAGTTCTGCGAGTACACACCTGAAGAAGGTCTAAAAGACTGGATTGTTGGTTTTCAATCTGAAGTAGTTGTTCACGGATCAAAGAAAGATCCTCAGCATCCTTTGGGTTATCATAAACTTCTTCAGCAACATGGCCGTCTACCACTTCCAAACAACCACGCTTCTCATCCTCATCAAACGGAACCACACGAGATCCTGACCTCAAACCACCAAATTTGTGCAGTTTTTCTTCGCGTATATGCTTCGTTTCAGGCTTGGGATTTCCACACTGCTCGTTCTCTCTACAATCCAAAAGCGCCAAGTCATTCCTCCCGACATTATCATCCTCACGAGCCACATTTGAGGAAGGAGCGCTTGGGACAGCAATTTCAACTTTCCAACCAAATGGTTTCTTCAACTGGTCCACCTTGGTTGCGCTTTTGTCGTTGCTCTTTAGGGGACTTCCTTTTTTAATGCTGTTCGCAAATAAGCCATCAGAACCAGACGGAGGGGACCGGTTTGTGGGCACTGGTTTCTTTGATTGAGGAGTCTTAAAGCCCCCATCTTGCGTACTTTTGGAGAGCGGGGGAGAAAATCGACTAATCCCATTATCTAATACCAATGGTCCAAGAGGAACAGCAAAAAAACAGAAAATAATCAATAGGTTGATTAAACGTACCAAATGCATATCACAATCCAGAAGAAAAAAAAAAAAAAAAGGAAAACTGTTTGACAAACATTGCAAAGGAAACGAATTTGAATTATCTAATAAATTATTCTGAATTATGACCATTCTAAAGCAATAATAGATTTAGAAAGAAAAGGGAACAAGAGCTTTACCAGTTGAAGAAGATCTGGACTGAGTTGGACTTTGAACAGGGATTTCTTCAGAAGCACCAGTAGAGACGTCCTTCCACGACTCCAATGTCTGATTCATGGTCTCGCGAACAACCTTCACCTGTTTGTTTAAACCGCCACATCCGACAATTTTTAGAAAACGAAAAACAAAATCCAAACTGTTTCATTCGTACATTGAAGAAAAATACGAACTTTTCAAATCATTATACCTTATCAAATCTCCGACTTTCCAAAGAACTCAAACAGGAATCCTTGTACTGAGCAGCCAAATCCTTCTCCACCGTAGCTACTCTCCCCAGCGCCTCCGCGGCAGCTTTTCTCACGGCCCAATCATCGCTGCTCAAGAACTCGACCAAGCTCGGGACCAGCCAGTCCAGAATTCCACGACCCGACGCGCCTCCGGCGCCGACTATGCTTCCGATGAGAACCAACAGCGCTGCCTTGGCCTTGAAACCCTCGCCCTTCGCCAGTTTCCCCAGCCGCGGCAGGCTCCGGCGCAGGTGCGCCGCGTCGGCGAACGGCGCCGCCTCGATCGCCGCCGCGAGGCACAGCGCGGCGCCGATCTGCGAGTTTGCGTCCTGCTCCAGCGACATCGTCTCCATGAGAGGCTTCAGGAACGAGGAGGAGAAATTAGGGCGGGTGATCCGCGTCGCCATGGCTGCGACTGCGTCGACGCAGGCGGATCGCACGGCGGAGTCGGGGTCGCGGAGGCGGCGGACGACGGTGGAGATCATCTTCGAGAGGAAAGGAGAGAGCGCGTCGCCGTGGGAGTTGGAGAGCAACGTCAGTAGATTGACACATTGCTTTCGCACCGGCGTCTTGGAGGAGTCGTCGGTGTTGTGTATCCAGTTGAGGAACGGCGAGAAGGAGTCGGGAGAGAGGGTTCTGGCAATGGAGTCAAGCTCGGCGGCGGCGAGAGCGAGAGTGTCTCGGTCGGAGAGCTTGTTGAGGCAGTTGATGACTCGGTGCTTGAGGTCCTGAGTCGACCCGGCGCGTTGGGGAGAGGCGGAGCCGCCGAGAGAGGATCTTCTGGAGTTGGACATAGTTGGGAAGCTCTGGTTCTGGAGTGGAGGTCGTGAGAGAAGTCAGCGGCGGAGCATCCGCCGGAGAAGCTCGGTGGCTATGGCGGTTTCCGGCGAGGAAGGGAATTTGGCGGCAGAATTTTGAGAGGGTAATTGTTGTGTGTCAATCGTCAGTTGGTCATGAGGTCCTTTTTGTGGGGGGTTTTTAAATGTTGTGCTTTCCCTTTCATTTTCTTTTTCTTTCTTAAATTAATTCTAATATTTTTTTGAGTAATTAAAATAAATTTAGAAATTTAATGATTTAATGATGTGATTAGGGAGTGTGGAATTTGGATTAGTGGGAATCGTTAAACTGTACTGTTTGTGGAGTAGACCAACCATGCATTATTTGTTTCTTTATTATTTTTTTTTTTTCGTTTTTTCTTAACTTCGTTCAATTTTCTTTTGTCATAACTTATTACACGCGAAAAATCCTTTGGAGAAGATTCGACTGAGAAATAGTAAAAGGAAAGAAATGAAAAAGAAAAGCCAACTGCCGTTTATTAGAAAAACGAATAGAAAGAGAGAGAAAAAAATATATAAAAGAAAAGGTGATTGACGTCTATTAGGGAAACAAATTTAAAAGGGAAAAATAAAAGAAAACGAATTTGACTTATCTTCGAAAAAGAAATTACAAAAAAAAAAAAAAAGGAAAAAGAAGCTGCCAATTCAATCATTTAAGTGAAGAGTTCTAAAAATACGACGCTGTGCCAATATGAGAAAATTACAATAAAATAGAAAATAAAGTTACACCAGAAAAATATGATATTTTTTTTACTATTTAAAAAACAATACAAGCAATACATAATTTAATAATAATTATATATTTAATTATACCATAAGACGGAGAGTTTTATATTTTTATGTTAAAAAAGTACTAAAAATGATAGCATGTAAACCATTTTTTTAAATAAAAAAATTCTAAAATATATTCTTTACCACTTTAAATTATAAAAAAAATGATATTTATCTCTTTCTCACATAATCGATCAATTGGAGATCCTTTTTTCCATCGATTAAATATGAAGAAAAAAAAGTTCATTAAATTTGATAATTAAATTTTAGTACATAATAAGCTTACACTCATAAATAGATAATAATATTGATAATTATATTTTTACGATACAGAGTAAAAACAATTATTTTTTATATATTATAATTACATATATAATTTAACTGTAATTTCATACATGACTTTAATATAAGACGTATAATTCAAATTCTCCATCTTCAAATTAAAAAAAAAAATTTTGAAAACTTTTTTATTAATTTAGAATTGAAGGGATTTGAATTGAATTTAACAAATTTATTATTAGATTTATATGTCTGCAGCTGGAGACATAATAGGATTTGGAAAATTAATAGGATTTTTGGTCCTACCGGCCAGCTTGACCAATAAATAGAAGAGAACATTATATGAGTTCATATTCGTGAAGCACGTTCTATTCAATAAATTCTGTAACATTAAATGCCTCTTCAAAATAAGCTGCTATTTCTAACTCTACACCCCCGCTCCCAAGAAAGTTTGTGAGCGTCCCAATGAATTACTCTGAAAACTTGGAATAAAATAAACCACTTTTTAGTACAAAAACTATAATCACAGCGAGAGCTCTCATGTACGGCACCTCGTATAAAATGTCAAATATAATTTCTTTTTTCATGAGTTATTAAAATAATTAATTGATTAAAATTAAAATAATTTTAATGATAATTATTATTTATATTAATAATTTTAAATAGTTTATGTTATAAAATTTTAAATAAAAGGTTACATATAAATCTATTACTGCTCTTATTAGATAGATTGCTGGACGGAGAGCATTCCATAATTTATGCTTCTTAAAAATAGTCATGTTACTCGTGTATTCTTCTTGTTTGGCAAGAAAGAAATGGAATAAATAAAAAATAAATAAAAAAGAAGAAGAAAATAACAATTAAATTGGTTACTGAATCTTGTTCTTAGTTTGGTCAATAATTCAAAGTTTTCCTTCTATAAATGTTTTTTCTTTAAAGAAAAAAGGGGTCAATGATTCAAAGATGAATATTTTTGTTTAGGAGTTATGTGATTGTTAAGGTTAATATATAGGGCATTCCTTTGCAGATGCCACATGGGAAAGCTGAGGACAGGAAATTGAATTATTGGGGAGCCATGTTACCAAAGGCCAAATCAAGGTTTTGTGATAGAGAATAGAAGGGGCTTGTAATTCTGCAATACTGTTGACTCTGTTTTTTTTTTTTTTTTTTTTGTAGTTATTCTTGTCCTTTATAATTTATATATTTATGTATTTTTTTTTTCTGTGGGTTTTTGGGTGTTTTCAAACTGCTTATCCAAAAAACTAATAACATGGTACCCATGTCCCTGAGAATTACAGCACATGAATCCACATGTTATTCCTGCAGTAGCAGAAAAGAGAGCATCTTCTTGTTCATGTGGTATATTTTTGAGACAAAATTACTCTAAAAAAACAAAAAAAAAGGTACCCCAGCCAAAAATTTTGTACCTATGTTGTTAATTAAAAGTATAAAATGAGAAAACTAATTGAACCAAAAAAAAAAAAAAACAAATTAAAAATTAAAAAAAAAAACTTAGTATGTTAGATAGGAATGAGAGAAAATATGAAAGGATGACCGATAGATTACAGATACATGATTGACGAATGAGGGAGAGATCTCCGATAATACTTTCAACTTAAAAGAAATTATAAATGAATTCGATTATAAGGTTTTGAAAGATTTTGAATCTCTTTCTTAATTAAGTTCTTCTTCTTTTCTCTCATATGTACCAGACAATTATAAAATATTAAAACTCTTCTACTAATTCAGCACTACTCTTTTTCCTTCCATTTTTTCTCTCATACCAAACAGACTCTTACTTGTAAGTACTAAGGAATTGATTATTATAAGCAGGTGGAAGACCCTAGATATGTTAAGCATGTGAGGGGGAGATAAAGGAGTTGGGAGGAGAGGGAGGCAATATTTGGCATTTGGTTGAAAGTACTCCAAAAATCAAGTACTCACGTGATACCAAGTGTGGATGTTCAATGAACTAAATCTAGTGTGTCTCTTCTTGTAAAAAAAAGCACTGAGATTGATTTGGATTTGAACCTAGATGCTCTCTTGATTTGCTTCAAAATCTATTTTGCTTTTAACTTCATTAGACCTACTATTTTTTCTTTGCTTCTGTCTCTCAACATTTTTTTTAACACCACTTATCATATTGTTAGATTACAAAATATACGATTTAACTTAAAAATTATATTTGTATTTGGTTTATCAATTGGAGATGAAAATTTTAAGTTAGAATTAGTTAATTTTTTAAAAATTAATTATAATTTTTGTGATAAGAATTAAGATAAAAATTTTAAGTTAAAGATGTCAAATCAAACGAAAGACAGAAGCTAAAGCTTGTCTAGCTAGATTGTTTAAGATATTCTCTTTTTTCGTATCTAGTCCAATGCCATTTGTTTTTAAATTACGATTATGATTACTAACACAACATGAGTTACGTGTGTGCCGGAATGCCCTCACGATTAATTCTCTCTTTTCCTTCAGCCTCTCTTACCATGCTATATTTGATAGAGACAAAAAGTGGAGGGATTTTAGATATATATATATATATATATATATATATATATATATATAGAAAAGTGGGTTGTCAATGTGAGAGTAGAGGAGAAGAAAGATAAATCAAAAGGGAAAATAGTATTTGTTGAACACATTATTTTTAACCTCCTCACGAGCATAGAAGAAAAAGTTTTTACACTAACAACAACATAAATTTACCTTTTTTTTAGCTTATCTTTATATTAGATATCATAAGTAAATTAGTTAAAATGGTAATTACACATTAATTCAATTTCTTTCCCTCCTTTGTAGCAAACAACAAAAGGATCATGTTTATAGTTTTATTCCTTTATATTTTTTTAATTCTATCCTATTTTCTCTCTCTCCTACCAAACAGTACAATTATTTATGGCATTTTCTCTTTACCTCACTTCTATGGCAATAATATTTTCTCACTAGCTAATATGGTGTAATTAGTACCGTAAATTGAGCTCGTTTAGATGGGACCCACAAAAATAAGGGAGTAGTCAACTGCCTCATCTGTACTCTACCTACCGACCTAATTGGCCGATGCATATATAGCGTTACAATCTTCAAAATTTCCAACCTTTTATTTTGATTTTTTTTTTTTTTTTTTTGTTTTCCCCTTTTGTCTGATCAAAGAGAGTGCGAGAAAAAAGAGACCCCCAAGTGCAAGTTGGTGAAAAAGAACAAATAAGTTCCCGTGATTTATGTCCAAAAAAAATATATATATATATAGAGAGAGATATTTACCAAAGCTTGCATGAGGAGAGTGACTAAAGATAGAAACGATCCGAAAAAAGGAAAAAATTTGTTATGATGGCGTGGATATATATAGATCACATATAATGTAACGTATATGTATAGCCCTGATTTGAAGGCAAAGATCACGACAATATGTAAGTTAGAGCTAATGTGATCCCTTTGGATTTTGATTCCGATAAATATATATATATATATATATATATATATATATATAGTTTTAGAAGCTTTTGGAGTTGTGCTGTTGTTATCAAAATTTCCAATCACTAGCTGGGTAGATTTGGATCCAAACCAACTAAGATATGTTCCTTTGCAATTTTACAAATATATATATATATATATATATATATACAATATTAACTATTTTGCAGGTAAAAGAATTTTCTGACATGGTAGAGAACAAATAAAACAAAAACAAAACAAACAAACTCTACTAGTAAGTAGATTTTCATCAAATTTATTAAATTTTCATATTTTTATTAAAATTTGGATATATTACTCGTTTAGTCATTAAATTTGTAAAGTTTATACAACTTTAATTCATGTTCTTTTTTCGTAACTTAAATGATCTTGAAGTATTAAAATATTGTTACAATAGTTTTTTCTGTTAATTTTTGGATGGAATTCGTCAAAAAATTTGATCAAAATATGATGCTAATGAACATATTTATTCTAAAAATTAACTAAAATGGTTACTCTAGCAGCGTTTTCAATAGTTTAGAGTCACTCCAACTATCAAAAAAAATGATGATAAAAAATTACACAAACTTAAAAATTTAGGAATCACCAAACAATTTACCATGGTACATCAATAGGGATAAAATATATATATATATATATAGATATATATATACACACACATACATATATATAACTATTTTATGAATGCGTTACTGTTAAAACGGATATTAAGAACATTGTTTGGAATCAATAAACTTTGGTATAATATGATTTGCTTCTGCCTAGAATAATAGAGATTGTAAAAGAAGATTCAGTCCAATGAACCTTTTTGGCACAAAAGTGCATCAATAATTATTAATTACCTCATTTATTTATTCAGAAAAAAAATTCACCTCATTTATTTATTTATTTATTTTTTTGTGTGCCCCATTTGATTGCGTAGAAGGTGGGGGAATACAACACAAATCTAAAAATCCAAAACCAGCACAATTAGCTTGGCCTTCACTTCTGTAATCATTTGATGCGAAAGAATAACGCAACACCAACCTCTCGCAGATTATGGAAGGAGCTTGGTAAATTGATTTTGTGTTATTTGTGATTGGAAATTCTTTTTGACGTTGGTTTTGAAAGTCAACCATAATGACATGACTACAATCGTGATTAAAAAGCTTGCCCAAAAAATTAATGTGATGAAATAATACTTTGTTTAAGTTAAGCTAACTTTCCGACAGCGGCGAAACCAGCTTAATAATAATTCAATGAGAACTTACATTAAATGATAAAACTTTTAGAAAGATTATATATAGATATTAAATTTTTAATAGGGTTAGAGAGAGTTTTTAAAATTAAAATAAAAGTAAAAATTTGTTGGAACGGAAATCCCTATTCGATAATAAATTACTCTGCCCCTTCTTTCTGGTGATGATTAATAATAATTTTTCATGTAGCAAAATTTACATGATCAAAGTTTTTCACTGATTTTATGCAAGTGGTTAATTCAAAATTGGATAAGATTAAAAAATATATATGTTTACCGCCATGTCTATCAAAGCAAAGCGGAAAAAAGTTGGATGTTAAAAAAATAATTAAAAAAATGCAAAAGCTAGTGACTGCCTATCTTTCTGCGGATCAGATATCATTAAGTCGGCTTGGGTTTAATTGTACGCTTAATGACCGTATTAACAGGATAAAATACATTTTGATCTTAAGCCGAAGCATGCATGAGAGAATGATTAATTTAAGATAAACTCACCAGAAGATGATGACAAATTGATGATGGGTTATTTAGTTTTAAAATATGGTTTTATTTTTTATGAAGCACAAAATGGAATCCACTAATTCAGCTTTAAAAGTAGAATCTGTTTGCTTTGCTGCTGAGACATCAAGTGCACTTGTCTATAGTTAACTAGTTAATTACTTGGTCGGTATTACACTTATATCATGGAATTATGTACCATCTTTTCGTCATGCTCAATGAATTTTTTTTTAGGGGCAGATATTTCAAAAAATTATCATGTCAATTATTTATGTTTATTAATAAAAAAATAATAACTCACACTCATGTGAATTATTATTTAAAAATATTAATATTAAAGTTAATATTCCTAACAATACTATACTTTAAAAATAGTTATTTAACGGTACCAAAGGGCAAAGAGAAAATTCTTCATTTTAATAAATATGACTAAGTTGTTGTATGAGATTCTATTCATGAGTTCCATTGTTCATATAAACTTTCATGCACTTTTAATAATTTTACAATATATTAGTTAAAATATTATATCATATCAACAAAAAATTAATGCTAGTATGTCACTTATTTGATGTGGTATGATATTTTTAGGAAATATCAGGTGAGACATGAAAAATGAAACATACAATCAAATCCCAGTGTATGATTAAAAAATGTCCTTCTCATTATATTTTAGTGTGGTTTGATATCGCAAATATAATCTCACTTTATCAATAGGCTCGCTGTTTGAGTAGATCAGGTCATTTCGATTCTAGTAATGGATCTTGAGACTTCAAAAAAAAAAAAGAAGAGAGAGAGAAAAAAAAGAAAAGGAATGACTGATGAGATGTCATTGAACAAAAAATTTTTTTAATTCAATAAAAGATTCATTTTAAATGTGTGAAAAACAAACTTACCATCATCAACATCATACATGTCACTTAATATAAGCTCAGTAATCTCAGCAAGATCAATGCATATGTAAATAAAATAATATGAGCCCACTTTTCCCCAACGACTAAGAAAATAAACTTAGAGAGCTGATATGTGCATAAAATTCTGGTCCCATACAAACTTGGATTGTCTTATACACACATGTATATATATAATATATACACACACACAAACACACATTTATGAGGAAATGGGCAAATGGATAGAGAGGAAAAGAGTAGAGATTTGGAGAGGCAAGCATATGTATTTAAGTGGGTAAGTGGTCCATAATCTCTCCATGTTGTTTGACTGAGAGGTTTTTGCAAAGAGACCCCACCTGTGATAAGTCTGTTCTTGGATTGCTAGGCCCTTCACATGGGGTGGTGAGGCCTTATAATGAAGGCCGAAACCCATCGAATTCCTTTCAACATCCTTATGTCTCTCAACCATGTGTGTGTTTTCCTCCTCGGGCGACACCAATCACATGCTTATGCAGTCTCTGTGCCTTGGGCTTGGGGGGAAGATATATATATATATATATATACATATATATATATGTATATATGTATATATAGTCATTAGCCAACCCCTAGTATGGACAATAATTATTTATTTCGTTCAGATTCATGCAAAACTAAGGTACTAAACTAACAAGGCATCCCCACAAGGCCCCCCCAAAAAAACATTCCACTTGCTTTGGATTTCTGGTCCGTTGAGATTTAGTATCGTATCACATGCATCCTTTGTGGTAATTGGCTAACCAAATGAGCCTATATATATATATATATATATATATATATATACATATTCACGAGGAACTTTGCTATTTGTTGTTAATTCACGCCGAGAAATGCTAAAAAACGATAACATTCAATTCATCATGCTTGAGAAGAAAAAAAAACGACTTAGAAAATACTTATTGTTATTGTTTAATCAGTTATACAATTTTTTAAAGTCATTATCGAATATAATTAAGAGATGTTATATCGAATTTTCACATGTTTTCCCCCCTATAAACAATCACGTTCATCACGATTGAGGAAAAAAAAAAGTGATTTGGAGAATACTTAGGTCTTACACTATTTTAAACTCATTTTATATCATACATAATTAAAGTAATGTTACATCAAACTTTTAATTTTATGACACAGAACTGGTTTTTCAAGAAAGTATGAGAATGAAAACGTTATCTGCATGGTGGTGCCCTAGGTATAAGTTGATTTTTTATTTAAAAAAGTATACACATATATTTATACATATATATACACACACACGTTATTGTTACTAGAAAAATGAGAAACTGATCACGTGGATGTCATATTCATAAACAAATACTTGACTATAGGGCTTGACGTAACAATGAAAAGTTACACCTTTTCTGTCTCTCTCCCTTGGACGAACCCAATCATCCAAACTAGGAGGACAACACAAACAAAGAATGTGAAGCAACATGGTTGTGATTTCACATGCTAGAATAGTTCATTTGTCGAAACAATTATAAATAGCTATCTAGCTAGTAGACATATAGCTAGCTCATAGGGGGGGTTTAAATTCACGAATTATATAATGATGTTTGACTTATCAATTCATACTCAATTCGAATATGATTTTATTTTATCTTATTTTTTTAAAATTTAAATCGGCATACTTATTTTTCTCTTTTTCGAACCCCTATTCTATATAGATTTCTAACATAAAATATATTTTGTCTAATTTAAACCGATGTGCCAAACAGGTCCTTCATAGGTGCGAAACATGTTATAAAATTTTGAATATTCGGAGAGAGAAAGTTGGGTCTCTTAATTGACTCTTAAATTTGGTGGGGCTGTCCTAGAGTTGTAGGGTTGTGCAAGTATTGCAGCCAAATGGGGTCATCTTTCTTGAAGGTGGTTTTGTCATTACTCCGTTATATTACATGTTGCACTAGGTGTAAGTGTCCATTATAATCAATTTGCCCAAATTTTTTTTTAAAAAAATGTCCATTATAATCAGCCTTAATAATTCCACATGAAACCTGCAAAACAATCATATACTGGTCTTTGGCTTCATCTCTAATGTGGGAGGAATTTTAATTTATTCGGGCTCTTTGACGAACAGTCAGTTTTCTTCCCTGTCAATTATCCTTCTTCATATATCTATATTAATTAAAGATATATATATTATTGTTATATAGTTCTGGAAGACTTAATATTTTATGGGGGTAAATAATTGTTGGCTTAGAAGCTAACCACGCTGGGATCATGACACTGGTATATAATAGAGATTTTTGTTTTTCTTAATTATTATAATTATTTATCTTAAACAACACAATTCTCTCACTAATCATACTAATAATTAGTTCAAAAAGGAGGAATCTAATAAGGCACATATTCTAAGCTCACTACCCTCTATTATTACGTAAGGTGACTTATAAAAAAAAAAAAAAAATTAAAGTAAGGCGCATAAGTGCTTTCTAAGAAAAAAGAAAATGCATATAATATATATATATATATATATATATATAATAAAGTAACCTAAAGTACTCCTTGAAAGACCAACTTTTAAGTGTTGGATGAGTGAATGAAAATTGTCGGATGAAACTCCAATTTGAAATCTCAAGCATAAATTGAAAAGCTTGTCATCCTATATCAATCTAAAGTACAGAGGTAAAATTTTGGAGAGAGGTCACTCTTGTGCTTTGAAAGGTTGTGGTTCAAAAAAATAAAATATACAAGTTATGCTTTTGAGTTTAAGAGAGATATACCCTTAAAAAAAAAAAAGGAGATATATATATATATGCACACACACATACGGGTGTCAATTCGTGTCTCGTGTCGTTCGTGTTTGAGTCGTGTCTTTTTTTCCCCAACCGAACACGACCCGTGACACGAAACCGACACGAAATCGCGACACGAACACGACACGAACTCGTAATGAATTGACACGATATGACACGAATTTAACTCGCGACACAAACTTGACCCGAATTAATCCGCAACACGAAATTTGATCCGAAATTGACTCGTAACATGAAATTGACTCGTAACACGAAATTAACCCGAAATTGACACGAAATTTGATCCGAAATTGACACGCGATCCGAAATTGACCCGAAATTGAACGAAAAGTGGACACGAAATTGACAAAAAAAAAAAAAAAACGGATCCAACCCGAATACGACACGAATTTTTTTCGTGCCAATTTTTCCCAACCCGAACACGACCTACTCCCTATTTTTTCTAACCCGAACCCATGAAATTCGTGTCATTTTCGAGTCGTGTCGTCGTATCGCGATCCGTATTGCCACACACGCATGTATATCTTTCTTTTTTTGTACATGTACAATTATACATGTATACGTACATCTAGTTGTTTACAGAATTTGAACTTCTAATTCGCTACTGATTAAACTTCTAATCCATTTATTTTGAGTATTCCCCACCACATTTAAAGCAAGTCCCTGCGAGTAAATAAAATTATCATTCGAAGTCCCAAAACGGGAATTGCGTGCATGAGATGATCAATTTCTTCCCAATAAACGGGATCAGGAAATATCAAGAGTAATAATAGTTCAATGTCAATTGAAGTTTACCATGAATGAGAATAAAAAGGAAAGGAAATGTAAGGAGTAGTACTTTGTGGGAGAATGTTATCAGGGAAAGATTAATAGGACGACCCCAGCATTTACAGACAGTTTCACTTGCTTGTGCGTGATTTAATGCCAAGATAGACAGTTCTCCATCATAAGAACCTTTGGAAGTATGAACTTTTCCTTGTAAGCAGACAAAGTTCCTTCAACTGCAAGAAGTGGTCGCCTTTTTGGTTTCCAAAACATCACCACGAGGGTTGGAATTTGGATCAGTCCTTGAAACCATTGTGACGTCTCTAGAGATGTTAGCCATGTTGTATTACTGTTTGTGTCGAAATATGATCAAACGACAAACAACAAAATACAAAATTTAATTGGATCCTAAAATCTAGAGAAATCATTTCTAATCTCTATACAATTGTCAAGTCTCTCCAAAAACCCACAAATTTTATAACGCATCCCCTATTTATAGTTCACTTGGCGGGTGATTCTGTTGTGACTCTTTCCATCTTAACTTCCTATTCCTAACCCCACACGAGTCCCTTTCCTTTTCTAATTCTACCTTCTGACAAGACAAGAACTTGGTTTGCCCCAATTCTTAACTACACCAATTTCGCTTCTTCAGACATCGTCGTCTCATTTATCCACTTAAAGTCTCCTAATGCGACGTTATTTTCCAACTATTCTATAATTTACCCTCACACCTATTTATAATTATTTAGGTTCAAATGTAAACTTTGTTTTGTTTATAAATTGATCAACTAAAATTTCATACGGTGTTTATATCCATTACAAACTCAAAACACTTCGGTTTTACAACTCTTAACTTATAGGGACATCACATCCTATACTTTATTATATCATGCTAGTGCGATATAACAAGCTGAATGAACCTTGAGTCCTTTTCTTTAAACTATTTTGAATGAAAATATTTTGATTTTGTTATAACATAATTATGTTAAATGAATAAAAAAAGAAGAAGTAGCTACAGGCATAACAATTATATCACACTTGATCCCATCTAAGTACATAGAGTTCGAATCTCCCTATCTTTAATTTCAAAAATAAAATAAAATAAAATAGAGGATCAAGCTCGATTTGGCTGAAGATAACTTGGACATGTGCCGAAAACCCACCCAAAAAATGGTGTTGTGCTGTCATCCTTATTTATGTATTCTTCTTTGAAAAAAAGTTAAATAGA
This sequence comes from Ficus hispida, assembly GCA_025413025.1. Classification (NCBI taxonomy): domain Eukaryota; kingdom Viridiplantae; phylum Streptophyta; class Magnoliopsida; order Rosales; family Moraceae; genus Ficus; species Ficus hispida. The sequence goes on along the minus strand of CM046371.1, from coordinate 3,751,179 downwards.
TTTTTTTCAAAACTTAAAAAAGTAATAGCAGATTTAAAACAACATATTTGTGATAAATGATTACATTTTAAATCAATTTCGTAAAATGGATTATTTATAGGTAAATGTGTATTTACCTTAAATATTTGAAAACATGTTATATATTTATTTTTAAAAATTTACCTTATACGTTACATATATATATTTTTTTTTTTTTGAGGGGATCATTTTGCAACTGTAACTAGTAATTAGTATCACTCGTACTGTATCAGCTTTCCTAAGGTAATCGTTGACGTTAAGGGCCTCTCCAATGAGTAGAACCTTTTGGGCTGTGGACCGTCTGACCCTCATGGTGGACCCAATGACCTGTCCCTTGTAGAGCAAAGCCCAAAGCACAAAAGGTTTGGGCTGTTGGCCGCATAACCTTAACAGGCCATTCCTGGACTGACCCATAATTGAAGATGGCCCATGTTTTGTGTCTGAAAGTCCTGAGGAAGAGTCCTACAGGCCAGTCCTTGACTTGGCCCATAATTCAAGATGGCCCATGTTTGCTGTCCGAATGTCCTGAGTAAGAGTCCGACAAACTGGGTCAAAGTCCAATATTGACAACCCAAAACTAGGCCACTCAGAAAGTGTTGTGTGTGACCTTTGTTCGAAGACAGGCCACCCAAACATTTTATGAGCATATAAAATATAACATAGCGAATCTAAGAAAACATGCTTCAACGATTTATTTTGTCGGTCTCTTCCTTCTACGTGAACTTTGCACCACGTTCAGATAAGCGTAATATATAACAATAATAATAAGATAAATAAACAGGCAAACAAATGAAAAAAAAAAAAAAAAGCTTTAATGTGGGTTAATTAGAATGAGAAAGAATCTGACTAGAGCTCCATAGAAACTTTTGCCTTTTTTTTTTTTTTTTTTTGAGAAAAGCTTTGCTTGTTTTAACTTATGGATAACCTTCTATTAATTTCATAACTTTAATTATATTAGTTGGTTCATAAATAAATGTACATCCACATATAATAAGTTGTATTTTTTGTCCGGTCCCAACTATTTGATTAAACTAAAAATAATCTAAGAAAAACACTTATGAGTTCACAACTTATTATGGAATCAACTCTGCATCTCTTATACAGTGAATTCCACATCTTGTGACCTCCACTATTTGTAAGATGCAGGGTGTTGGGGTCATATTCCGTCCCCTCGTAACGTCATCATTGAGTCTTTGTGACTGTTCAATAAACAAACTACGAAAGTTGGATCTTGATGAATTAAATATTTTCAAGTATTTGGGCTGAGCCCAATGAACGATCTCAGCTTGGCTCTAGGGTGAACGATGAATGTTCGCGCTCAATCAATTGGTATTGTTTTTCTTTAGGCCCATCAATTCACCAAACATGGACCGGATGAGTATTTGGCCCAATGAAACGATATATGAAAAATGCATAATTGATCTTCATGATGGACTATTTCGTCGTTTGTTGTCCATATTTGGTGAATATTATATGAGTAAAGATCAATCCTCATAACTGCCAAGTTCACGATCAATTGTGGCATCATAATTGATCTCTATAACTGTCAAGCTCATGATCAATCGTGATATCGTGACCCACGTTCTTACACGTGTTTTTAATCATTCATAGTGAAGAATCACCCACTACTATCCACGGGTTCAGACCCATTACTTTTCCTCTATAAATAGAGGAAGACCCCCTCCTTGAAGGGGAAATCTTTTTCTCTTTTTCGAAGTTATCATCTATAGTACTAAAAATTCAGATATTGTAACTTCATTGTATAAAAATTCTTATATATAGTGAAAATCCACATACTCAGAAAACGTAGCACATTTCCGACGAACCTTTCTAAAGATCGGTGTTGTTATTTTTCATTTCTTTCACCTTTTGACTTATTTAATTTATTTTGTGATTACGACTGCTTTGAGTTTTTCATATACGATGTCCAAGGACCCAAATGACTATTTATTTACATTTTTATCTACTAATTCCAGTTAAAATTTGATAGTAGATTCTCATCATCTACACAAGGTATCTCCGCAAGCACGGAGCTTAATCACTCTGCTCATATTTCAAGTACCTGTAACTTTTTTTGTGAAGAAGATGTAAAATTTTGGTTTTCTTTTTGCATTTTTGATTATTGATTTATATTCAGAATCTATACTGTTTAGTAAATATAAAAGGGCGAATCTAAGTTCTATAATGGCTTTTTGGTCATTACTCTGAGATTGTCACGTGGCAACCCGATATCCGCTATATGACTGTCCAATCACGTCATGTTTTTCTTTTTTATTTTTATTTTATTTTACTTGTATATTCTGTATTCATGATACAACTTCGTAAGTAAAGTGTGTTTGTACTCATGTAACTCGAGGTGACTTTTGGGCTAGCCCCGCCTGCTTCTTGTAAAGCCTTCTAGGCCTACATTGGGCTCCTGGATCCATAATTAAATTGAGGCCCAAAACTAGCCAAGCCCAGCCCATGCGTCTTCTGATCTCTCCACTTCCAACTGTAGCGCCGCAGCTACATTTCTTAGACATGTTACAATAAACAATCAGAAATCTCCAAAATCATAACAAACCAATGAGGTTTCTCCAAAAAAAAAAAAAAAAACAAAACAAAAAACCTGTGAAGAAATTTATAATTCACCAAGAAGGGGGAAAAAAAAAAAAAGAAGAAAGAAAATAATAGTTTTTTTTTATAATTTTTTATTTGGTGAAACAATTTAATTTTAGTCATTTTTTGTAATTTGTTAAACCTAATTTCTTCATCATTATCGTCATGATCGTCCTCTAGAAAAAAAACCCACTCTGATTTACTAACAACCCCTCGTAAAAACTTAGACCAAAAAGAAAAAGGGGGGGAAAAAAAAAACTTTACCAAATTGCACACACATTTGCCCTAACCCTAATTCCCAAAATTTGTATAAATCCACCGCACCATACCATTTGACACAAACAAAAAGCCAGGTATTACGCATTAATTGACCCATATACCCCTCAAATAATATCTTAATTTCTCAAATTACCCCAAAATTGTCACCCATCTTTTTATTATCATTGATCCGTGGTATCTACGCCCTCAAAAAGGCCAAAGCCCTAGTTTTTTCATCCGGTAACAAGTCATGTACCGGCTATTGCCGGTTAACCCACCCGCTCTGTTACCGGCACAGTGGACACCAACGACGATGTTACCATCTCTACACCCCAAAATTGCCCTTCTCTCTCTCTCTCGAGTTTTGTTTCATATATCTTCATATGTATATTTGTTTTACCACAATCTCTTCTTCAAAACTCTCTCTTTCTTATTCAAAAAAAAAAAAAAAAACAAAAACAAAAAACTCTCTTTCTCAACATTGTGATGTAGTTCTGTCCTCTGCTTTCTTTCTGTTCTGTTCCGCTCTGTTTGGTTTCCGAGAAAAAGTAAGAAAAAAATAATAATAAGACGAAGAAGAAGAAAGGAAAAAAGAGATAAAATTTTGTAATTTTTTTTAATTATCGCATTCCCTCCATATATAAGGCTGTTGAGGAATCGCGTAATCTTCGTCTTTGAGCTTTCGTATGTGCTTTTCTGCTTGTCGTGGAAGGAAGAAGACTCGGCTGTTTTCGACGACTTGACGATCTCTCTCTGTAAAATTTTCGCTTCGATTGTTCGTCGTTCATCGTTCGTGTTTGGCCAACAATTTCGAGAAAGTTGTTTCGGCTGACCTTCCAAGAAATGTAATTTTCTCCTCTTTTTTTGTGTGGTTTGGATTTCGGTGATCTGTTGAGACGTTTGGATTGTAATTCTTGCTAGTTCGTTTGTTTGTATATTTTTTTTTGTGGTTTAATTTTCGCGTTTCGCTTTAGATCTGCTTTGTGCTCGTTGCTTTCGTTTGAACGAGAAAGTTTGATTTAGCAGGCTTTTTGGCTTTGAATCGGAGTCAGAAGAAGCATGATTTTTTGTTGAAGAGGAAAAGAGGTTGTTTCAGAGATGAAGAGGTCCAGAGACGAAGTTTTCATGGGTTCGCAACTCAAACGCCCTATCGTCACCTCTCGTGGAGAACCGTAAGTTCCAATCTTCTTTCTTCTATTTCCGTGTTCTTTTTTTTTTCTTTAAAGTTTTTTGGTGCTTTTACTTTTTTGTTTCTACTTTTCCTTGAAGTTAAATTTTGTCGATGATGAAATTGAGTTTCTTATTATCGGAATTTCATAACTTCCTTTTCGTTAATTTTTTTTTTAATTTTATTTTCTTTTCGAGAAGAATTGTTTACCTTTTTGATAAATCGTAATTTTTTTCTGTCAAATAGTTTGACCTGCCGAAGAAAGATCAGATTTTTTTTTTTTTCCAGGTTTTCATTGAAAACTGCTGTTGGAGAAGACTAGTTAAATTAGGAAAATTTTGTTTTGTTTGTTTTTTTTTTAATTTTAATTATTTGTTTTTTATATTTGGATTTTAGATAGGATTCTTAATTTTGTTTGAATTACGACCCTTACTGAGGCTAGGATTGATTTGTCCATCTATGGGTTTTTTTTCCACACAACCCCAACCCCACAACCACACCCCCCCCCCAAAAAAAAAAACCACCATTTATCCTAGCTTCTGCTGCATATTGCATTTATCTTTGAGAAAACAAACACAGCATTTTATCTTTGTTTTATCTTGTCTCGCTTTTTTATGGAACACGCAGATTATGTTTAAGTTTTACTTGAAAGTTGTTATCTTGGATGCTCTGATCTATTGGAAGAGTAAGGAATCCTGCAAACTTGTTAACTTTTTTTTTTTGGGTGAAAATGAAGGTCTGGGCAACCCCAGATGATGGGAGGAGGTGGTGCCCAGAAACTTACAACAAACGATGCTCTAGCGTATCTAAAGGCGGTGAAGGACATATTTCAGGACAAACGTGAAAAATATGATGACTTTCTTGAAGTGATGAAAGATTTTAAGGCTCAGAGGTTTGCTCATGCCGTTCAATATGCTTCCTTTTTAGATATTTTATCATCAGGTCGAGGAGGGTGGGTTTTGGTAGTCAGCTTGTTGATTTCTATTTATGTTGCATTGATTGCAGAATTGACACTGCGGGTGTGATAGAGAGGGTAAAGGATTTATTCAAGGGACATCGAGACTTAATTTTGGGTTTCAATACCTTCTTGCCAAAGGGATATGAGATTACCCTACCACTTGAGGACGAGCAGCCTCCACAAAAGAAACCTGTTGAATTTGAAGAAGCTATCAACTTCGTTAACAAGATTAAGGTGGGAATATCTATTGATGTTTTTAACTTTTTTTTGTAATAATTTTGTCTCCAAGTGTTGCAATCTGATAAAATTTTCTACATGCAGAATCGGTTCCAAGGTGATGATCTTGTTTATAAATCGTTTTTAGACATTTTGAACATGTACAGAAAGGAAAATAAGTCCATTCAGGAGGTCTACTCTGAGGTGTGTTTGATTCCTTTTTTTTTTTTTTTAACCACTGTTATTTTGTTGGTTCCTGTTCTTTGTCATCGTGTTCTGGAAATATTGGCTTGACAACTCTTTAGTGGATGGTAGTTTGTGGTTTTGATCTCCTTTAATTTTGCAGGTCGCTACACTATTTCGAGAACACCCTGACCTGCTTGTGGAGTTCACACATTTTCTACCTGATGCTTCAGCAGCTGGTTCCACTCATTATCCTACATCTGGTAGGAATTCTATGCTCCGTGATAGGAGCTCTGCCATGCCCACTATGCGGCAAATGCATGTTGATAAGGTTTGTGTCTTTTTTCATTTGTGTGCCTCTTAGGTAAAGTTACTAGTCCACATTGATCACTGAGCTAACATCTGTTGACAGAAAGATAGGACCTTGGCTTCACATGGAGACCGTGACCTTAGTGTTGACCGTCCTGATCCGGACCATGATAGATCCTTAATGAAAGCAGAAAAAGAGCAACGCAGGCGTGGGGAAAAGGAAAAGGAACGGAGAGAAGACCGAGATAGAAGGGACCGGGAACGGGATGATAGAGATTTTGAGCATGTTGTCAGCAGAGATTTTAACATGCAGCGCTATCCCCATAAAAGGAAGTCCACACGTAGGGTTGAAGACTCAGCTGGTGAACAAATGCAGCAAGGTGGAGATGGTGATGAGAATTTTGGATTGCGTCCCATTTCATCCTCCTATGATGAAAGAAATTCTGCGAAAAGTGAGTGTTTAGGCCCTCCTTTAATGAGATTGTCTCACATAACTAATGTAAAATATCTGATGGTAGATCAAGATTGTTGCTGAAGGTTTCCCTTAATCAACAACTATAATTGTATTAGTTCTCGTCATAGAGTGAAAAAAGAATTTCCTTCTATCAATGGAAAAGCTTTTTCATGAGTTTTGAGATTGTCACATTTACTCTTTTTCATTTTGGTTATCTTCTTGAAATTTTCACTCTAGTGTAACTTTTAACCCATCCAAACTTTCGAACTGTTTCCTTAATGTTTTGATGTATGTCTCTAGGTTGAAAGTTTGTTTTACCATTTTCTTCACTAAGAATATTGTTGCAAATATGCAAAGATTGGCCAAGCGAACACTGATTACATGCATGGCCTTTGCTTTAAGATTATGGCATGTCATTTTTTTGCCTTTTCTGAAGCACATTATTTCTGGCTTTTATTATTGCAAGCCTGTTTTTCTTGCTTCGGTTGTTTAGTTTATTGCATGGCGTGGCAGGTATCTACAGTCAAGAGTTTGCATTCTGTGAGAAGGTTAAGGATAAGTTGCGAAATGCTGATGATTACCAAGAATTCTTGAAGTGCCTTCATATCTATAGCAAGGAAATTATCACGCGATCTGAATTGCAAGCTTTGGTATGACATGGTTTTTAAAATTATATAGTTTTGTACTGTGTAAAGGTTTTTTTTTCCCTCCTATTGCTGAGAACTGAGGATCTACCTTTTTGTCAATAGATATTCACTGATATAATTCGTAATTTGTAGTAAATTTCACTTCTGTACACTGTGCAGGTGGGTGATCTACTTGGAAAATATCCAGACCTAATGGATGGGTTCAATGAATTTTTGACACGTTGTGAGAAGAACGGTATTCTCTAAATTTCAGATTTACTCTTATCCACATTCTGTGTTGTGAAATTTATATCTAATTGAGTCCTGTCCTGCAGATGGGTTCCTTGCTGGTGTCATGAGTAAAAGTACGTAAAGTGATTTGTTCCTCCCCCATCTCTCTCTCTCTCTCTCTATCTATCTCTCCCTTTTCCCCTATCTATTACGAGATATTCTCTTAGTTTCTTGCTCAAGTTCTGTGCCTGAAACAAAAGCAAACTCATTTTCTTCTCATTACGAGCCTCAGAGGAAAATTTGAATTATTTGAATTTTTTTATAGTTTTATGAATTGAATTGATGACAGAATCTTTGTGGAATGAAGGCCAGTTGCCCAGACCGGTGAAATTGGAGGAGAGGGATAGAGAACGAGATCGTGAAAGAGATGATGGGATCAAAGAGAGAGATCGTGAAAACCGAGATAGGGATAGAAATGAAAAAGCTGCCCCCTATGGAAATAAAGATGTTGGAAGTCATAAGATGTCTATATTTCCTAGCAAGGACAAGTATTTTGGTAAACCCATCAATGAACTTGATCTTTCGAATTGTGAGCGTTGCACTCCTAGCTACCGGCTTCTGCCAAAGAATGTATGTAGTGTTTTTGTCATAGTTTATTCGTCTTTTTTCCCAAGTAGATTCAGGTCGTTTTACTGATGTTGCTATCTGTTGTTTTATACAGTATCCAATACCATCTGCAAGCCAAAGAACACCACTCGGTACTGCAGTATTAAATGACCATTGGGTTTCCGTCACATCAGGAAGTGAAGATTACTCATTTAAGCACATGCGCAAAAACCAGTATGAAGAAAGTCTGTTCAGATGCGAAGATGACAGGTTTTGCAGCATGACCGAATCTATTAGTGCATGAGTGCTTGCTCCATTATTTGATACTTATGCATGAGTGCTATATAAAAGGAGAATTTGAAATTATCAATCCCGTAGAAAATCATACCATTTCATTTCCTGCATTGTCAATTCCTGATTATTGTCTTGTTCTTTTCTGTTATAATGATTTATAAATTGTTTGAAAGAGATATTACTGCTGTTGCTTTAACTTAGGCACGTGTTAATGTGCTAATGTTCTATTATTGGTGTTCTCAGGTTTGAACTGGATATGTTGCTAGAGTCTGTCAACGTGACAACCAAACGTGTAGAAGAACTCCTGGAAAAGATCAATAACAATACGATCGAGATAGAGAGTCCGATCCGCATTGAAGATCACTTCACAGGTAATAGTATCTTGGTTTTCAAATTTTGTTTCTATATTGTAAGTTCAGTCATTGGAGGCTTTCATATCTTGACGAGATTCTTCCTTGTCTTTGCTGTAGCCCTGAATCTGAGGTGCATTGAACGGCTCTATGGTGATCATGGGCTTGATGTGATGGACGTGTTAAGGAAGAATGCTCCTCTTGCTTTGCCTGTTATATTAACCCGTTTGAAGCAAAAACAAGAAGAGTGGGCAAGATGCCGTGCTGATTTTAACAAAGTTTGGGCTGAAATATATTCGAAGAACTATCACAAATCACTTGATCATCGTAGCTTCTACTTTAAGCAACAGGACACAAAGAGTTTGAGTACAAAAGGTACATTGTTACGGCTAGCCCATATGTATGGCAATCACACTTGTTTTTCTTTTTTGATTATTTCACGGTGTTTCATGATAATTATTTCATGTATATTTTTTTTCACTGGGCCTTGCTTATGTCACCATTTTTTTTTTCTGTAAACTGATGGCCTGCTTGTCATTTTTTCCCAGCCTTATTGGCAGAGATAAAAGAAATAAGTGAGAAGAAGCGGAAGGAAGATGATGTTCTTCTTGCTATAGCTGCTGGTAATAGAAGACCAATCATTCCAAACTTGGAATTTGAGTACCCTGATCATGAGATCCATGAAGACTTGTATCAGCTGATCAAATATTCATGTGGAGAAGTTTGTACGACTGAGCAGCTGGATAAAGTTATGAAGATATGGACAACCTTCCTGGAACCCATGCTTGGTGTTCCTTCTCGGCCTCAGGGTGCAGAGGACTCAGAAGATGTCGTTAAGACAAAAACTCATGCTGTCAAAAGTGCTCCTGGAAGTGCGGGAGAGAGTGAAGGCAGTCCTGGAGGTGGCACTACTGTCGTGAATTCCAAGCAGTTAAATCTTAGCCGAAATGGAGATGAAAGCATTCCGCCTGAACAATCAAGTTCTTGCAGGACTTGGCCTGCAAATGGAGATAATGGTAACAAGGAAGATAGTTCTGTTGACGTGGATCGTGCACGTAAGGATGATCCTTCCAGTACTACTGGACATGGGAAAGTGCAGATTCATGTATCTACGACTGATGAAGCATCTGGAGTCAACAAACAAGACCATCCCAGTGAACGGTTAGGCAATTCAAACACTTCGCATGCCACTGGTGTGGAGCAAAGTAATGGAAGAACAAATGTAGAGGACACATCAGGTTTTTAGATGCTTTTGTACCTTCAGATTTAAAAATGCTAGTTATTCTTGTGCCCTTCTTTGATACTATTACCAGATTACTGAGATGCGCCTTTTTCCCCCACTGCAAGGTCTTAGCGCTACTCCTTCCAGGCCTGGGAATGGGACTGTTGATGGTGGGCTTGAGTTGCCTTCATCAGAGGTATGTTTGACATTATCAGTAAAATTTCTGCGCAAGTGTTAACAATATTTCATGTTATCATCTTTGATTCAAATTGATGCTTCAGGGTGGTGATTCTATGAGACCTGTTATATCGTCAAATGGGGCTGCGACCGAAGGCACCAAAAGTCACAGATATCAAGAAGAATCTGTTGGGCATTTCAAGGTTGAGAGAGAAGAGGGAGAATTATCTCCTAACGGAGATTTTGAGGAGGATAATTTTGCAAACTATGGGGAGGCTGGTTTAGAAGCTAAAGTTAAGGATGCTGCTGTTAGCAGGCAATACCAAAACAGACATGGGGAGGAAGAGATCTGTTGCAGAGAGGCAGGAGGAGAGAATGAAGCCGATGCTGACGATGAAGGTGAGGAAAGTGCTCAGAGGTCATCAGAGGACAGTGAAAATGCTTCTGAGAACGGTGATGTTTCAGGAAGTGAGTCTGGTGATGGTGAGGAGTCTCGTGAAGAGCATGAGGAAGACGGAGAGCATGATGAGCATGATGCAAAGGCTGAGAGTGAAGGTGAGGCTGAAGGGATGGCTGATGCCCACGATGTTGAGGGGGACGGAACATCATTACCCCTTTCAGAACGTTTTCTATTGACCGTGAAGCCTCTTGCAAAGCATGTTCCTCCAGCTTTGCATGATAAAGAGAAGGATTCTCGTGTTTTTTACGGAAATGATTCTTTCTATGTGCTTTTCAGACTTCACCAGGTATATAGCTCATTACATTTCCCAAGAAACACACATGCATTTATAAATGCATGCTTTCCGTATAATTCATTTGACTTACTATTTATGCTATGTGGTAGTTAAAACACTTTTTTCCTCCACTTTGGCAGACACTATACGAGAGGATGCAATCAGCAAAAATCAATTCATCATCTGCTGAAAGGAAGTGGAGGGCTTCAAGCGATACAACCCCAACGGACCTCTATGCTAGGTGATCTTGGTTTTGTTTGTTCTTTAATCTATAATTCTAGGCAACTTTAAAGAAATTGCTACGTGTTAACTTGGAGCTTCAAATTTTGTTCCGTGGTCCAGATTTGTGAGTGCGCTTTACAATCTGCTTGATGGTTCTTCCGATAACACAAAGTTTGAGGATGATTGTCGAGCTATAATTGGAACCCAGTCATACGTTTTATTTACATTAGACAAGTTGATTTACAAACTTGTTAAACAGGTAAGACAAGAAGATTTTTGTTTTCTTCTGTCCTTTCTGTTGTCCTATGGTTGTTGTTTTCTTTAAATCCCTAGCAACATTTCTTTCATAAATATTTCTCTTCCACGATTTTTGCAGCTTCAAACAGTTGCAACTGATGAGATGGACAATAAGCTTCTCCAACTCTACGCATATGAAAACTCAAGAAAACCTGGAAGATTTGTCGATATTGTTTATCATGAGAATGCTCGTGTTCTTCTTCATGAAGAGAACATATATAGGATCGATTGTGTAGGTTTTCCATGATGTTTTTTCTTCTTCTTCTTTGGTTGAACTTCTCATTGATCTTTGAAAACTAAAAATTAAATAAATAAATCTCTAAACTTCCTCTTTTAATTTGTTTTTCACTGCAGTCATCATCGCCAACCCATCTTTCGATTCAGCTTATGGACTATGGGCATGATAAGCCAGAAGTGACTGCTGTATCTATGGATCCTAATTTCTCAGCCTATTTGCATAATGACTTCCTCTCAGTTCTTCCCGACAAGAAAGAGAAGTCTGGGATCTTCTTGAAGAGGTTTGTCGAATTTATTCAAAATTGCACAAGATTTTCTGGCTTCGGTATTCATTTTGATTGTGCTTCCTGGTTTTTGCAGGAATAAGAGCAGATATGCCAGTAATGATGATTTTTCTGCTACCTCTCAGGCCATGGAAGGACTTCAAGTTATCAATGGTCTGGAATGTAAGATAGCTTGCAATTCATCAAAGGTATCCCATCGTAAATCTGTTTGCATGTGCGTTTGTTTTTCATTAGTTAGTAGATCACTTCCAGTTATATGATGATAAATTGCGGCATTTGACTCGATCATTTTCGTTTATACTTTTCTGAGTTCATGATCTCTTCCACTTTGCTGTCTATTAGGTTTCATACGTTTTAGACACAGAAGACTTTTTGTTTCGGACAAAAAAGAAGAGGAAAATTTTGCACAGAGACGGCCCTTGCCAAAGCCAGGTTAGGTCTTCAAACGGTTCAAGTAGAGCACAGCGGTTTCACCAATTGCTTTCTAGCTCGTGACATGCCCTTCTATGGTGCAAAGTAAATACAAGTATGTACTAATGTTTATGAATTTTCTTTTTGTTTTTGATGGATGTTCGAATTTTTATTTCCGCTGGACCGAGCTTCATTTTTTTTTTGTTTTATTTTGCTGTTCCATTTCCTTTTATTTCTGGAGCAGAGCGGTTGCACGGATACTCTTTTACTCAAGGTGCCGGTAATCAAAGAATGAGGTGGCTGCGCCGTGGGCAAATAGCTTTCTATGGAGTCTACCTTAAATCATGTATTATCATCATATTTCTGTCTCGCCAATCAAATAAAGAGTTGAGAGGGAAAGGAGAGAGGACATTGTTCGAAAGTTGTAATATACTGCTGAGTTGGTGGCATCTCTAGCCACGGCCTACTTGTAAATAGAGCTCATTGTGATGTAAACTTAAAAAACAGATAAAATGTTCAATTCAATTCATCTATAATCCTTTTTGTCAGCTTATTTAGTCCAATAACACCAAAATTTCCCCCTCTTCATTTTTTCTTTAAACAACCTCGTTTCTTGCCTTGAGAAACAGTTGCAAAGTTAGAAACGGTCAGGGAAGGTTCTCTAGCAATTTGCAACTACAGTTTTTTTCCCCCCCTCCTTTAAAGATTTGTAATTTTGTAGATTTCTAATTTTAAAGGCTTGTGCCTTGAGGAATGCACTCATCAAAATTTTGCTATTAGTAGTAAGTTTCATTCGAGTTTTTCCTGAAAGTTTGATATCGGTTACCGCAAAAATCTTTATTTTTTGGATTTCAAAATTGTGCTTCATGAATTAATCATGTTTGGCTTACTGTTTCATTTTCCAATTATTTCTTCAATTAACAAAAGAAAGTTCGTTTTGACAGACCAAAAAATAAAAAACTGAAGATACCATAATAGTTCGCGTATTTTGTAATTCACGGGTACTCTACCCCCCCCCAACCACAATTTAGCACGATGATTTATGAACCTCAAAAGAAAAAGTTCTGTCAATGATGGTGTTCCGTGAACAAATTCGAAGTAGAAAATAAAAGCACTGGTCAGCGAAAGCAATGCCAGTATGTGCGTGTATCTGAGATACAGTACTTCTATGCAAGTGTAGATCCTTTTTCCCATCTAATAACTATATTGATACGTCCATCCCATATATATTACTTTTCAATTCAAGTGATCCTTTTGACAATATGATAAAATATTCATAGTATTTGTTATGCCGATTCTAATATTAAGTTTAAAGTATTTATTATGTAACGTGAGATATCCTCTTTTGAATAATAAATACTTTTCGTTAAAATTTATAATTATATTAATAAAATAATGATTACTCATATTATATAATATAATACTAAAAATTTGGAATGATATTAAAAAATTGGGATTAAATTTGTGTATTTAACCTCGTAATGGGTAGGCCCCAACGTATTGATCAGCCATATTAAATGTTCTCAATACTTTTTGATATTTTTGTCGAAATTCTTTTGATTTTAAAAGTATCCATATTTTCATATGTAAGGTCAAAGGTGGTAGGAAGCTAAAGAAATACACTCGCGGCTTTCTAATATCTTCCCTTCTTTTTCTATTTCTTTGTCAATGCTGTGACAAAATTTAGGTTGACTGGACTTGATAAATAAAGAATAACCATTATATATTGCTAACCTTGGAAACGGCTTCACAATTTGCTGTCTCGGCATAAGAAGCCATCACCCAGCCAGTTCACTAATTGGTGGACGGTCCATGACATCAGAAGCACTTCGAGCATTGCTCTGCAGGACGGGGTCAATGTCCGGCAACTTAGGAACTTGGGCCAACAAATCAATAGTTCGTCGTAAGAGTCGGGCCAGATCGCCCTCGTCCATTGCGCAGTCCATCATTAGTTCTCTCCAAGTCAGCCCAGAGGCCCAAGCTTCAACCATACCCGAAAATTGGCTATCCAAACAGCATGGAATGTTCACACCATGCTTTTCTTGTAGCTCTAGGAGAGAGTTTCTCTGCTCGTTCAAGAAGTTTATGACATTGAGTACGGTTGTCGTGGATTCGTACATGTAGCTGTTGTTCTTCCCGGGACGGACTTTGATCCCTTCCGAGACTAAACTTGCGAGGACAGCAGCGAGTGGTGCTGGTTTTAGTTCCATTAAGATCTTGTTTCTAAGAACAACTGCGAGCCAGAGTTCGTTCTCTCCTCGAATTGCAGCGGCAGTTTCGCCAAGAGGGAATATGACGTGGGTGTTTATGTCTAACGCCCTTGTCTCGTGTATGACATTGCTGATCTGCAAGAATTCCTTCCAACCAGATGGTTCAATCTGCTCTATTCTATTGGTCAAACGTTTTGATCTAGTCTTCAAGCGCTTGATTTTATCCTCGGTGAGCTTAGTCATGTCAAGGACCTTTTTGTATTCTTTGAAACCCTCTGTACGTGATATCTTCTTCTTCAAACGTGCTACTTTGGTTCTTTGTGCTTTGTAAGATTCTACAGCACTATGGTATGCTTCTGATTTATGTAAAAGCTCATCGTCTTCGGAAAGACTGCTAAATATGGGCACATTCAAACTCCACGACCATGTCTCTAGTGATCCTTCCATAAACCATACACCACCAAATTCAGAATCTGAAAGTTTTTCCCATTTCATTTCCTCCTTGTCAAGAAGTGCACTCATAATTTCCCGAGGCAATGCATCCCCCTGAGCTAAAGCAACATTCGGAAAGCCAGTCTTATAAACTGCTTTAATCCACTTTTCCGTAAATAGATACCACGAATTATCTGAGCCAAGTGCCACATAGTATGATGGTTCTAAACTTGGTTCAAATTCAAAACTCGACTCTTTTCCTGCTGCATTTATTGCAAAAGCATCATCAGCACATACCATCATCTTAAGTTTGGAACCATCTAGCGAGTCAACCTTCCCCAGATGAACAGCAGGAACAGCATGTTGAACTCCTTCAGAATCATTATATTGCAGACACAAAAAGGGTAGTCGTCCATTTTCAAATTCTTCTAATAGAGGTTTCAGTGAAGAAATTTTCCGTGATTCCATCTTTCTTCGTAGTTCAGTTCGTAGGCGTTTTTGTTCCCTCAATTTTTCCTGCAGATCTATGATCTCCTTATATGCTGCCTCTGATAAAAGTTTCTTGCTCTTTTTGTCTATAGCTTCGTCAGTAAGTTCCAAAGTTAGCATCTCAATCTCTTTCTTGATTTTAGTTAGCTCCTCTCTTGCAGCAAGCATAACATTACTGCTGACATAATTTCCAAAACTTTGCTCAACTAGTTTCCTAGCTTCTTCCAAAGTTCGCCCTGTTTGGAGGGCTTTCGTGTCTTCTGATGCACTTGATCTACGAGTGACTCTTGCACCGGCAAGAAGATTTAGCACCATCCCATATGAAGCTGTGAACTGCGATACAAGAGGCTCAAGTCCGGCAAACAGAATCTTGCAGCTTTCTTCAGCACCTTCATAGGGAGTTTGGATAAGCACAACATGACCTTCATTATCAATGCCCCTACGTCCAGCACGCCCAGCCATCTGCAACAGTTCATTTGAACTTAACTGGATGCGACCGCTTTCACTTCTTTTGCTGAGGGATGCAATGACTGTAGTCCTAGCAGGCATGTTGATTCCAGCGGCAAGTGTTTCTGTGGCAAAGACAACCTTGACAAGCCCTCGCTGAAACAGCTCTTCTATAAATGATTTCCATAAAGGTAGACAGCCAGCATGATGTGCCGCAACCCCTTGCCGTAGTCCTTTAATAGCAGTCTGCCTGACAGCATCAGGATACTGAATGCGGAATCTCTTCAAGGCTAGCTCAACCTCACTCGTCTCACAATCATCTAATAGGTTGTAGTCTTCAAGGTACTGAACGGCCGCATCACATCCTTTCCTGCTAAAAATAAACCAAATTGCTGGAAGCATATCTCTTGCCTTAAGTTGCCAAAGTGTATCAGTAATTTGAGGAACCTAAAAATTAAATAAATCAAGAAATCAATGAAGATCAAAAATACAAACAGAAATCAGGTGAGTGTGTGGATAAAAGACAAAGGCTTGTTTTTGCGCGCGCAAAGCAGCAAGTACATACTTGGGAACGACGTATTGCATTGATGTCATTCTTTGAAAGAGGTTGTCCATATGTGCTATCAGTATCATCGTAAGCCATCTCATCTGCACGTCTTCTTGATTTCCTTCTTCTGCCATCGTCTCTGGAAGATCTTATTCCTGAAGCATTAAGTTGTAGATAATTGAGTGACAACTTCCTGTTACATTGAAAGAGAATATTAATCGTTAAATGTGCATCTGTTTTACAAGAAACAGATGGACAAACGAGATCAGGTAATTTGGGAGAGAAAAGCACACAATCAAGGCTACAAGAGCAGTCATAAGCTGGACTGGGACGTGGTAAAAAAATTAATAATTTTCTGCTTTCCGCTTTCCGCTTTCCATCATGGAATTCAGCAGGAATTCATTGTAACGCTTAGCCATAAAAATGTATAGACTACAAGTCTCCGACCATGAAATTTCAAAACAAAATGGAGCACCTTAAAGCTACAACAACTATAGAGTCTACTCTCGCAAAAGACTGAAACAATAGACCTCAGGTTTACATCACTAAGCAAGAAGAAAGGAAACAAAATCCTAATACAGAAATTCGAATTTGAAAAGTTTGACTTAAAAGAGAAAATACCTATTCATGCGTGTTCCAGTCTCGTCAAGAAGAGGTAGCATAGATGTCTTTGTAGAGAAATGCCAGGTCAAGGGTACTGGTCGCTTTGACGATGTTACCAACTCCGTTTTACCGTGAATCTAGAAGCAAGATGAAAACAAACAGGTTTAATCCTTCTACAACTAATAACTCCATATGTCACTTGAATAACGGAAAATAAGAGAGCCATGCTGAAAACAGCAAGCATACGCACTGAAAACTAACTTAAAAGGAATAGAAGTTGGCCAAGGTGTTTTTTATTTTTTAACTCCACAATTTACGTTGCATATTAGACATAAACAACAAGGAGATCTTTGAAGAAGCAACAGTACCTTACCAATCCAACCAGCCAGCTCGTCTGGATTTGCGACTGTTGCTGATAGACATATGAGTTGGACTTTTTTTGGGCAATAAATAACCTGAAATTTAAGATACTCATTGAATAAGAGTAATGTGACACATGGACAAATGTGGAAGCAAATGCTATTCTGGTAGCTAAAATTCACTTACTATCTCTTCCCACACTGTACCCCTTGAAATATCGCTCAAGTAATGAACTTCATCCAGCACAATGACATCAACATGGAAAAGACTATCCCCAGAAGAAACCATTCCAACACTACAGAAGAAATATTTAAGCTTGACTGTTGCCGTTAACTCCAAAAATAAACTCAAAAGTAAAAGTACATTTAAGACACTATGAATGATGATATCATGAGCATCAAGGAAGCAATTAAGAATTATATGCCAAGATCAATAAAAAGGTAAACTTTGTCCTCATTATTAAATTTTCACGATGCATGTAACAATTCCATAATGGTGAAAAGAAATATGCTCTTTAACATGAGCTAGTTCCATGAAAAAACGAACAAATTGGAGTAAATACATATGAATAAGTCTTTGACATTGTTTTCTGCTTCACAACAAAAATTACCTCTGATACAACATGTTGCGCAAAATCTCAGTTGTCATGATTAAAACTTGAGCATCTTTGTTGACTGCAGAATCTCCAGTGAGCAAACCGACAATGCTGTCACCGAATGTCTGACTGATATTTACACAACAAGTTGGAAAATTGGAATCATCTGAATTGAATAGTTCACATTTCAGCAACAAGCTATCATGATACACATCAATCCGCGCAATTACACTTAATGTGAAAAAAGAACATACATTTGACATTTCAAGCTCCTGATTAAAAATGCTTACTGACCGAAATTCTCGAAACTTCTGATTGGATAATGCCTTGAGCGGAGTTGTGTAGAAGAGTCTTCTTCCCCTGGCTACAGTAGCCACGGCTGCTGCTTCCGCAATCAAAGTCTTTCCGCTGCTCGTAGGCGCCGATACCACCACCGACGAACCGTTTAGGAAGGCTTTTATCGCCAATCGCTTCCAAAAATCAATTCACAAAACAATTACAATAATGATATCGTAAATTTTAATTTCCAAAAGCCGAAATATAGCTCATTGAAGAGAAATCTATGCACTTTTCAACATATCAACTTTAACCTACGCTTATGCAAGCGCTTATAACGAATTTCACCTGAAATTTATCGATTCGGAAATCGTAGATAGAAACGAGCTCATCCACATCGATGATCTCCTCTCCAAACTCTCTGACCTCATTGCGAAGTTTTTCAACTCTCTGCCACTTGAACTGCTCTATCCGAGGCGGCGCCTCCGCGGCAGCCACCGAGAGCTCGAGCTCGATCTCGTCGTCGCTCTGGTCGACGCCTTCCAACTCGTCGCCGGAGAACTCGTCGTACTCATCGGCGGCGACGTCGTCGTCATCCTCTTCATCATCCTCGTCGTCGTCGAATTCTTCGTCGGCATCGGATGCTTCCCGTTCGACGGAGAAGGCGGAGCACCGGGACTTTGAGGAGACTCGGAGTCGCAGTGAATGAAGGGACGGCGTGTGAAGAGCTCTCGGGACACAGAACCCGAGGGAGTGAGATTGGGGATGAGAAGGAGAAGGTTCGAATGAGGAAGATGAGAGAGGAACGCGAAATGAAGAACTGGAAATTGTGTTCATGGCGGGAGATATAATTTTCTTTTTACTGTTTTTTTTTTTTTATACAAATCTTGCAGATGTTCCAGTGCTTAGGCTTATCGTTTTGATTTTGTTTTATTTTTAAAATATTAATCGTTTCGTTTTGTTGGGCCGGATTGAGCCCAATTTAAAAATGGGCTAGGCCCAGTTGATTTTGACTGATGCAAGTAGTAAGCCGTCAAAAGACTTCCGAGAATCTGGCAAGTGGAGCTACTCTTCTGGAGATTGAGCCGAGAACTTCGGCTCTAAAGTAAGCAGCAGCAGCCAACAATATTAACTAAAATTTGTTGTGGCTACCCAAACACGTGCTTCTTTTGCTTGGTGCTTCCAAGTTCAACAAACTGTTTTTTTGTTTTTTTTTTTTTTGCTAATACTTCTTCCCAACAGCCTGCATGTATATCATTGAAATAAATCATTGAAAAAGCATCAAAAGCAAAAAAAAGAAAAAAAAAATCACCTTTAAAGCAACCGATGGTGATGTGATGGTTGAAGATATTTTATTCGGAGAAATTTATTAGATGGGAACATGACACCATCGATTTATTTTTTACATTAAAAAAAATCAATCACATATTCTCAAAATAGGCATAATTCTCAAAATAGCTAAGATTTTACCCAATACTTGCTTACAATTTCTTTTTCTTATTTGCCCCCTTTATAATTTTTTAATGACAACTTTAGTAAATTTTTTTTAATATATATTATTATGATAAACTACTAGTTTAGTCCTTTATTTTTTGTTTTTTTATAAAGTTATGATTTGGATTCATTTTTTGTAATTAAAGAGAGAACAAACACGTTATTGAAATGCTAATCAACGCACAAAGGGAGAAAAACAATACTGGCATTACAAATTCATTGTTCAACATGGATTATCATTTACTAGAATAATGACAAAGCTACGTACAATAGGGAGTGAGATATATACCCGCATTTAATTTTTGACGTTTCAAATTTTGCACCTAAATATTTTTAAAATTTTATTAACGCTGTTATATTACACTTACACACATATCTATATCGTAAAATGTTGTTCGAATCCCTTATTTTCAAAGTAAAAAAAATAGAAGGAAAAAAATGGGGTACCCACTTGGTCCTTAACCTTTTTAAGAAGTTGTGATCTGGTCCCCAATCTTTTTTTTTTTTTTTTTTTTTTTTTTGTGGCTAAAAGGTCTTAAATTGTTTTAGAAAAATGTAATTTGGTCATTTTTTTCACTAACAAAAGTTAAAAATTGGATGGAATAACTCATGAATATGATATATGTAAGTTTAGTTATATAAAAAAAATTTCCTTAATTACCTTTAGTAAATCACGTGTGATTCCCGTGATATTTTTTGGTTAAAATTTAAATGTCTCTAACTCTCTGCGAACAAAATGTATCATTTTATAATTTTCTTAATGAGCTTAAGAACTTTTCAATCACAAAAAATATTAGAGAATAAATCATAACTTCAAAAAAAATATTAGAAATCAAGATAGCAAGTTATCTTGATAGTTTCTTCTTTAGTTACAAAAGAACATATGAGATAGATTATCATAAATGGGAAAAAATAAATGGAGTTTGATAGAATATTTACAATATGATAATAATTTAAAAAAGGAAAAAAGAAAAAAGAAAAAAGTCAAGGAAATCACTCGGCCCGAAAGAGAAAGCCACGCGTTGCCAAATAGAAGTAGGACCATTATTTTGTTTTCGGAAAATAAGTTTTCAAGAATATTTATTTTTCAAGAAGAATAATATTTCAATATTTAATAACAATAATAAAGCTCTCCACCACGGTTCTGTCGCCACCAAACCCCACACAAAAAAAGCCTCGCAAAAAAAAAAGCTCTCTCGACCGGAGAACGATCCGACGATCGAGATGGCTCTATCACACATCGCCGCGTCATCATCCCGCTCCAATCTCCTACGGCCCCTCACAGCCGCCTTATCCTGCGCCTCCCACCCTCTCCGACGCCCGATCTCTTCCTCCGCCGCGGCCGACGACTCCACCACCCTCACCATCGAGACCTCCGTCCCCTTCACCGCCCACAAGTGCGACGAGCCTTCTCGCACCGTCGAGACGACTCCCAAGGAGCTCCTAACCTTCTTCCACGACATGGCCACCATGCGCCGGATGGAGATCGCCGCCGACTCGCTCTACAAGGCGAAGCTGATCCGAGGGTTTTGCCACCTCTACGACGGCCAGGAGGCCGTCGCCGTTGGGATGGAGGCGGCGATTACTAAGAAGGACGCAATTATCACCGCCTATCGCGACCACTGCATTTTCTACGGCCGCGGCGGGACCCTCCTCGAGGTGTTCGCCGAGCTCATGGGCCGCCAGGCCGGTTGCTCCAGAGGAAAAGGTGGTTCGATGCACTTTTACAAGAAAGACGCCGGGTTTTTCGGCGGCCATGGCATCGTCGGGGCTCAGATCCCGCTCGGATGTGGAATTGCCTTCGCTCAGAAGTATTCCAAGGATGAAACCGTGACCTTTGCTCTCTACGGTGACGGTGCGGCGAATCAGGGGCAGCTGTTTGAGGCGCTTAACATCGCCGCGCTCTGGGATCTGCCTGCGATTCTGGTCTGCGAGAACAATCACTGTAAGAAATGAAAAAGAAAGATTAGATTCGATTTGATTTTCCTTATACTATTGAAAAAATGCTGTTGAACAGAATTTCTCAAATAGAGCCTTAGTTTTGATTTTGATTTGGGTGGTTTCTTTGGCAGATGGTATGGGTACAGCTGAGTGGAGAGCTGCGAAGAGCCCGGCTTATTACAAGCGTGGGGATTATGTTCCTGGTTTGAAGGTTAGGCTGATAATTTGGGGTTTTTTTTTTTTGGGTCTAAATTAATGTCAAATTTTCGTTTTGATGACTTTTGCTTCCTTGCATTGTTCGGTAAAAGTTATTAGCTGCTTTTGAAAATTATGTATGCGAAGAATTGCGTAGAAATCTTTTCAATTTGCCGCCCTTGTTTGTTTGTTAGTAGAAATTAAGGTAATTGCAGGAAGAAAATAAAAATTTTGTTGCTTGTCTGGTACATGTTCCCTACGGTTTACCCAAACAATGTTTGCTATGTTGTCTTCTCGTTTGAAGTGTTAAATTTCACCATTAAGATCGTCCCTTTTATTCTGGAAATCAATAGTCGGCGTTTTAAAGCAGACTGTGCTAGAGGACCAACCAAGACTTTCTTTTTATTTGATTAGCTTTGTGATTCTGGTATAGGTTCTTGAGTTGGAATTATTGTTCTGTTCTTCATTTTGTTTGCTGGCGCCTGTGCTTTTGCTACTTTTGTGGATTTTCAGTCATCGGGCACCAAACTCTATTATGAACTTCTCAGGGAAATATATGTTCTAACATTCTGTGGTTTAACTTTATGTAATCGATATTTCGTTTCCTTTGGCCAATGGTATATAACATTTATTCTCTTTGTAACAGGTTGATGGAATGGACGCTTTTGCAGTGAAACAGGCATGCAAATTTGCGAAAGAGCATGCTTTGAAGAATGGACCTATTGTGAGTTCCGTGCTTGGCCTTACGCATGTTTATTTATTTATTTCTTTCTTTCTTTGAAGTCCACGTTTGTTATAAAATTGGGCCTTACTGTTAGACACTTAAAGGGAAAAATGAACTTAATTCTCCACTTTTTTGTGGGCTACTCAATTTCTGTATAGGGAAGGAGCCGTAGGTCAGCAAATTTTAAGCTACATGTTCCTTAACTTCGAAAAAAAAATCAAAACTTAATATGCAATGGTTTAAACTAGCTTTTCTTTATCATTTAAGTTCATATGTGCACCATTTGGGCTGAAAAATCGTAGGAGAGTAAAGGATTTTTTATGCTATCAGAAATTCGTACGCTGGTTCTGTGAGATGATCTCCCTAACAATCTTAGGGCTAGTTTTGGATTTTTTTTTTTTTTTTTTGGGGATAAAATCTTAGGGCTAGTTGATGTGTTGCCTCTGCGGTGTCTCTTATATGCCCAGGCAAAGAAAAACAATGATGTAAGAATCAATTTGAGGATGTCAAATGTTTACTTGGAAAAAAAAAAAAAAAAAAAAGGTTTCAATCAATTGTTGAACCGGAGATATTAGGATGAGTTTACTGCTTTTTTTAAAGTCAAGTTCTTTACTTTAATGGTAGATATATTTAACTGGCCAACTAATGCATGATAGGTACCTTTATTATTAAGAAAAGAAATGTTATATGTGTTTTGTCCGCGACCTTTAAGGCCTCATGTTTGGTTGATGAGTAGTTGAGAATTTGCCTTTGTACTTTTATGAACCTACCTTTTCTGGATGATATTTCTACAAAAGTCAAGGCTTATCACACATTTACCCTACTCCTTCTGTAGACAAAAAGGTGTGCTAGGATGAAAATATATGTTTCAGTAATTTCCATTTCATTATATTGGGGGTCATGCTTGGTGTACTAAGGTGTAAACTTGTCTTTGTACTATTATTTTCCTTTGATATCTATTGGACACTGTTAACCTTCCACATAGAAGTAGTTGTTGACCCATATTTGTAACTTTGTTCTACAGATTCTTGAAATGGACACCTATAGGTACCATGGTCACTCCATGTCTGATCCTGGAAGCACCTATCGTACTCGTGATGAGATCTCTGGTGTGAGACAGGTTGATATATATACCCATTAGCCGATACTTCTTTATGAGAAATGAACCTTTTATTCTGGATAAGTGCTTATCTTTTATAATTTTTTCGGTGATGTTTCTAGGAGCGTGATCCAGTTGAGAGAATAAGAAAGCTGATATTGGCTCATGACATTGCCACTGAAAAAGAGCTTAAGGTATCTTATTCACTATAGCTTTTACACTTTTGTGGGCTAGTATTACAGTAATGTTCAGAAATTTTCTTTGCGAATCTGAGATCCAGTTAATATTTTAGGAATTCCATAGTTACAAATGTATTTTGATAATTATTCTCTTTTAACTTATCTGCTGGCGGTTTTGATCCCAGCATTTCATGCCTAAAGAAAACCTCCTTTGTCGCAATAAAGTTGGATTTGAAGTCGATAATGAACCTTTTAAAAGAGCTGATCATTGTTTACTCTACTTGCAGGATACTGAGAAAGAAATAAGAAAAGAAGTGGATGAAGCTATTGCTAAGGCCAAGGTATGAAAATGCTGCTGCTTCATTTGATTAGTTATAAGTTATTATTGGGTACCTTTTTGGGTGTTTTACTTATCGTCCTTTTGCATAGATTACAGGTCGTTATTAATATTCGTCAGGGTTACGATTTTAATGCTGTTTTTCTAATCATTTTTCAGGAAATTCCGATGCCAGGTCCACCTGAACTCTTCACAAATATTTATGTTAAAGATTCTGGACTCGAGGTAATCTTTTGCCACCCCGGGGATACTACCTCTTGCCTTCATAAACGAGCTATGTTAAATTTACAACTGGTGTCCTTTTTTAGTTAACAAGAATAACCTTTACCATTTACCTGACAAAAGGTTTGTGATCATTAATCTCAGGTATACGGGACTGATAGGAAAGAAGTCAAAGCCGTGCTTGCTTGAATGAAACCGACGAGGAAAATTTATCATTGCTGACAACTTCCCTTCCTTTTTGTTCTCTCCTAAACGGAACCAAAACCATCCTTTCTCCTGGAAAAGAAGGGGAAAAAAAAAAGTAATAAATGGTTTGAGTTGAGCTGGTTTTCTCATCTGGTTGAAATTCGATTGTTTTCCTTTTTGTATAGGAGATTGATTCTTCTCAAGAATTGGGGCGGGATGGTTAAATTCCAACCATTGTACCTTTTTGGTGTGCCCACAACTTTTGATTGATGACAAATATGTTCTTTTGATTCCGCAATACCGCCATTTCTTCGTTTCTCTATCTCTCTCTCTCTCTCTGCTTATTTTAGTTGCATTTATCTACCTCTGATTGCTGAGTATTGCGCTGTGCATCAGTAGAGAGGGGGTGATAACATGTTCATAAATGTGAGCCCCAGAAAGTGGAATTCACATTTTCAATGAATATCACTTTTCTTGATTGCTACATTCTGGCCATCCAATCAAAGGGAAAAAAATTAAAAAAAAAAAAAAAAAAAAAAAAAGATTATTCGTTTAACTTGATTTGTTTTCAACAACAGTACATTCTGTTGTTTCCAGGGTTGGGTCCGTTCTTGTGTTTTCTTTTGTTCCGTTGTACATAGGAAAGTTTATGCACTCCGCCAGAGTAAAATTTCCTCTGAATAAATTAATTATATTGTGATGTTAGCTTATGTAGCCAGGTTTGTTCTGGTCCATATCACATGTACATTATTAAGCTACTCGGCATTTTCTTCTCAGTTGGTCTTTTAAAAAAAAAAAAAATTATCAGTAAGCACTCACCTCTAAAATAAACCTAGCTTACAAATTTTACACCTGCCCAGGATCGAACCTGGGATTTACGGGTTCTAAGTTCCAAGCCCCATGTTTCCTCGCCAATTGGGTTAGTCCCAGTGGCTTCTCCTCTTTAACCACGCTAAAGCTCATCTTGGTATCAGCCTCCTTTTCCTCGAGCAGGCCTCAAATCTGTAACGCTCAAGCTTCTCTTATCAACACCATTTGCCGAATCTCAAGCTAGATCACGACAACTATTTGCTGTGGAAAAATCAGTTGTTGAATGTTATAATTGCTAATGATCTTGACGAGTTCATTGATGAAGCCGCCCTATTCTACTCAGATTCCTTGGATCTCCAACAACATACTGGGAATCCCGAGCATAGCCTCCGGCATGAGTTGGTTTTATGCCTCTGTGGCCTAACGTAGCGCACAATTGGTGGGTTACTCATCTGTGGTCAAGAATTTTGGTGTTGCGAACACAACTTCAAACTATTAGAAAAGAAAGAATGACGCCCAATGAGTATGTGTCGATCCCTCAATTGGTAAGCGTCCTTCTGACATTGATCCGATCATAAATTTGCTTGAAGGATTAGGCTCCGAACACGACTCCTATATTGACACAATCTGTGCTAGATCTCATCAACCTAGTATAGAGGAAATAGGACTATGTGGCAGAGTGCACAAAGCTCTCTCTGTAGCAGATGACAATTTTTTGAAAATTTTGGAGTTGAGTTGTAAAATTCCGTATGGAAATGTTGTTCCAAACGGGGTCTTTTCAGTGATATGACTTTTACCTGTGTGGTTACTGCTTTGAGAGTTTCACATTTGGGCTGTTTTGTTTTCGTTTTTTTCCCCTCTCATTTTGTTCATGTAGAAATGAGGTACAGACTACAAAGAGGAATACTTAAAGCTTCCATATAGATAGAGCAAAATGACATTAGAAACGGCCAAAGAAAAAAAGTAACTAGCTCGCAAAGCGCTATTAACCAACAATGAACAAACAGACATTAACACTCAGTAATAAAAAAAAAAAAAAAAAAGGCAAACCACAAACCATAAACGACATAACGTAGAGGAAAAAATGTAAACCGAGATCAATTGTGTGTCTAATGCAGAACAACATTTAAAGAAGAAACGACAGTAACAAGAAAAGAAAAGGAGTTCAATTGTTTAAACGACATCGAAATAGGGAAAGACAATGACCAAAAAACAAAGTGAACAGAAAAACGACGACCAACAAAGAAGCCATTGGCAAGAAAAGACAAAAAAATCAACATCGACCGGCTAAACAACAACCATAAGTAAACCGACGGTATCAAGGAAACGACATTAGAAAACAACCAAGTAAACGGCATAACATTAAACATCGAAAAAGAAACACGACATCAAAATCAGAAAGACAACCTAAAAACGAATTAACTAAAGAACGACAACAAAATATACAAAAACAACAGCAATAAACTGACACTAAAAATGGATAAACGAGTGATAACACCACGTCTAACTCTACCTCAAAGTCCAGAGTTCCAATACCTCTACCCCAAGTTAAAAAAAAAAAAGGGATAAACGAGGACAATTAAAACAACATCAAAACAATAAACCACAAAACCCAAAAAGGCACGAAATGCAGAACGACCAAAACGCAAAAATTCAATAATTCTCAACTAAAGGAAAACGACATCAAAACAAGAAACGACAAAAAAAAACGGCATGAGTGGGGGGGAAAAAAATCGGCAACCTAAAACTTCTTAGTGAATGAATCTGATATTATGTTGATGATCGTCTAACCTTTCTATAAATTCGAAATTGTTATATTAGTTATCCCTTCTCTTCACTTAAAAAAAAAAAAGAAAGAAAGAAAGAAAGAAAGAAATTTTAAGTCTATACCTCAATGGTATAGGTGCAAATTTTATCTCATGCCTCAGAGTCATAAACATGGTCAAACTAAATTTGAAAATAAGAAATTGTTAGTCCACGTCTGGTAAGTAATTATAAGCTTAGTGTAGCAACAATTTTACTTCCCCCCCAAAAAAAAAAAAAAGATTATAATAATTATCCAAGATCTAGGTCGTCGTCGTCAAAAAATAGCAATATCCTGCTATCAAAATAGTTCATCACAGTCGTATGTTTCGTAGGTCTCAAGTACAGCTTCATATACGTTAACTAAGAGCCTTTGATAGTATCCACTTTTAAGATTACGCCGTGGTCCAACAGCATCCTGTTACACACACACACACACACAAATATTAGGCATGT
Organism: Ficus hispida; assembly: GCA_025413025.1. Taxonomy (NCBI): domain Eukaryota; kingdom Viridiplantae; phylum Streptophyta; class Magnoliopsida; order Rosales; family Moraceae; genus Ficus; species Ficus hispida. The sequence continues at coordinate 3,723,921 of CM046371.1, read as the reverse complement.
ATACACCTACTTTGTACTACCATATCACCAACAACAACTCAAAACTCTTACTAGTAGAAGCTATATCAAACCAAAAGAAAAATATGATAACATTGCATAGAACATTGAAAATGAACTACATTACAAATTAACTATAACAATAACAGATCAAACAAAATAAGAAAGCATTCTTATGAGTACAATAAGACTCATAAACTAATACAAAACCATGTCAAACTATCCCAAAACATAAAGTGAGATGAGAAACGAAACAAGATCCATATTGATAATTCTTTCCAAACACATTTTAAATTTTGTATATTTTTACTTCAAACAGTTTTTTTTTTTTTTCCCAACGAAATATGCATTTCCCAAAAAAAAATCTCTAATACCTCCTTCCTTTAAGATAACACACTTAATAAGTAAGAAGGAAAAAAAAAAAAAAAACATGCAAATCAAGTCCAGGATGAAAAGAGTAGAGGATCTGGTTTTCGTCGTCGGAGGTGGACAGCTTCGGGAAAACAATTCCACTAAGTAGTTGCACCTCTCTTTGATGCATTGAGTTTTGACACCCCGCTTTGGATCTATAATTCCTGGTATTTTTTTCTCTAACGTTTCTGATAAGGACTCTCTATCATCTTCATCAATGATGTAGTATTTTGAATACAGCGTTATACAAATTCTCACTAGAAATTCAAGCCTCTTTAGTGGAGACCAGAATAGTGGATGGTTCTTCACTACCCTTAAAAGTGGCCTAAGAAACATCAACGGATAATTTTATGAGCAAACAAAATAATTTATCAATGCACAAATATAGTAAGAAAAAGCCATCTCCAAAGACAGCTCCAAAGAGCTTGTTGAATTACTGGACGACTAGAAAATGACATTTATTATTAGCAAGCAGATAAGAAATAAATTAGATAGATAAAACCTAGATATTTTATTGAGAAGAGAGTAGCAGTTGTAGACTTGTTAAATTTAGAGAGGGGGAGATTTTTATTCCGAGAAATTGAAGAGATATTATGTAAAGATGAAGAAGAAGGAAATATTAAATAGATAGTGTGCCAAATTGTTTTTCTTTTTTTAAAAGAGAGATCACATTTCAGAGTTTTTTTTTCCCTTCAAAAGATGATGTTTTAGTTTTCTATTTTTAAGTTTTTTATAACTATATTTAAAAGTTGAATGTTAAAAAAACCCGGCAATTTTAGTACAAAAAAAGCCTCATTGGAATATATATATTTTGAACTATTTAATTTTTAAAATATGATAGTAGCCCAAGTATGACCTACTTGTTAGGAAAATTTTGGAGACCTTCCTAAAAATTAATGACGTCTTAAGCAATTGCTTAACCTGCCTAGAGGTTAAACCAGGAGTAGCCAAAAACTCCAATAAAGAATATATCTATAGAAACTAGAGGCCATTTGGATATCTGTAGATATATCTATCTATATGTATACATAAACATACAGGGCTTTAGGATTGTGACATCGTATTGGTCTTTTCTCATAATTGTAATGTTAGCTTATAAGCACCAACCTACATGTCTTGACCAAGTGGCCTGATTTAAACAACATATTGAGGAATTAAGGATCTTACCTTAGTTTACGGTCAGGGTTTAATAAACGAGATTTAAGAAGATGAGCCTCCGGCATATCCTTCAACTGCAACAAGTTCACCGGAATATTCGCTATAACATTCTTCTGACGTCGATCAAGATCCTCGCCGAACGGATGAATAATACCGCCGGTAATGCAGTAAACCTAACCTAAACATATCCGTTTTCAAGGTTAGCTTCCCACCGAGAAGTTGTTCAGGTGCACTCCAATTGCAGTCAAACGTTCGATCTACAACAGTTAGACCAAGAACAACAAACTGAAATGAAGTGACTGCAACTACAAGTTAATACCTTATATATGTAAACAAATATGTTTTTGTGTGTGTGTGTGTGTTTGATTCGAGAAATTTCATGCATAAGCTTACAGTAAAAGTTAGTAAGGGAATGAGAAAACTTACTGGTTAAATTAGTTGTGTCCCCCGATAGAACATCATAAACACATATGCACATATTTCGAGGACTCAAGTTTCCAGGATATTGATGATAGCTAGCAAGATTACTAACCATATCCCTGGAGACTATACGCAAAAAGGGCGATATATATATATATATATATATATATCAAGCTAAAACAGATTATGAACAGTGATAACACCAGAACAGTAAATGTCAAAAGCTGAACAGGACTTGTAAGCCTCCGTTAAAAATTGGGTTGGGGGGGGGGGTGGCCGGGTTTTTTTGGACAATTATTATCTGTTTTCTGAACTTTTAATTTTGATAATTTATATATCAAATTTACAAATCCATATATAACAAACCATCTATCATTGATTCTATTGTTAGTTTCATAACAGAAATTGATACGTGATCATGTGACTTGCACGAGTCGTTAGCTAAGTCTTCTAATTTATAATTTGAAGAAAGTTCATCTAAAATTTTCTATTTCTCCCAAGTTCAAGGGAAAACGGTGTCCAAAAAAAAAAAAGTTCAAAAAATCTATGATTAAATAACAAAAATTTATACTCAAAAGCTATTAAAGGCCTTTTTAAGTTCATAAAAATCTAAATATGACAACTAAAAGCCTAAAATGGATTGTATGTTTTGATATCTAAAGCTAAAAGGAGATATACCGATCATTTAGAACGTATGCAGTTTGGCTTGGATTCTAAATGTTTACTAATCATTTGAGAAAATCATTTGAATGACTTCCAGTTGTAAATATATTTGATTGATAATATTTTGAATTAAAATATTTATCATTCTTGTGCTTCTTTTAATACTTTTTATTTTGCTTTTATTAACCCTAAAATCTTACGTTCAATGAAATTCCTCTTTCTTCTAATTTGGCCGTGATCAAAAGAAAGTGGTAAGGTGATTGTTGGTTCTCATTTCTCACTCTCGTATAAGTGAACTTAGTTCGTTCATTTCTTAGGGAAAAGAAGGATCCACTAGAAATAAATGTTAAGACTGGAGTAGGCATTTTCATTAACCTGAATCAAATATATATATTTTTTTTTCATGTGTACTCCCTAAATAATTTATTGTTTAATTCCTACTACAAATCTCTATTTTTGTAAAATGTATTCTCTTTTTTTTTTTTCACTAATGTTAAACAAAAAAAAAAAGTCTTGTATAAAAAATTTACATCCACGTATAAAGAAACTCAACAAACTGAGTATACACGTATATATAACAGATGCTTATAACTAACTAGTAAAAAATTAAAAAAAAAAAAAAAAAAAAAAGTTACTAACCTACCTCATTGCCTCTAATAATTTCATAGATTCTCTGCCATTTGCGGTTAGTATGGAATGGTAACCACAAAATGTCGCCTTATTATAAGAGGACGGCCAATGTGTAAAATCATACAAGTTGCATATATCGTAGACTTTAATAGAGCTGTTATGCCGACAGCCTAGCACCTACAAGAGGATCGTTAAAAAAAAATACAAAAAAAAAAAAAAAAAAAAGAAGAAGAAGAAGAAGAAGAAGTTGAACAGATTGATGGCAATAAGGGAAAGGGCAAAAAAAATGAAAAAATTTGTTCAACCTGTTGCTCAAAGGTGGGATTCCTAGCTCCTATTTGCTGAAAGAGGACAAAAAATAAATAAGAGGAAAAGCATGAGTTGTTGTAGGATGTAGGAAATTTGCAAAACCTGCTGTTGGAGCACTTAAACATTCTTAATTAACCCCCTAAAAGTTTTTTTTTTACTCAAATTAATAGTGACATTCTTTAATGGATTTTTTAAAGTATTCTGTTACTGATTTTTTTTTTTTACATGAAAATTAATATTTAACCAATGTGAAAGGGGAAAAAAATATGATCTCATTTAGAAATTTAGATCAAGAACATAATTAGAACTTGAGTGGTTGTTTTTCAATTGCAACTTTGATTTAAAAAAAAAAAAAAAAAACTAGGGTTGCCACAACAATCAACGAAAAAAGATTGATCTTTTTAGAGAATTAGAGCTCGGTCTATTTACATGCCCAATTTTGATAAAGCCAGACTGTGACAACAATGAACAAGAAAGAAGTAAATAATATATTTATATAAATAATTGAAATAAATAGAAGATTTCAAATGATTTAATTACTTATTGTAATATGTTTTTATTTCTATTTATTTAATAATGCTATTTATTTCAATTATTTTCATAGAAATGTTTTTTACTACTTTTTTTTTTTTTCTGTTGGGATTGGATGCTTTTTAGAGAAACAAATCAAGAATGTCATAAAGTAAGAGCTTTTTATACCTAAAGTTTTAGAAATCGAGTTAAAACTTCGAGCTTGATCAATTTACATCCCATAATTTTGATAAAATCTAGGGTCTCCACAACAGTCAACGAAAAAAGTTTGGATCTTTCACCGACAAATTAGTCAAGGACGTCATAAATTAAGATACTTTAAGCCTTAAATTATAGAATCGGAGATTTTTTTTTTTAACTTGGTAAATTTACATGGCATAATCATGATAAAAACTAGGGTTGCCACAACAATCGACAAAAAGAGGTTGGATCTTTTCCAGAGAAATTGGTTAAGAAGGTCTCCTTTAGTCCTAGAATATACGATTTGGTATTTCCTAAATATATATATATATATATATATATGTATATATAGGATTTGACTTAAAAGTTTGAGCTTGGTCGATTTACATCAAATAACATTGATAAAAACTAGGGTTGCCAAAACAATAAATGAATGAATAATATATTAGCACAAAAAAGGAGGTAAATGTTTACCAGAATTCTTTGGCCAACAAAACTTGATCTACAAAACATATCGTCGACTTAGGAGGGATCGCGACTAGCTTATGGCCGTTACGAGCAAGATTACAAAGCAGCAACATAGAGAGAGAAATGAAATCACGAATCCTTTTTGGGATCTACAGAGAGAAAGAGAGAGAGAGAGAGAGAGTGAATAATTATTTAATTAATTATAAATCATGTTGTTTGATTTCGTTCCCTTATTTGTTATTTAGTTTAGTTATAAGTGGAAGTACTTCGTAATTTAAATTCAGACAATAATGCTTAATGAATGTTGAAATCAGTGATTTTCTTTCTCTCTTTATTGGATTCTCTCTATTTAATTCTCTCTCTAGTGGTTCCACTTCTCCAACTTAATTCTATTTCATTCTCTCTCTTCATCTTGGTTCTACATCATAGAGCTAGGGATATCGAAATCAAAACTTACAAGCGAGAGAGACACAAAATATGAATTAATCATGTACGATCCAATCAATCCAATAGACTATGTAGTGGGGAAAAAAAAGTTGATTATTAGTTTGTAAATTGGTTGACTTATACTAGTTTATGTGTTATTTTTGTTTTAGTTTCCAGCTTTTGTTAATCTTTATGAGATATTTGTTTTTCATTATAAAGAAAACGTGAAAAACTTTTGAATTTGGTCAAATTTTAAAATGAATTTATACTTTATTTTTTGTTCTATGTTGTTTAATTTTTTTAAATTCATATAGTTATATATTAAATAGAGAATGAGACGGATATACGAAAGACTCTCCAGATAGAGAATTCGTGTCCCTTCTAAAAACAGGAATGGAGATAGATTTTTAATTTAAGGCCAGGGATGGGGATGTCTTACCTCATTGTCATCACAGCATCACTGGATTCATTACAAACAAACCACAAACGACATAACGTAGAGGAAAAAAATATATAAAACTGACATCTGCACCATTATCCGAACACTTTGTATGTAGACTATGTATCCAATCCAAAACAACATTTGAAGAAACGACAATAACAAAGAACAGAAAAGGAGGTCAATTGTTCAAACAACAACAAGAAAACGTCGTCGAAATATGGAAATAAATAAACAAAAAACAAAGTGAACAGGAAAAAGCCAAACCAAACAATGAATGCACGGGCAAGAAAATGCATAAAATCAACATCAACTGGGTAAACGACAACCATAAGAAAACTGACGGCGCCAAGAAAACGACATTAGAAAAACAACCAAGTGAACGGCAATAACATGAAAATCGCCAAGAGAAAAACGACATCCAAATCAGAAATGCAACCTAAAAATGAATGAACTGAAGAACGACAAAACAGCATACAAAAACAATAGCAATGAAAAGACATGAAATAGAGATGAAATGATAATAAAGACAATGTCAAAACAAAAAACGACAAACCCAAAAGCACAAAATGAAGAACGACCAGAACATAAAATATGTATCTATAATATATATATATATATATATATATATATATATATATAACAGCTAAAGGAAATGACAACTTAAAACGGCATAAGTGGGAAAAACGTTAACTGCCTAAAGCTAAAAGGTAGCTTGACATCAACTAGATAAACGACAAGAACATAAAATGATGATTTCTGAGCTGATTATCCGAGTTGTTTAGGACTTTCTTGGTGAATGATTCTGATATTTTGATCCTCTTTTAGAATTCGAAATCGATATAGAATAAAACGCATGGCATGTTAACTGTAAAGTCCATACTCAATGTGGAGGCAAATTTAGTCATGCCTCATACTGACAAACATGGTCAATCTAGATTTGAAAAAAACAAACTGTTGGTCAACGTCCTCTAAGTTTATGCTAATACCATTAATTTTACCTTTTTTTTTCCTTCCTTCCAAACATTAAATTACTTCTATATTTAAGAATGAGTTCTTGAGTTAAAATTTCTTATGCTTCGTGTTCACACATTCAACTCCAATATAATGTAATATAATTTAGTTCCTCCAATGTTACACTCGTTTAGTACTCATTTAGTTCCTTATATACTTTATTTAAATACACATTTATTTAAACAATATACATTAAATAGAGATCCAATCACATAAACAGTACACATTAACTTTCAACAGACACCTCTATTTACCTCTATCACTTATGTTATTGTTCGTTCATTTCCTTTTTTATCTAGTTTTATCAATTACATTACATATTCTCTCTTAATAATATACATTAATAATATATTATGATTAAAAGAGATCCAATTGTATATTCAAATATATTTATTATATTAAAATATAATATCTAGTGAATGTGTAATTCATACAAATCAATACTCTTAAAATTAAGAAAAATCAATTTTCTTTCTTTTAGCAAATCCCATTGGTTTTACAAACGAAGGGATTATCCAATTTTTCTTTATTCTCAGTCCCTGCTATTTCTATATATGTATATGTCACGTGAAAGCCATGAAAACGGACGTGAAACCCGCCCCTTTCACGGGCTATATATATATATATATATATATATATCCACGAAAATCCATTGACAACGGCTATATTAATCTGCATCTACTTCTACTTCTAGTAACTCGATCAGCAGATGAATTGCACTCGAAAGGAAGCCTTTTAATTCGTTCGGTGGTGGGCCCCCCCACCGCCCACGTAAAGTGGTGGCTGGGTCCCACAAAAATCAGTTCTTTTTCTCTCTTTTTTTGCTTGGAAGTAGTGGAACAGTGGCTACAAGTTTTTTTACTTCTTTCCATTCATCATCGTCACTTGTTTTACCTCCACGTGGCACTTCAAAAATATATATAGATATATGAAAAAAAAAATCAGAAGAAGACAAAACCCACCGTCCAAATGGAATCGCGTCGTCGTTCAGAGACACTTCAGAGCATCCAAAGCCACCCCCGCAACACCATCCACCCACTCCTTACCTTCCAATACTTTCCTTTTTTATTTTATTTTTTTTAGGGATATTTTTAAATTCTTTTTTATCTCTCTCTTTTCTTTCGGTTTTAATGCTTGAAACTATTCACTTGAATAAGGCAACAAACAAATATATTGGGTTCACTCAAAAAAGGGGGGAAAAAAATCAGGGTTAAAAAACGTTCTAAATTTAACTTGGATCTATCAGTTTGTTTTTGTTTTTGTTTTAACCTTTTTGTTAGTTGGGTGCCAAAAGATCACGACAAAATAAACCCGTGATGTTGACAAAAAGGATTAAAATTGAAATTAATCATAATATCATTTGCATTTTGTTCTCTTTTCAACATCCACCTAACAAAAGAATTAAAACTCAGACTCCGTTTGGTGAAACGATTTGAGTTAAAATTTTTAAATTTGAATTAATTGATTTTTTAAAAACTAGTTATAATTTTTTTTGACTTTTTAAAAATAGACAAAAACTGAAATGAAAATTTTGAGTTTAAACTCATTTACCAAACGAGACAAACTGAAATAGATTGATAATTTAAAAATTAAGATGTTGTTTGGGAGAATAATTAAAGACAAAGTTTTTTGTGATATTTTGTGCTTTTAGAAATGTGTGTTTGATTAAAAAAATTATTTTGAGTGAAAAAGTATATAATCTGGAAATATGTTCAGAAAAAATATCAACTTAAATTTTATTTTGCTCCTTTTAAAATACTATGTAATTAAAAAAATCGTCTCATTATAACTTGAAATAATCAAATTATAAACTTTTTAAAATTTGAATTTACTATAAAGATTTAGAAATATAAATAGCAAAAAGTACTTTTAAGTTGAAAATGACAAAATATTTTGAAATTGTGATTTGGAATGCTCCCCAAACGAGCCCTAAATTTTGAGATTAAACATAATTTTAAGGACCATTTGTGGGATTATCAACCCACACGTGCAGTTAATTAAAAAAAAAAAAAAAAAAAAAAAAAAAAAAAAAAAAAAAAAAAAAACTCAACTTGTTCTGATTTCTTTCAACACTTTTCTCCCTCTCCCACCACATGCCCTGGCTTGGATATTCACAATCTAGCACAATGCTGGCCGTCCGATTATGTGTCAGATCATGGATACGTAACCCAAAGCCAACATTCTGATCAGTCTTGGTTATAATATTGCATTTCTTCAGAGTTTTGTCCAACTTGGAGACAATAATATTTTTTGTTTCTATTTTCAGCTATTTGAGAATCACATTCACATTACCACATTAGAGAGCATAAATCACATGTCCATCTCATTGGAACTTTGGAATACTTGTCTTTTAAGTCAAATACCACTAATTGCCTCTCAAAGTGAGGCCTTGGAATAATTGAGACACTAATTTTATCATTTTATTTTAATGCAAGTTGGTTCCCCAAATCTCAATCAATCCGATTCCTAATAAATTTTTAAAATTTAAAACTACTTGACCTGACAATTTATTAATTTACTATTTTTATTTTTGTTTTTGTTTTTGTTTTTATTTTCACTTTACTTTGGCTGTCCTTGTATTGTGTATCCCAGTTTTGACGGTTTTCAGCTGTCCTCATTATTTTAAGCTGATGAACAGCTATATCTACTTTCAAGCCAAAAAATAAAATAAAATAAAATAATAATAATAATAATAAAAAGAAGCTCTCAAACTGAAAATGGCATGGACCAATTCGACATTCACCTACATTCTTATATATATATATATATATGTATATACATATTTTACATATTACTGGTATACCAATAATTAGTATTCTCATTATTATAAATATAAAAGGTTGGGTTCAATGAATTGTTCATCATGATTCCGTTTTAGGTAAGAGGTTCATTATAAAATAAACTTACTTTAGTTTTATGGTCCCCGCGTTGAAATAAAAATAATAATTTTGAATTTCGACTCAACATGGTGAAAAACAAATTCCAATTATATTAGTCCTCTTTAGCAAGTTAAACAGCAATTATAAGAAATATTTCAAATATATCATTAAATTTGATATCTTTATGCAATATGTTATGTCAGATTTTTCTAGTAATATAATGATCGTCGATAGTTATTGTAATTCACTTTATAATTACTCGTGGTAATTAATTACTGGTAAAGTACTCTTAGCAAAACACCTTTTTATTAGTTTTATGTTATAATAAAAATTCACGCATAAGTTAACTCTCTCTCTTTTTTTTTTTTTTAATGGTATTAGTTATCAAAACTTGTGTCATTGCATTTTTTTATTCCTTTTATTTTTTTTACACTAAACTTTTGAGTAGAAGGTAGTTGAAGTATGAATTTAGTAATATTCTCGTGTAATCACTTTTTCCCCCTTACACGTCTCGGTTGAAGGTAGTTGAAGCATGAATAAATTAATTTTCTGTTTTATTTTTATTTGTTTTTGTGCGAAACAAGCACCACTATTTTTTGACATGTATAAAAGGTGACCAAATCATTAGATCAAGAGAGTGGAAATTATTTACCATTGAAAAAACGAGTGGATATAATTTGTGTGATGGTTTACAATTTGTCCAAGTTATTATTATTATTATTATTATTATTATTATTATTATTATTTGCTGGAATTGTCCCAATTATTGTTGCAGACCAAAAGTTCATTACATTTCACCTAATTCTTTAATATATATATATATATATAATTGAAAAAAAAAAAGGAAAAAGAAAAAGGGAAAGAAGAATTTGTGTAAAAGTAATGCCTTCACGTATACTCAACTATGGCATGAAATATGAATAACTTATACGCTAATGCTATTTTTATGCATGCAAAAGTCGAAAGCTTTATTTTTATGTACCAAACATTACTGAAAATAAAAGGTAAAATAAAACTATATATGTTTCCTCAAACTCAAAGAATTCAATTTTCGAAAAAAAAAAAAAATCGAAGAATTCAGAGAATTTCAAGGATATGAATAAAGAAATACTGAGTTAATAGCATTAACGATAACCAACAACTCAACCTCGAAAAAACAAGAGGGAAATGAAACAGCTTTATTAATATATTTTCAGAGGGAAAAATTGTTGCAATTCTTTTTTTGCTACAGAAAATTAGAATTTTAATATTTTGTTCGGGTTATTGATCATTCTATAAATTTGTTTTATTTAATGTCAATAACACTATTTATTTAGATTATGGAATTCTCCCGACTCTTGATCACCGCCCAAGGGAAAAACAAACATACTTAAGAGAACAACATTTTTTTAGTTAATTAAGAGTACAATATTAGAGTAATTAATTATAAAAAAATAGCAGAGTTATTATTTATTTATGAAAAAAGTCAGAGGCTCTCATTTAATGAGAAAAAATCTTCATGTCCTTTTACTCCCCTACAGTGTTTTATTTAGCCTTTTCTTTTCTTTTCTTTTTTTTAATTTAACCTTTTTCACGCATACAGAAAAAGCATTTTTTTTTTCCTTTTAATGAAGCACAAGTAATTTTCTATTTGTAACAAGTGCAGTACTAATTTATGGTTCTTACCGGGGTGGCAGGGGGTGATGGGTAAAGGGGTATATAATTATAACAGAAAATATTCCTTCTTCCTCTTCTTTTTTTGTTTTATTTTTTTATTTTTATTTTTTTGAAATTAAGCTGCTGTTTTCTTATAAGGGGAGTCTCGTCAATGCCAATATATGTCTCCCTACGATGCACCGCCGATTTTTTTTTTTCTTAAATTTTATTTTATTTTTCTTTCTTTTTTCTTGTGAGGGTCGAAGTTATTTCCTTAATTTGCAAGAAAAACATTCAAGTCCCATTTTATCTGCTGTATTTGCTCCAGCAAGTTTTTTTTTTCCCCCCTTTTTTAATTAGTCAAACAACCCTCCAACCTGGCTTTTTGCCCCTTTAAATATAATCGATAAAACCTTTTCTTTCCCCCAAAAAAAAAAAGTACAAATAGTCAAATATCCTTTTTTTTTTTCCCCTCAATATGAAAAAAGAAAACAAATAAAATAAAATTTTTAGAAGGAAATAAAATTTGGGTGGTGCATCGTGGGGAGACATATATTGGTATTCCAAGACACCGATATTAGAAAAGGTAGAAATTAAAAAAAAAAAAAAAAAAAAAAAGGTACACTGGATTCGCCAGTTAGGCAAAAGTGGCAAAAGCTCGGAACTGGGGAGCACGTGATCACATGGGGCGAGGAGCCAATCAGCTTCTTCGCCAGGCTGATCAAAGCCGTCAACATCAAAATCATAATCAACCAAATGACACAGCTGGCCGCTTGGACGTACAGCTGGCATTTCACCACTGGAGTGGAGCCAAATAAATATAATTTTGAGTTTTTCCCATTTATTACTTTACTCGATATTAGCGCCCCCCCCCCCCCCCCAACAAAAACAAAAAAAACCCATAAAAAAGTGGAGATCACAGGAAAAAAAAAAACTAAAGAAAGTGAAAATAAAAATAAATTGTGTCATCCATGATGCTGAGCTGTCCACCTGTCCTTGCTCATATGTGACCTGGCACTTTTTAACTGGCTGAATGAAAACAAAACCCATAAAACCGAAAAGCAAGTGAGAGTATATATATAATATGGAACGACATTAAAAAATAAAGAATAAAAAAAAAGAAAAAACAAATAAAGTGGTTGTGCTTTTTGTTATATTACACTTTCTAGTTATTTACCCAAAAAAAAAATTTAGAGTTGTTAGCCTTTTTTAAAATACTAGTTAAGATTATTGAATATTTAATATATAAACATAAATATTAAAATTTTCAATGGGTGCATCATTGGGATGAGAAGGGCTTAATTTTAAGCGATGTGATAAAATCAGTAGAGGGGTCTTTTTTTCCTTTTTTGATCGAGTGTATAGCACTTCGTGAAGGTTTGAGATTTACAAAAGAAATAGAGTGTGTTATCCTTGAGGTTGAGACTGATGCAATCAATGTCATTTCAGCCGTGGAGACTGATGCAATCAATATCGTTTCAACCATTGTGGATAATCGGGAGCTTTTTATGGAAGGTCCGATTCTGGAGGATGTTCAACAATTGTGTGTCCAACTGCGGAGTACAGGTATTCATCATATTTATCGAAGTGCTAACCACATTACTCATCTTTTAGCTAGATTTGGTTTCAATTCTAATTTTACTAATGTATGGATTAGTGAGACTCTCATTGTAGTCTCTAATGCTGTTTCTATTGATGTTTTTGCTTAATAAAGTTATTCTTATTAAAAAAAAGTAAAAACATAGTAAAATATATATTTTTATAGGATGAAATTTGATTAAGAAAGTAAATCAATTAAAATGATTAAAAAGTTGAAAGGAAAAAAAAAAGAAGAAGAAAAGGTCAGAAAAAAGTAACAAATCAAGAAAAAATAAAAATAAAAAAAGAAGAAGAAGAAGAAGAAAGAAAGAAAGAAATATATCATCACAAAAAAAAAATAACTAATCAAATTTTTAAATAGTATTTTTAAGACACTTTACTCTTATATTAAAGTTATAGAAAAAAATAAAATAAAAATAGAATAAAACCATGTAAAATGAATTTCTTTGAGTAAATTGGCAGAAAGTAGGAACTTGCACCTAACTCAGATCAATTTCATGTTATTTTTTTAAAGTCTATTTTTCGGTAATGGACATGGATTGATTAAGGTGCTTATGCTTTGAAAAAAAAGGACTGGGAACTTTCTATGAACAAAAAGTTGCTGTTAGTAGGTGGAAGATTTTAATTTTTTTTAATTCGAAGTTGTTGTTAGCCTGTTTGTTTCCACAACCATTAATTAAATTAAATTAAATTAAATTAAAAAGCAAATAAGCAATGAACAGTGTTGACCAAGTTTGTAAATTGTTATGTTATCATCGTCAAAAAACTAAATGAAAACTACTTACTAATTAAGGAAGGCTCTCATTGTTTTCGAACAAGACGTCTCATTATAAAAATAAAAATAAAAATAAAAAATAAAAAAAAATTGAAATGTATCTGAAACTGTAGTAGTCGGACTTTTGGGTTTTGAAGTGGTCAATTTCCACTATAAAAGGTCACTCTAGTGTGTTCCATCCTACTACTATTACAATTTCTTCACGCGTATAGGACTCCATGTCCTATTTGTTGCCCTTACAAGTTTAACCTTAAAATGATATTTAAACAAGTTTATATTTAAAAACTTGTCAACGTCATTTTATCGTGATTTTTTTTTTTTAAATATGACAACTAGTCATCTTATTTCTTTTCTTTTTTCTTTTTTTTTAACCAATTAGAAATCCACTAGTTAATTTTTTCCGACTATATAATCCTATTCACAAACATAACTCAAAGTCGTAATTAAGGGGCCTTTTAAGTGGAGATTAAAAGAAAATTTAGAATTTCTTTGTGAACTGAGAAGTTTTTTTTTTTTTTGAAACAACGGTGAAGTGTATTAATATCTCAAAAAAAACGTTTAAATATTATTATTATTTCAAAAAAAATCTTTAGAGTTAATTCAACCAATCAATTAAGGATCCGTTTGGTGAAACGGTTTGAAATTAATTTTTAAATTTGAGTTGGTTGATTTTTTAAAAATTAATTATAAATTTTTTTAATTTTTTTAAAAATAAAATTAATATAAAAAATATAAATTTAAAATATAATATCAAAGGACACTAAGTCTTTAGGTAATGCCAATCCGTAATTCCATAGACGTTCATGCATTAATTAACATTTCAAATTCCCTTTTAAAAACAAAATTTCAAAATGGAAATATTACATATTTTCCCCTTTTTTTTTAATATGTTCAACGGTAAAAGAAAACAGAGCAACCATATTAATATACATACTATTTCTTTGCCAGCGGTTTTACCGCACATACAAATTGCAAAATATATATATATTTACCAAAAAAAATACAAAATATATTATTATGTATATAAATATAAAAAGGAAAGCCAGACGAGATTAATTTAAAGGGAAAAGGAAAGCCAGATAACAGAGGCAGAGAAAAGGACAGTGGGAGGATCGAATTATTATTCCCAGTATATTTACTCATCAATACACTCCCCCATATATATAAATGCGATGAAATTTATTTTCCGAGAAGAAGCCACGAGAGCAGAGAGAGAGAGAGAGGAGGAGAGAGGAGAGAGGAGAGAGAGAGACGCATCGGGACCTTTTCTCTCCATTTTCTCTCGGAAGGGAAGGGAAAAGAAAACCGCGTTTCGTGGAAGAAGACGACACTACTAGAATCGCGTTTTAATCTCCTTCCTTTCTTTTCTTGCGAGAATTCAAGAAAACAGAACAAGAAGGGATGATTTCGTCAAGGTTTTTCTTTGTCGTTTTGTTCCTCCTCGCCGTCGTTTCGCTCATCTTGTCTCCGTTGTGTCTCGGGATACGGTCCTTCCCGACGACCGACGGAAATGACGTTCTCCTCCGATTCTCGGAGATGCCGGAGTATCGAAACGGCTTCGAGTGCGCTTCCTCCGGCGACAAAACGGCGACGTCGTCCTGCGACCCGTCTCTGGTCCACATCGCGATGACGTTGGACAAGGAGTATCTCCGGGGCTCCATCGCCGCCGTGCACTCTGTGTTGAAGCACGCCTCGTGCCCGAACAACGTGTTCTTCCACTTCATCGCCGCAGAGTTCGACTCGGCGAGTCCCCGAGTCCTGGCGCAACTCGTCCGTTCCACGTTCCCTTCTCTCCGGTTCAAGGTCTACATCTTTCGCGAAGACACCGTTATAAATCTCATCTCGTCCTCGATCCGAGAAGCGCTCGAGAACCCGTTGAACTACGCGAGAAATTACCTAGGCGATATTCTCGACCCCTGCGTTGACCGCGTCATCTACCTCGACTCCGACGTCGTCGTCGTCGACGACATCGGCAAGCTCTGGAATACGACCCTACCAGGTCCCGGGTCATCGGAGCTCCGGAATACTGCCATGCCAATTTCACCAAGTACTTCACTGAGGGGTTCTGGTCCGACCCGCTCCTCTCCCGGGTTTTCGGATCCCGAAAGCCCTGCTACTTCAATACGGGAGTGATGGTGATGGATCTGATGCGGTGGCGAGAGGGGAACTACAGGAAGAGGATCGAGAACTGGATGGAGGTTCAGAGGAAGAAGAGGATCTACGATTTGGGATCTCTTCCGCCATTTTTACTGGTTTTCGGAGGTAATGTTGAGGCGATCGACCACCGGTGGAACCAGCACGGTCTCGGCGGCGACAATGTTAGGGGAAGCTGCCGGTCGTTGCACCCGGGTCCGGTCAGTCTCTTGCACTGGAGTGGGAAAGGCAAGCCATGGGTGAGGCTCGATGAAGGAAAGGCATGTCCTCTTGATAGTCTTTGGGAGCCGTACGATCTAATCTACAAGCCCAAGTATCACGATAACAGCTCTCCATTGTCGTCTCCTTCGATCATGATCACGGTCCACGTTCGAGCTACTACTTGCTCCGATGATGATGATGATCTTGATGATGTTATTGTTTTTTATGATAGTGATGATTCTTTCATTACATTTTACATTGGTTTTAGCTACCAGACGATTAATTCTTTTTTGGTGTACAGATTGAGGAAAGGGGATTTTCTTTCTTGGGTGAAAATTTTTGATTCTATTGAATTCCTTTTTTTTTTTTTTTTTTTTTTTCTGTTCTGTGTACTTACATATGAGATATCAAATTCATAGAACAATTTTGTTGAGCGGATTGATTTCTTTGTATGTAATATTGGAGGGCAACAATAATACACCCATCTGTTCTTTATTTTCTTTGTTATTTCATTATTAGCCAATGGGAATTCTACTATTGAAATTGCCACTTTTCATTACCGTGATGAATCGTAATTTTAGCTGTTTGATTATTGATTCGATCGTGGAAAAATTAAATTAATCGAATGATTAAGACTAGTTTTTGCTGGACAATTCAACCTATTCTTATGCTCTGTTTGGCATTCAATCTCAAATCAAAATTTTTATATCAGTTTTTATCTTTTTTTTTAAATTTTTTTTTTTTCTGAAAAATCAACAAAAATTATAAAAAACTTAAAATTTCAACTCAAACTCATTCACCAAACGGACTTTAGTTTACATTTTCTTCTCAAGAGTCTATTGATGTTTCTTGAAAAAGATTAGAAAAATATTATAAATTTTCCCTCGAATTTTGTTACTAGTGTCAGTTCAATGAACTATGAAATATACTTATTGTGTTTTGAATTTTAATATATATGTCAAGTTGTTCAAAAATTATTTTTTTTACTAAAAAAATGTTATATTTTCTTGACTCATTTTTTATTTTGTTTATTTTAATTTAAATTTACATTCATTTGATTTTCTTAAATAAAAATAACTACACAACTTACTTTATTGTTATACCATTATAATTTTTAGTTTAATTATGATTGATAATATTTAACAAATATGAAAACTAATCATTTTTAAATTAAAAAATATAACTAAGATTGGTATTAGAGTAAATTTATTCTCATTATGGATTAGGTAAACACATAATGAAATTCGATATTACTATGATTTCAAATTATGTAGGTCAAGTAATAGCATATTTGATATCCAAATCCTACATCTGAGTCCGACCAACTATGTTATGCATAAGTAATCTATAACCAATAAACTTGAATTCAAATAGGTAAAAAAAAATTGTGTGTTAAAAAAAGAAGCATCTCACTTTATTATAATAAAAAATATACATGTATATATATTTACTTTTCTAAAAAGTTAATAATTATTAGATAATTTAAATATTAGATAATTAAAATAATTAAATGAAAATTTTTGATATAAATATTAAAGATCAGGGGTATTTTGACTCAAATGTCAAATTATAGAGTATTTTGACGTTAAATATAACGGAAAAGTTAACAACATCAAACCGAGAAGAAACTTATCATATATTTTAAATTCAAGAGATACAATAAATACATTTCACAATTCATAGGCTATATTAATATTTGTGACAAAATTTAGGGGAATTTATGATATTTTTTTCAAAAGAGTATTGGAATTCTACTTTTCTCTCTTTTTGGCTTAAAGATCAAAGTTTTCGAGGCATGATTGAAAGTGACTTAAGAGGTGACAAGAATTCAAAGAAAAGATGATGAAGTTTTTGGTGATGTTAAAAAGTTTCAGCTCATTTTGTGTTCACGGGGCTTTCTTGAGGCATAGGTTTGGGACAAAAGTGATGAGCTCCATATCGTTGTAATTGTCAACAACTTAGTGGGGCCCATTATATAATACTCAAATTTTTATATTAGGAAATGTCAAATATAATTATGTGGAATATCTCATCTCCTATTGTCTAGAATATACATGGCGTGGCGATTGAAGTTGAAGTTATACCTTTCTGATGGTTGATGTTCACAAGCACAACTTATTCTTCAACACGTTTCGTGCCATGAAATCCCACAAAGTGCTTGTAAACTGCCAAGTGGGTTCCCATTTATCCCTAGTCTTGTGGGTTTTTTTCTTTTTTTCTTTTTTCTTTTTCTTTTTCACCTTGATGTAAATTGGAAATTTGTAACTCGAGCAAAAAGAAAAGTCATGGGCCTTTTTTTTTTTTTTTTTTTTAACTCTACTCTAAACACGTTTTCCATACAGGAATTGAGACTTCTTACCAGTTTTCAGGTTTTAGTGGGTGCAAAAGGCAAAGATGATCTAGATAATCTCTTTATATATGTGTGTGTGTCTAATGAGACGCAATATGAGGTTCATGTGACATGTGGTCACATGTCAATTGGTTCATTTTGGTAGAACAGTTAAAGATCATCTGGTACTTCACCAAGAAAAAAAAAAAAAAAAAAAAAAAAAAAAAAAAAAAAATGAAGATCGTCTGGTAGAAGGAAACAGTCATGGATTGGACTGTTGGTGGAGAAATAGTACCACTTTTATTTAATTATAGACACTCATAATCAATAATGAGTTATTTTCTAAAAAATAAATAAAAAAAGAATACATAAAAATCAAGCTTTAGTCGTATTGATTAGGCCATCAAATAATATAAATCTATGTCCATTTCGACATATAAATTATATATTGGCTTTCTTAATCGAAGGTTTTTCCTTAAACACGTAAAATACACTGAGATGGCCGTTGGAAAGAATAACTCAATGAAAGCTTGACTTCAACAAACCATTATAATAACAAAAATATTTATTATTATTAATATTTTTATTTATATTACTTAATTTTAATATCACCCTCACTTTGTCCTTTAAATTTTGAAAACTCCCGATTTACTCCCTAAATTTTGAATTTAAATTCACTTTGGTCATTCTATCAAGATTTTAGTTAAAAACTGACAAAAAATAAGAAAATAAATACTACTAATATGTTCTGTTAAAATTCCTGCTAAAGCCAAATAGAAAACGATCATATGACTTTATTCAACTCATTTTTTCCATTAGCTTTTGGGATATAAAGGTAAATAGTCTTTTTTTAACTAAGATTTTTTAACAAATGGTCCAAGTTTTTAAAAATTAATTAAAAGGTATTTTTTTCTTAAAATAATAAATCAATTTTATAAATAGTCAATCAGTGATTAACTATATTTAGTCGATCACTAATTAACTCTTAGTCAATCATTGATTGACCCACGGTTAATAATTGATTAATAATAATATATCACTAATTTTCATTATTAATCACTGATTAATTATAAATAAAATCATTAATTTTCCAATATATGAGTAATTAACTATTAGTAAATCATTGATTTACTACTAAAAAATTTATAAAAAAAAAATAACCACCTTTCTCTCTCTTCCCCTCTTTTCCCCCGGCAACCTAACATCCATTCTCTCTTTCTCTCTCTTTCTTCCCTCTCTCTCTCCCTTTTGAAAATCGAATCTCAAACTTTGAGAAATCACCGGCAAGCACCATTGTGACCACCATCACCACCTCTCCGCTGAAGAAGCTTCACTAGCCATCGATTCGTCGTCGATCAAATAAGCTTCTGCCTCTCATTGTTCTCCACGCCTCTTAATGCTATCGGTATCAAACCGCCAATCATGGAGGGGAGAGAAAGAACCAATGTCAGAGTCGATCTCCTCCATGCTACCCTGAAGCTACGCTGAATATGAATCGCCAATGGAGTACAATTGCTTTGCCAACGGAGTTGCAATGCCAGCCTCCTCCAGCACTAGCGTCGGATTTCATAGAAAGATAATATACAGAAAAAGACAAAGAGAGGGGGATCTGGAGATTGATTGGTCAAAATCTGCTTATTAGACAATTTAACTAAATAAATGAAAGTTGAACTATCTATTAAATTAGGTGATTATTATGGGCCACCTAACCTAATTACTAGGGCTATGCACAAAACCGGCAAACCCGCCTAAACCATTAGGCCCTGCCCCGCCTCACTTGTTTGAAAGGGTCTATGTCATCACCCGTTTGTTTTGGGGTTGGTTTTCTATATCTGCCATCACTTATGGACAGGCGTGGGTTTCACTTTTTAGCTTATGGATTCAACCCACCTACCTGTCATTTTTTTAATTAATAACAAATATATTTTCCTTTAATAAGAGTATAAGACTCCTTGATGAAATTAGTAGTAGTTTAATTGTTTTTTGGATTTTATTGATATTATTATTGTTGTTGTTTTTGTTGTAGTTATTTAGATATTATGTTTGCAATTAGAATCAATCTTACTCTTTTTTTTTTCCGCCTCTCTAAACTTAACATTATAGTATGTTTGACAATTGAATTGAAGTTCCAAGCTTGTTTCGGTTAAAAAAATAAAAATAAAAAAATAAAAAGGATAATAAAAAAATTACAAAATTGTTTTTAGAATTATCTACCCACCCGCCACACCACACACCCCCACCCATCACCAACCCGTCCAACCCACCTTTATAGTGAGTAGGGCTGGTTTGAGATTTTGAAAAAAACGTTATTTTCCAACCCGCCCACCACCCATCTGTTACCCGCTAAATCGACCCATGCACAGCCCTACTAATTACTCTTAGCTTTGTAACTAAAATTCTGATAGAAATAATAAAGTACGGTTAACGTCAAATTCAAGGGATAAACTATAGATTTTAAAATTTAGAAGATATATTAAAAGCACTTTTGAAATTCATGGGACATAGATAACACCAATCTTAATAATAGTAATAATAATTAACAACATGTTTTCAACCCAAAAAAAAAAAAAAACCATGTTCATATGCACTCCGAGTCGATCAACCACTGAGGTTCTTTCTGATCCTTTCAACATCCGATTTCGAAATCCGAAACGCCTTTTCCAGCACATAGTCAGGAATCGGAGGATTCGATGTGAATGTAGCCAGTGACGCAGCTTGTTTGCCCGGGTTCTGGCTGCTAAACCCGGAAAGGGCCAATGCCCGACCCTCAGAATCAATATTGTACACAAAATGGATCAGCCCTTTCGGGAACACAAACGACTCACTGGGCTTCAGTTGCTGCGTGAACAGACGGTAGGTTGTGTCCACAAAGCCCACGAGTAGGACCCCATTGAGGCAGGTGAGCACCTCCGAGGCCCGTGGGTGGAAGTGCGGCTCCACGAGCCCGTTTCCATCGATGTCGATGCGGGCCATAGTCAGGCCCAGAGTGTTGAGCCCGGCCAAGTTGGCGGTGGTCGTCGTGCTCATGTTGTAGCCAAGTCGTTTTGTGTCGGTGCGCTTTGAGAGAGCGGACGTGGCGAAATGTGAAGGCCTCGCAAGATTTGGGTCTATGCAGGGTTTGCCGTTTATGAAGAATGGTTGTGGGCTTGGGCTTGTGTTGTCAGCAACGCAGTAGTCCTGGATCGGATCTGGGTCGGCCCTGGCCCGGCCCATAAGGAGAGCGAGGCCGAGGAAGAAGTGCAGCAGCATGGATGGACGGGGAATGTTATTGTTGTCTCTCATGTTGGATTTTTGTTCAAAGAGTGTGAGTTTTCAAGCTCATGGCTTTGGTCAGCAAATTCAGAGGTTTTATATATATATATATATATGTAGAGCAAGTCTAGGACAGTGATTGGTAAGGAAGATTAGTGTGGTGGGAAAGGTGATTGAGTAGCTTAAGAGGCATTAGAGGAGAAAAACACAAGGCAAGTTAAAAAGGGAAAAGAGTGTGATAATCAAGTCCGGTAACACCAACCGCGGTGGTTGATTCTGTGTCACAATTTTATTGGTCACGTTCCACCAAGTAGTAAGTAAAACAGTGGCCTTCCAAATGTAAAACGGTGTCCGACGTCCGCAACAAGGAGTTAAAACGTCGTCGTTTACCACTAGTTTTTGGCGTGGAGATAATGTTTTGGTTATTGTTAAGACCATCTGTAATACATTGAGTTATATTAAGACTATATTGTTACAAAAACAGTGTGAAAAATAATATTATTTTCCTTTATACTTCAATACATAATGATATTTCTAATACTATTTTTACTTTTTGTTATTATTATTGTATTTTGGAACTTGTAAAAATGAGCATTTACTATTTAAATAATTTAAAAATGAAACTAGTATAATAATTACATGACAAAAGTAAATATAAGGGTCGATATTAAACAAATGTTAAATTTACTATTGACTATATATTATGATAAATTTACCATAAAATTTAACATTTGATAAATTTAACATCAAATATAACATTATATTTAAGAGTATTTTTTTTAATCCAAATAACAAAATTTATCATTAACATAATTTTTTTGTATTGCATTGTACTCTAAGAGTTATTTAATCAAGAGGGGACCACAAATGGGGAGGGTAGGCTTGAATAATTAATGGAAGAGGCCTAAGGGGGAGAAGGGGATGGTGAGTGTCACATGTAAAGACTCTCACTCCCACTCCCCAAGTGGGGCCGTTCCTTACCATCTTGTATATTTTCTAATGGCTAATCTGATCAATCGTATTTCAACTCTTTTTTTTTTTTTTTTGGGGGTGGGGAGGGTCTCTCTTTGAAGACATGATTTAGGAAAATCTACAGGTATGGTTATGGAAAGAGAAGGATTTTGCCAAAAAGATCAAAATTTGTGTGTGTAAGTGTAACTGAGTGAGTTTGTGTTTTATTGCACTTTCAACATCATAATTGAGCCAAAATAATCCAAGTCACATACTGGGTCTTCTCCAATTATACAGTTCTTTCATAATTATGCAGTCCGAAAAGGTCTCTAATTATTCAACTTTCTGTCAAACTAGAAAAGTGTAGTAGTGAAAGCCAGAGAGTAAAGATTTACTCTTGAATTTTATTTATCTGCAGCTTTTTTTTTTGGGGTGCTTTTGGCTTCCTTTTTCTTCTTCACCTTTCGGGTTCATAATTTGGTGTATCATTAGAGATTTGGGAAGTTCTAGAAACAAACAAAGGAAGTCTCATTACCGTCAATAAAAAAAAAGTGCGAAGTAATAATTGAAGGAGATTGGGAAAAAAAAAAAAAAAAATAGAAGAAGAAGAATAGACAGAACACATGCACTTGTCTTCTATTCTTTTGGCCACATTTTTTCATCGAAAAAGCCTTCCTTTTTGTCTTCATTGTGAATTTTTCTTCAGTTTATTGTTTCTCCTAATCTTTGGTCTTTTTTTGTCTTGTTTTGTCTCGTGTTTTTTTTTCGGTGTGATCCAGTGGAGATCTAATTCTAGTGTACAATATAGCCATGGCGCTCACATTCTCTGTCCCGGTCTCTTGTTAGAGGATTTATAGGTGAAACACTAGCGGATCTTCCTACAGATTCAGATAAGGTAACAAACAACACCCTTTTCTGTTTTGGATTTGCTTAATAATGGGCAGATTTGTATAATTATTATTGCTTTTCCAAACTTATGCTTTTGTTTCTTTTGTGGGTTTTCTTTTCTTATATTTTCTCTCTCTCTCTCTCTTTTTAATTTGCAAATTGTAATTGTGGGTTGTCATTCTTTTGTTCTTGCTTGGATTTTGGTTTCTTCTTCTTTTTGTTGTTGGTTTTGTGAAAAAAAAAAAAAAGAAAAACGAACAAGAAACAGATGATGGGGGAGACAACAACAGCCTCAAACCCTGTACTTGAAGTGTCTGTCTCATTCGGAAGATTTGAGAATGATTCGTTATCATGGGAGAAATGGTCTGCTTTTTCACCCAACAAGTACTTGGAAGAGGTTGAGAAGTGTGCCACACCAGGTTCTGTAGCTCAGAAGAAGGCTTATTTTGAAGCCCATTACAAGAAGATTGCTGCTAGGAAAGCTGAGCTTTTGGAGCAAGAAAAGCAAGCTCAAAACGATCCCATGAGGCCAGTGGATGACGAAAATGATCCAAATGGTAGAGATCTGATCCGCAACACAAGTTCCAAGAATGCCCAACTTGATGTGTCTGAAGAACAAAATTCAGCCGTAGAAGAAGTTAACCAAGAACCCAGTTTGAGTATCATTGATCCGAAACCGGAAGTCGTAATTAGCGAAGAATGTCAAAGCTCATTGGTGGAGAGAGATGAAGAGCTTGATAGAAGGGTGGCTAGTCCTGAGTTAGGCAAGGCAGAAGAAGATCCTGCTTTGGTTAAGGAAGTAGAAGCCATTGCTATTGATTCTCAACCCGGAAAGGAAGCTCCGGAGATTGTGAAAAGTGAGTTAGGATGCGATTCGAAGGTCGAAGAGGAAAAGGTTAAACTGGTCGATCAGAATCAATCTCAAAAGGTGAAGGCATTAGTTCTTGGATTTATTTGTGTTCGTGTGAACTTTGTTGATTTAGTTGAATCCTTATCCCATGTCTCATACCGTGTTGTCATTTTTGTCTGGATAGGTTAATGCAGTGGATAAGGAGAGAAATGAAGCAAAGGCTAAGAAGAAACCAGTTTCTCAAATAACTAAAGCACCAAAGAGTTCTACATCTACCCCAAGAGTGTCGAAGCCCGTACCGAATTCAATTCGAGTATCTACATCAGCATCGCAATCTTCGGCAAAGAAGAGCATCACTCCATCTTTGCAGAGGAACAAGAATAATCCGCCTTCTGGAGAGACCAAGAAAGTTGTTTCGAAATCTTTACATTTGTCCCTCAGTTTAGGCCCCAGGAATTCAAATGCACCCGCGAATTCAGATGCACCTTCTCAAACTGCACCTAGAAAGTCTTTAATTATGGAGAAAATGGGGGATAAGGATATTGTCAAACGAGCATTTAAGGCATTCCAAAACAATTTCAACCAAGCGAGATACTATGGCGATGACGGATCTTCATTACAAAAGCAGGTTAATTCATTCTCATGTTTGGCATTTAAAGATACAAACTACTAGAATTATTTTCTTCGATTAAAAGGTTAGATTCTCTTTTAACTGCTTATTTCATTTCATTTCATTTTATTTTATTTTTCCAACTATCTGATGCAGGTCACTGCAAAGAGGCCAGAACCAAACGTTTCCACTTCTCTGACTCCAAGAAAAGAGAATGTTGGGTAATGTTTAGATTTACACTTTATTCTAATTCGCATATTAAACCTTTCAGTATAACGTGTCTTGTGTATTTACTGTATTGGAGCTGGGTTTCTTGTGCACATTTTACTTGCATCTTGACTACATTCGTCTGTCTGAATGCATGTATAAGCATCCCTTGGTTAGATGAATTATCGTCGAATGTTAAACAGTGAGGAGCCCTCTCCTCTTATTGCCCTGCCTCCGGGTAACTGTAGTACAAACGTAAAAGGAATTGATCCGAATCTCTATTGTTTTAATGCATCCGCATAACACATCTTACATTTGGTTCATATTTGTAATAATGTATTGTAGGTTGATAGAAGAATCAATGAATCATAGATCTTGTTTAAAGTAGGAACAACCTTAGCTTAAAATGTTGTGTGTATTATAATTGCTGATGTCGTCATTTTTATGCTCAAATAGGTCACTCAGAACGAATCGGCTGGAGAAAAGAAGTATCAAGACTCCTCCGTCCTCTTTTGGGTTGAAAAGTAATGAAACAGCAGAGAAAAGAAAAGAGGTATTCACTGAAGCGCACACAATCTTTCACTCGCTCATGGATAATTAGCGCCAAGCACACTTCACTTCCATTGAAATCTTGAGTACAATTTGTTCAAGTTTCTGCATCTTATCATCCATTTAACTGATTCTTTTCAGTTTTCAAAGAAACTAGAGACGAAGTCCAATGCCGTAGAGCAAGAGAAAACACGCCTCCAATCAAGATCAAAGGTCCAACATTTTTTTTTGTGTGCATCTAATCTCATTAAACAACATAAAACCAAAACACCTCAAGTTCTTGTATATTGCTGATGTCTTTATATAACAATTTGGTGTCAGTTACCATTACCATATTAGATTATAAGACCGAATACTTAATAATTAGTCGACGGCAATTGTATGGCTGTATCTTAATACCTTCATATTGACACAGGAGGCAAAGGAGGCAGAGATGAAAAGGGTGAGACAAAGCCTTAATTTTAAGCCCACTCCCATGCCGGCTTTCTATCGGGGACAAAAAACGTCGAAAAGCGCTTTGGATAAGGTACAAGTGTAAACCTATTCTTGATCACTATGAAGAGACATCCTTTTGCAAATTATTAGGAGGAGAGGTCCCATGCCATTTGGATTTCCATCGTGGGAAATTTTCACATATCCATCGCCTAGAGATAACTTGTCATGGGGGCTAGGCCTTTTTGGCCCTACTTTTGGCAAATATATTCTAAATTTCTTTCTCCCACTAGCACCTTCCTACTGTTGGTAAGTCAGATGGGCCATCTAGAAAATTTGTTCTGTACTTGGATTTAAAAGCTTGATTTCAAATTAATCTATTAATATCAGTTGTGGTAGTGATGTGGAGAGGCCTCTGGCTTTGTTGCCTTTGCTGTTTATAAAAAATATTGTCTACTTAATGAGCTTAATTGTTACAATCAATGTGATGAGATTTCTTTAAATACAATTTATGACACAGTTCTTTCTTTTTCTTTTCTTTTTAACCCCTAGGGGTAAGATCCATTCTTAATTTTATCCCAACACTTGCGAATAACCTTTGTCAAGCCAGAAACTCAGTTGTCCTTTCGACGCATCCAAAATTTCCATTCTTTATTTTTTCTATATTCCGGGTGTCCAATCAGTCAATTAAGACATAAAACTTCATTAAAATCAAAGACCATGTTCCATTAGGTACCACAAAAGTTCCAAATTTTTCCTGTTTTGGGGCATAAGTCTAATGTTTGAAAGAGATTGACACTTTGACACTCATTAAAGGCAACGGACTCAAATTTTCTATCTAATTTTTGATATTTTAAATTATGTCTAATCAATAATATCATGTCACGTTATTTTTAAAAAGTTTGAAATGCTGAAATGTTATAACTTTTGTTTGTTTGATTGAGAAAATTATCCAAATAATCATTTTTTTTTTCATCTATTGATCAAAATGATACAAATTCTCATATCTTAACAAACATGATACAAATTGTAGTTTCCTTTAGTTTAATTTTGTGTTATATTGGTCTAATGTTGTTTTTTTGTGTTATGTTGGTGTAAGGATCTTCAAATTTATGTCGATCTGGTACTTTCCCTTCACTAATTTTTATACCTTAAGATAGAACTCTTTTTAATAATACGTTAAAATATAATTGATTATACATCATTTGAGATATTAAAATTAGACAGGAGATGTTAATCCATTATCTGCACCATTGGAAAGCACTTTCCTTATGAAGTTGTTTATGATTTGCCCATAAACGTGGTCCCAAGCCACTCTAAGCCTGGATTAAGTGCTCTCTTTGTTTCCTAATATATAATATATATATACACACACACGCCGGCGTTTTTTTTTTTTTTTTTTTTCTTTTTTTTTTTTTTTTTTTTCATCTACTAACGGGAAACATGTTGTGAACTTATCAGTAGATGCCTTCCAAGAAGTGGACTCGTCAGGTGAAGGTCCATCTGGGATGAAAGGTCAAACATCATTTACCAAGAAGACAAATATATATATATATATATATATATACAAAAACACGTTTGTGAGGCATTGATTAGAATGAGAGGAAAAGGAAGACAAGTCAAAAAGAACTTGCTTCTCATGGAGGGTGGTTCTTTTTGCAAAGCAATGACAGATGAGTTTACACTTGGTAGAATATCTGTGCATCTAGTAGTGGCCAAAAAAAGACCACTCTTGCTGGTTCTTCTTCTTTTGTGGTGGGGCCACTTGAAGTGTGAACGTTTTTTTTTTTTTTTTTTTTTTTTTAAAGTAGTATTTGCATAAAATGATTATTTTTAGTCCCCATTTAAAATATATTTACAAAGCAACTTATTTATTTACAAATTTGAGAATTTTGAATTTTAATGATTTTCTTTTCCACATATGCCCTTCCACGTTTGCAGATCAACTTTTTTTATTTTAAAAAAAAAACCTTTAATTAATGAATTGAATGCACGTTTTAATTTCTAATTAGGGAAACTGTTTTGGTAACTTTTTTTTTTCTTTCTCTAGTGTGTTTTTTTTTTATGGAAAAAACAACCTTCCTTATTTAATGCCATTACTTTTTAAACTGATTTGAAATTTTAAATATATCAACTAAATTGAAAATTACGTTTTAAGTTTTCTGATTGCACATTTATTTGGTTTCTTTTCCTTAATTTGTTTTCCTTTTTTTTTTTTTTTTTTCCCAATGTCCGCCTTCCTTCTTTGAGTTTGCTGGTTTTATCATATCTCTCTTCCATTTTTTTAAATCTCCATGCAGTTTTTTTTTTTTTTCATTTAAAACTTTTGATTACACATTTTTATGGATTTAGTTAAATACATATTATATTCACCAATTCGTCATCAATGGTGTGTTTCAATTTTGATTGAGTTACTATACTTTATCGACCAATTCTAGCTACCGAATTAGCTGATATCTTCACACAAAATTAACAAGAAATAATAAAGATATTAAATTAAATAAATGCACAAAAAATTTGAGTCACTATCAAATTGACCTTGTTATTGAGAAAAAAATAAGACATATTCACTCTATATTATTTTGTAACATATTAACCTCATCAATATGATATTGACATTAAGTACCAAAAATCAACAACAAAAAATAAAACATATTAAAGTGGATGTCGATCTTCAGAACATATTAACATCGTTAATATGATATCTTCAATAACTTGCACTATAGTGTGGTGGTTGATCTTCTTATTAGTCCATTGCTCTTTTGGCTTCAAAAGTTACTCCCCTATTTACATGATTCATTTTAATGTCAATGACAATAAGCATATAATATCAAAAAGACTGAGTCAATAATAAAATGATTCTTCATAAATATGTGACAAAATCAATACGATAATGACTGTATCATTATGAACTAGTCAAATTATTTCAAATTACCATAATGACTATAACAAATACAAATTCTAATACTTCATAACACTTATAGCGAATATCAATATAATTGATTCCATATCATTAGTAGTAATTCTAAGCATAATAATAAAAAGATTGAGTCACTGTGAAATTTTATAACAAATAAAGACTTATAATGCTAAGCATGATAAGAAAAAAGCCGAGTCACTATGATATTTCTAGAACCAGTAAATCAAGATAAAATAGTTCCAAACTATTAAACTGTATCTTGCTATACATTAAACTAAATCCAATAATCCAATTATCTGTTTCTCTTGGTCCTTGTTATGAAGATTTATAGTTACAATTCAAGCAAAATAACTCAAACACTAAAAGAAAAATGAAAAAAGTTAGATCAATACGATAATTTCCAAGGCTTTATCAAGACATACTAAATATTCTTCACAGAACAATATCCAATTGCAAGCATTTTTAATAAGAAACCATTAAGCATAATACGTTCAAGGTATGTTGTTTTGTTATCTGTATGTGACAAATCTCGTACAATCATTAATAATCTGCAATTTTTGATTTTTCAATAAAAAAGAACCGAAATCACAAATGTCATCAATATGATAAAGACCAAAACCCTAAATCACTAACACCAACAATAAATCGAATTTGTTGACAAAATAAATGGACCCTTCAAAATAAACCCTAAATCTGAATTTCAAAATTGATCAAATCATAATATTGATTGTCTCAAACAAATTCTGAAAACCAAAAATTTGAGAAAAAAAGCCTAAAACCATAGTTGATATAGTAATGAACTAATCTGTACATACCTATTGCAGCACATTAGAATATAAGGAAGATGAAATTATTAACATATCATTATTTGTTGAAGCGATGCGTGTGGATCACCTTAGGGAAGGGGATACCAACCCAATTTCTATAGATTTGGAGGGTATTTATTTGCTAGATTTTTCTTCCCCATGGTTAGAGGCGTTACAACATGGGATGCATTCATGCCGGATAGGAGAATGATGAAGACATTTCATATAGGAGAAGAGGATGAGGAAAAGTGTAAAAATGGTTTTTAAGGGGGGAGAAAAATAATGAAAATGATTTTCTAATATCTGAATCCCTTAAAGTTAGGGAAATTTTAATTTTTTAATCTTGGAAACAATGCCTAAAAATTAGGAGGCAATCAGATATTTTTTTCACCTAAATTTGAGTAAGGGGTAGTTTTGTCAATATATATATGAGTAGTTTAACTTTTTGTTCATTTTTACAAATAAATTGATTGATCTACATCTTTTAAAAGCAGGGTTGAAATTCAACCCTATTTGTAAATAGTTCCAAACAAAAAAAAAAAAAAAGTTGTTGTGGGCGTATTAATTTTCCCAACTCATATAATGATTTAGAAGAAAAAGAAATAATTAAACTTTATGTTTATTTATTTATTTCCTATTTTGGATGTTGTGTAGGGGGAAGAAAGTTGTTCTTAGGTAATAATGTTTGTGGTGAAACTCCTAATTTTTGGTTTTTAAGACAGAAGATGTTTTTAGACCAAGAAAAATGAAGGTCAATGAATAAGACAGATTCCATTCCAGAGCTCAAAAAAAAAAACTTTTAACGAACAAAATCTTGAGGCCCCAGAAGACAAAACGAGTTAGAAATATATATCTATATATATATATATATATATATGGCGATAATATATATAAACATATTGGAAACCGACAAAAGCAAAACTCGTTTTCTTTTTTGTTTTTTTTTGAAATATTTTTTTTTTCTTTTTTTGTTTTGAAAGGAGGATGGAGTCGTGGGTCGGTGTGATTGGTTTGAGAAACGCGGAGGAGGTCTTCGGTCTTGAGTAAAACAATACCCGCTGAGTTGACTAACGCCAGACTCTCACCTTTTTTAATTTATTTTTATGGCTTTATTCAAGGATTTTAAAGATCATGAATTGAGCCAAAAAAAAAAAAAAAAACACATACATTATTTTTATTCTAGGGATACAAACTAATGGGTAAACGTACAAAGGGACCAAAAATTTTGTTCTGTCAAATTGGTTTATGAAAAGAAGACTGGGTTTTGATCAGGGGATATAATTAATTTTATATCCCACCTCATCTTGAAGTGTAATTCATCAGCAAATGAAGAACTGTTCAGAAGGCATAAAAATTAATGTCAAAAAAATATAAGATATTCAGTTGACTTTATGACATTCGTGTAATGTGCATTTATAGAAAGGAAAAAGAAAACGTCTAGATGCTTGTTTAGTTTCTTTCTCTTGCTTGACGTAATTAGCTTGTGAAATAGTCTATGCCCCCATTTTTTTTTTCTTTATTTATTTGATTGTTACAAAGTTTAACTAACGGATTGCCTATCAAAATATTCAACGGAGCTGTATTGCAACTAGATTGGGAATACCCAACTATAATGTTTGATAGAAGTTTAAAAAACATTTTGTCACTTTTTAAGTTATTTCGAAAAGCTGTATTTTGTCGCTTTTAATTTCTGTTCTTACATCTCCTTTTGCTTTAAGTAGAAATAATGTTTCTTTTAAAAGCATAACAATGTCAGTAATTCTTCTCAAATTGGCCTTCGTCGTCTTCCATACAAAAAATAAAAATAAAAATAAAACAAAATAAAATAAAAACCAAGATCATGTTTCCCATCCTCCAATGATTGGTGTCAAACAAGCATCTTTTCCCCATATTATGCTTTGAACAATGTCTTGTAGTTTAAGACACTAACTTTCACACTTCATTGGAATCACATTTCAAGTGCGTGGAAGTTTTACTCAAATTAATAAACATCGATGGATAAATTCAAAATAAAGAATTTATCTTCATCGAAATTCAATAAATATGAATGCCAAATTTGGGGAACAAATAAAAAAAAAAGATTGATTGAATAAAAAAACTCACTCAGCAATTTTCTCTCTCTTTTTTTTTTTTTTTAATTCTTATTTTTTTTACCCCCTTTAATTCTAAACCAAATTTCCTAATATGTACCAATGAAAACCTATGTGCCCGGGAAACTATTCATTATCCGAGTCACTAGAATTCCTACCCGAGGAATTGTCGGACATGAAATTTTCCGGCAAGTTCGGGAACCGCACCGCCACCCTCGATGGCGGCTGCGGCTGCGGCTGCGGCGGCGTCTTCGGCGAAGACGATGATCCTCTCTTCCTCTGCAAATTCCTGGCGATCTCCACACAAACCTGATCAACCATGACCAAAAAATCCTTAACAATCACAAACAGATGAAACGGGTGAGCCCCTCTGTCCTTGGACGCCCCAGCCTGGTAATACTCCGTCGTTTTCTTCACAAGCTCCATTACTCTCGCCTGCTCTTCTCCCACCTTCTTCAACTCTTCCGCCGAAGATTCTAGAAACTCTTCCATTTCTCTTGCAAATCCACCCTTGACAGACTGTGATACAATTAGCTTTCGAATCTCCATTGCTCTTTTGGAAAGAACTGAGCAGGTCGACGAGAAGATGTCGTAGTCGATTACTGCCGCTTTCTTCACGTTGGAGAACTCGGAGCTTAGCCCTCCAACGACCGGTAAACCGATCATTTTGTATTCCTTGTCTCTTTCTTCCTTCAATGACGTTGCTTGATTGGAATTGCCGGAGCTCAAGCTTCTGCCGCTGCTGCTCTGGGTCGAGGACCTGCTCAAGCTCGGGTTCCGGTTCATCACGCACCGCTTTCCTTCCGACCGCACTACTTCCTCGACGACGAAGTGAAGCAGAGTAGTCTTTCCGTCAGTGCCTCTCACGTCAGAGAGCTTCCTAAGCGCGGTGAGGTCAAAAGCTTGCGCGTTTCCTCTGGACGTCCCGGCGTTCATTCGGTTTCCGGCTTTGAGAATCGCTTCGAGCAATTTGACGAAAAGCCCTCTTGTCCTCATCTCATTGCAGGCCGATTCAAGCGTTTGAATCGAGTTCTTAAGGTGAACAATCTCGGGGCCGTAATTAGATCTGAACAACATGGCGTCAAGCCTGGCAAAAGCAGAAGGAACCACTTTTAGGATGTGGAAGAGGAAGAATTCGGCGTCGGCAAGCCTCGTTGGGTCCTCCTTGTATTCAAGGATCAGCGATTGTTCCTCTGCGGTCAGGGCGATTCGCGAGAGCTTCTCGAGAGTTTCTTGGCTTAGGCCGTGGCCTTCCATGAGAGCATCAATGACTTGCTTGCGAGAGACGTATAGCGACTTTAGTACAATGGCAATGTTCTGAGATTTTCGGGTGTCTAGTATGAATGTATGCGACGAGGGACCGGATTTCGGATCCGATGTGTTGCTGCTGTTGTTGTTGTTGTTGTTGTTGTCGTCTCCTTTTGGGGATTTTCGGTTGGTGGCTACGTAGCCAAAAAGTGCTTCCATAAGATCTCCATCAAACCTGAAAAAATTGTACCAAATAGTACTAAACGTTAATAAACCATATGAACTCTTTTAGTTCTCTCTCTTTTGGGATATGAGTAGATTTGTACCTAAAAGAACCTTTGTCGTTGATTCTGTCCCAAACCATGGAATGCTCGGCGTTGGTGCTGACCTTGTCCCAATGTAAAGGCTTCAATTTCACTTGACCGTTTCCTGTCCCGGACGCGCCAGCTTCACCGGATGCCTTCCCTTTCAGCCCCGGTGGCGGCGGCAGCTTCGGTGTCGACAACGAGTTCAAACTGCGCGCCTTGGGCGCGGGAGGCGGTGGCGGCGGCGGAGGCTTAGAAGCTATCTTGGGTGGAATTAGTATTGGCGCCGGCGCCGGCGGCGGTGGCGGTGGCGGAGGCGGAGGCGGTGATGGTGGCGGGAAGGGCGGAGGAGGAGGAGAGACGGATGATACCCTTGGATGGAATTCTTGTTCTTGGACATCCTTGAAGACAATTCCAACACTTGGTTTTGGTGGAATTGAAGAAGTTTTAGTTCCATTAACATGATCATTACTATAGACTACTTCTGGTGCAACTTCTACATGAGAAGTCGAAGATTTCCCTCGGAGAAGAGGAATTTCTTGAATCGGCTCATTCTTTCTACTTCTACGATTTTCTGTAATGTTCTCATTATCACCATCTTCATCTTGGCCTTCTTTAACTCTCGGATCGTTGCGTAAAACCTCTTTTCGGAGCCCCTTTTTCGAAGACGAATTCCTCCTCTCGAGCTTCCTCCAATAAATCACGTCAAGACCATTCTCGTCCACAATGAACCCCTTGAAATCTCCTTCATATCTAACAAACTCGCTCCGAGACCGCAAAGAACTAGGCCTAAGACCGCCACCGCCACCACCATTGCCGCCGCCGACGTTGAACCGTGAATTATTAACGCCATTCCCTCGCTTCCGTCTCGCCACGATCCACCGTCGGATCAGAAAGAAAGCCAAGGCAGTCACCACCAGCGTGCTAGCAGCCGTCGCCGCCACCGCCTTCGCTATCTTGTTGTCGCTGGACGAGGACTTCGGCGGCGGCGATTGCGGCGGAACGGGAGATGAAGGAGGTGAGGGAGGTACTAAAGGAGGGGTTTGTGTAGGATTGGGAGGAGGAGGAGGAGGAGGAGGAGGAGAGATTGAGGAAGGATAGAAAGTTTCAATGTTTTGAGGAGGACCCAACTGGGCAAAACAGAGAAAAAACAGAGGAGATTGAAAGAAGAAGAAGAAGAGGAAGAGAGAAATCCAAGGCTGAATCTTGTCAGCCATGGAAAGGAATTAGTTCTTCTTGATTGAGCTTCAAAGAGAGGATTGAAACTGAATCCGTTGTGGGCTTTTGGTATATTAGGCATCGGAGAGAGAAAGTGAGAGACAGAGATAGAGATAGAGAGAGAAAGTTGCGTTTGGAGTTTGGTTTGCTGACACTTTCAAAGACAGCATTTGGTTGCTGCTTCCGCTGTTGTTCCGGTGGTGATATCATTTTCCCGGGCTTTTTATATGGTCCAAGGACAATAATGCCCCTTGTGATGGTACTAAAGGAATGTTCCATAGGAGGGGCTTTTTGTAAATTTGAGTTGAAATAGTCTTACACTAGTGGATCGATCGTCTATTTGAGCAAGTAGGATATGAAGGTAGATGGAGTGGTTTAGAACCAAGTCAAACTCAATTTGGTCAACAATTGTTGAAACGGTATGTTTCTTAAAACAACCCCCCCAAAAAAAAAAAAAAAATTTTGTGCACAATAAATGCAATTATGTTTGTGGTGATTGACGGAGAATTATGTGGCGGGATGTTATTAAATTTTTTAGTTATAAATGTGAGTTCTCATATTTATCAATTTTTGTTGCATTATTAATCATAATGTGTTAATGTTTTTTGAATTGCATTCTGCCGAATTTTCTCATGTCCCATCACATATTTTTTCTTAGTTGTTTTTTTTTTAATTAAATTTGTGGGCCCTGTTTGAAACTCCAACTTCAAGAGAGGATTTTGAAATGTTTTTTTTTTATTCCCAAATTTTGCACAACTCAAATTTAAATCCACATTTCTTTTTTCATTCTTCTGTATTCAAAAAATTTTAAATTTTAAAATTTATAATTTTCTTATTTCAAATTAAAATTAGATAATTTTTATATCTAAATACTCGCAACGATAAAAAAAAAACAAGATCTATATTGTTGATTTTTTTTTTCAAATACATTAAATGTTGTTACACTATTTAAATATTACAATTTCTTTTCAAATTAGATTGCCACCAAGCATTAACTATTTTTTAATAAGATAAAAAAAAAGTCAAAAACTCTAATTACAGTTCCAAAAGCCCGTATTGAATTATCAATTTTTTGTAAGCTGATGTGATTTCGATGTGTTAATGCTTCTTAATTGTATTTCGCGGTATTTTCTGATGGCCCATTACAAATTTCTTATTAATTTATTATCATTAATGAAATGTTCAAAGATTAGGGATATATAAAGTCAGAAAGGGGACCTCATCAAATGTGCCTATAAATGTCGTCATAAGTGGTTGAAATTTGCGTCCCCTGCAAAATCCTGGAATTTTTTAATTGGGTAAGATTACTTTAGCAGGGTAGGATAGGGCCCACTGAATGGGAAGAAGAATAAAAGACGTTCCACAGGGGATTTTTGCCCATTCACAACTGTTTAAATACTCCGTGAACTTCAGGACCGGCGGAGCACCGACGGCCCCGACAGAAAACCGGCCAGAAAACCGACGGTGGTCGGCGGCGGTTTCGAATGTTAAAAACCGTCGGTGACTGAAACCAACAAAAATATTAACTTTCTTCTTCTTCTCCGACATCTTTTTTTTCTCCTTCTCTCTTTCTTCTTCTCGGCATATTTCCAATTTCTGCCATGGCCAGGGCTTCTCCCACTTGAAAGAGACCCTACTGGCTACTGACCGCAAGCCCACTAGTGACTAGCCCAACCTTCAGCAAATACCAACTCTTCTTCCTTCTTTTTTTTTTTTAATTTTTTTATTTTTTATATAATTAAAATCAACCCATCTAAATTATTATTATTATTTTTTAGTTTTTTAAAAGCAACAATTTTAAAGCAATAGCACGTCCATCTCAGCCTTCTTTTCTTCTTCCTCTTCATCCGTTTAATCGCCGCCGAACTGGTGTGGAAGTGACACCTCGCCGCCATCCTCCGCCGTCTTCTTCCCCTCTAACTGAACAACACCGACCAGATCAAACCAAACCCTTTTTCCTAATCATTAGACGAAAAACAAAATAGGAAGACAGAGAACTGAGACGAATTGGGAGAGAGAGTGTTAAAAAAAAAAAGTTTTAAACTCAATGTTGTCTGTAGTACTGTACGCGAAGTCATACTTTAACAACCGTGAGCCTCATCTAAGCATGCCGTTGGATTGCCATCGAACGGACCAAATACTTTTATCCCATCCAAGGGGTAAAATAGGCTACCCCATGGAATAAGGCCCCTTTTTTAATATGTAACAGTTTTTGAAAGGGACAAGAAAAATGATTGGTCAACGACCTCACTCTTTAGGGAGTTTTTTTTTTTTTTTTTTTTTTAATCAAGAGGGAAACTTTTAAACTTTAATGAATATTGAATAGTGGGGTTTGGGTTTGAGATACATAGAAAGAGTAGCTTACCAAATTAATTTTTGGGGGACAAGTTTGGCCTACGCGGTGACTTCAGCAATTTCCATTTGCATATGTATTTATGCGGTTGGTGGGGCGAATCTACAAATTTGGTTGATTACATGATTAAAACTTATTTTAATTTAGAGAGATTAAAACTTACCTTTTGTGTTTAATTTTAGCTTTAGTGTGTTTAACGTTTTCTGTTCCACGGTTTTATTGCCCTTTCACTCACTGATTTTCCATCTCTTTAATTAAAACCTCTCTCTTTTGTGTTTACTCATTTGCTAACTTCAACTTGTACAAGTTTCTTTCAAATAATTGACCCATGTTTTATGATGCCCGAAAGAAATACACAAATCAGCAAAACAAAGGTTGTACGCTGTTCAATATAGATTTCATGCCTTGCCTTCTAATTCAAAAACATTTCCCTAAAATAGAGGCCAAGAGTTTGGCTTAGTGGTGAATCACTTAGATTTAGTGCCGTATAACGCATTAAGCTTAAGGTTCGATTCCCATTGAGTGCTACCTATTCCTTGGGGCCATATCCGAGGGTCAAAGGTCTGAAATTTACCCGATCCATGTGGATGAGACACTTTATATGGATCATGTGAATTAGTCAAGACAAAGTCTCAGACATCATAGTTATCAAAAATAATAATAGTAATATTTAAATAGAGGCATATCATAATTTTTAGACATTTATATATTCAGGATATCAATTATTTGTGATTCATATTTCTGTCATGTTAACTAAATTAGTTATTTACAAGAACATATCTTAAATTTTAAATCTATTACAAAAATTTAAATATAAGGTCTTTTGTGAATTCTTAAATTTTTTTTTGTGGTTATTATTATTATTATTATTATTATCAATCCTTGTTATTCATTAATTTAAGTTAATAATGTCTATTAAATTAAAGCAGATATTAAAAATAAGTCATTCATTCTATGTATGATGTTTTCTCTTCATCATTTTCCTAAACTCACAAAAACAGTTGTCTTTGTTTAAGAGAGCCGGCTTCATAATGCAATTTCGTTTTCCCTTTGAAAAGTAAAAGGAGGGATGCATGATGCAATTTTTTAGTAACAGGCTAACAACAATGATTATAAGTTTTGTCAATGTTCCAATAATTGTTTATTGAAATTGAACCATGTCCCTTAACCTTGTTGAATCATGACACAGTTATCTGACAAAAAAATAAAATAAAATAAAAATAAAATGATAATACAAATAGCAATGTTTGGTAGAGTTTTCAGAATGTTTTTGTTTTGGACAAAAAAACGAAATGATAATTTTTCAGAAATGGACTTAGAAGTATTTATAAAAATGTATTTATATAGTTTTTCAAGAAATATTGTTTTGAATGATGCTTCTTCACGTTTTTAAGAATATTTCTAAAAACTGAAAACAAAAATATAAGAATAGTTTTTCATATCTGTTTCTCTTTTTTAACCTAAGCGTAAAACAAATGCTAGTTTCATCTTTGATTCTCTTTTTTGACCTAAGTGCAGAACAAACGCTATTTACATAACAACTCCAAAACCGTATCTAGACCATTTGCAATGTCTATTTCCCACGTTAGAAAATTGGGTGGAGAGTCATGTTTTGAGTACCTATTTATAATTTTTTCAACTTCAATATAAAATTAATAATTTTAATATTATAAAATGATAAAATTATCAACTTTAATATTATAATATATATATAAATAATGAGTTGTTAAATTTAGGCAATCTTGCATATAAATCCTTTTCATTTTCTTAAATATACTCTCTTGGTCAGCCCAACTATGGATAGCTTAGCCTAGTCCAATATCATCCTCTCTCTAAAATGTGTGTGTGTTTTTTTTTTTTTTTTCCTCGTAGGCCCAGCCTACTTACGCATACGGTAGGCTTTCACAATCTTTTGAAAGCTTCTCTTTAGCGAACTAATTGATCAAATAGATGCTCATCTTAAGCTTATTTTTTTACCCTTCCTATTGGTCATAAGTAGGGGTGAACAAAAGATCCAATCATCCAATCTATCAATCGAATTACCTTTTTTTTTTCCTTTTTTTCTTTTTTTTCCCGCTGTTCTCAAGCAAACCGATTTAATCTATAAGAAAAGGGATTACAAAAGAATTTTAGATTGAATTTGGATAGTTGTTTGGTTTATCCAATTGGATTCGATTGGATATTAGATGTTAATTATAAAAATCCGTTAAAAACAATCCAATCTAATATGTTACTATTATAAAAATATATGTATATATTATTATAACATGTGCAATATATGAAAATGTTTAGAATATAAAATTGGATTTAGTTCTCAGCGTGCTTGTATTGTCGATTGTGCAATGGTATTTGTTTCTATGTTGGTCTCTTTTTTCTGTTGTATGACCACAAATTTTGTACTTTATTTACTATCTTATATGATAAAATGGATGATGGGGGATTAAGTTGATATCTTGAAAATGTGATTGAAATTTTGAGCAAATTTTATGGAGTTTAATAGGTTTTAAGAAGTTTTAATGAAAAAGTATAGTCAAATAATCAAAACCAAACGAATATGGGACTTCGACGTCCCAGTCTTATAATGAGATTAAAATCAGATAGGATCCTACTGTGATCCTGAAGTCAATCTCTTCCCAAATCTTTAGTCAATAATTGTCCACCCTCAGAGCCTCGAAAATCAAAGTCTTTCCAAAACAAAGGGGGGGCAAAAGACAAAGAAGGGCAGTCCTCATTTGATTCTAAGCCGACTACGGCATCTCTATAGTTCTTCATGAATCATAAACGTACTCAGTTTTTTTTACCTATCAAATTTTAATGATAAATTTTTTTTTTTTTAAGGAAAAATCGTATTTACTAATGTGTGAATGATCTTGTAGTACATGAGACAAAATCTTTAATTGAGATCGGATTAATCAATAAAATCTGATGAAGGTTATGCAAAAGGTCGTACACCAAAATCGGTAGTAAAAAAGTTCCTTGATACATCAATAATCGAGCATATATAAAGCTTGTTTTGATAAGACATCTACAATAAATAGAATCTGCAAATCGATTGAGAATCAATAACTTGTATCACTAAGGCCAAAATTACACCGCACAGAACAAATATAGCAATACATCAACACTGACACCACCGATAAACATCTCAAACAGGTCAAACACACAAACAAAATTAAAAGGTGTGAAAACCACATCCATTATTACAAAGCAAAATCGGAAACATCTCAACAACAAACAACTCATGAATGACAAAAATAAGCTCGTCTTTATTAAAAATAAACAACCACCATAAGGAGACACAACCCAACAACACAATTAAATCATTAACGCATATCCGACCGATGCGACCGAAGGAATTCGGAGAAGGCAATGCCGTAATGAAACAAAGCGGCTGCCAGAAGTACACCACCATGTCAGCACGAAAAAAGCCACCTTCTGTCATCGAAAAACACCGAGCGAGGTGATCACCTCTCCTACTACACCGTGGGACCTGTGCCCAAGGCTCAGATCCACTAGATCTGCCCCATGTCGTGCACCTATGAGCACCGTCATAGCACCAACTCCAATGTTGGACACCTAACCACACTAGCCACTGTCCATCCCTTCCGACCACCCACGATACCCAACTCGTTGCCTAGGCCTCCATTGAGTAGCCTAAGGCTTCTCTTCTAGGGTTGGGAGTCTGGAGGCTAGTCAAGACTGGTGTCGAACTTCAGTCCAAAGAGAGAGAATACAAGCAAACGAAACCCTAGCTAACACACCCTCTGATGATCGAGAGAGAGATCACAATCTTAGAATTATTACCCAATATTTTTCTCATGTAATACGATTGCCTATAAAAAAGAAAAAGAAAAAGAAAAAGAAAATGGGCAATTGTTAAGAGTTCTACGTGACAAAACGTAAACGTTAAATCTACATGCTAACTTGACAAGCATTTTTCTTGCTTATGCAGTATGATTGTTCTAGAAGTCTAAAAGAAAAAAAAAAAAAAAAAAAGAAAAGAAAAGAAAACGGGCAATTGTTAAGAGTACTACGTGATAAAACGTAAACGTTAAATCAATATACAGCTTGACAAGCATTTTTCTTGCTTATGCAGTATGATTGTTCTAGAAGTCTATACATTTGTCGTATGAAATGAGACCCATTTTCTGTACACCTTGTGAAACCAGCGAGAAAAAAAGTGATCAGTCTTAGCCTGCCAATCCCCATACATCCACAACAAAACACAGCCAAGACATGCCCCCACTCTATCTCTCTACCCCTCACCCTCTCATGGGGGGTCCGAAGACAAATGATCTTTACTCACATAACTCGTACGTAGAATAATTTAATGACCAAAAATAAAATAAAATAAAATAGTTACAAAAAAAAAAGAAATGGAAATAGAAATAAACCAACGACTTATGTATGTGATCTATGAGTAAGACTGAATAGTGGGCCTCAACTCATCAAAGATGGAGCAAGCCCCTTTGACAGCTGGGCAAAATATTAGCAAGCTCTCCCAAAGAAACATCCAGACATGAGACACGGCCACCACGGTTTCCAGTCCTCTGGCCCCACCCAAGCCAGCCCCGAGAGACCCTCCATAAGGGGACATCTCAAACATGTCCAATTCACAAATCCAGTTCTAATATTCCCTCTACCAGACAAGATCTTGCATACCTTTCAGTCCCAATCAGACCAAATCCTTCCCACTTCACGTCACCCCTCTTCTTCCCCTTCCCCTTTTTTTTTTTTTTTTTTTTTGTTACAATTTTCCTTTAATTGATCTAGCCAAGCAAATTATTTATTTACATAAATAAGAATATAATAATCGATTAATTTAACGATAATTTTTATATCTTAAAATAAATATATATATATATGTAACGATCGGTTAATTAGTATTAATAATGTAAAATCACCGTCATTTGATATGACAAACAAAATAAATGAACACGGAAAAGGAGAAAATTGGCAATGCAACAAAAACCGTTAAAGCTCAACGGGTAATTGCAATTTGACCCCAAAAGAAAATTAAGGGAAAAAAAAAAAGGGTGATTTGCAGAGATTG
Organism: Ficus hispida; assembly: GCA_025413025.1. NCBI lineage: Eukaryota > Viridiplantae > Streptophyta > Magnoliopsida > Rosales > Moraceae > Ficus > Ficus hispida. Next base: position 3,681,971 of record CM046371.1, on the reverse strand, counting down.
CATTTGCGGGGCTCTTTCGTCTATTGATGGTTTTAGGGTGGTGCTGATCTAATCAGTGTTGGGTCATTTTGAGCCGTCTGACTGGGGAATCTAACGACGTGGGCGACGACGGCGCCGATAGCGACGACGACAGAGGTGATCTCGACGGAGACGGCGACGGCGACGAAGGAGAGGATAACGACGACGGAGACGACGAAATGGACGGCGGAGATGAGGAGAGATCGAACGAGTCTCGTTGCTTCCTCTTGTTGACCCCACCACTCTCTTCATTTCCCATTTTGACCTCCCTCGTCATGTAGTCCCTCAGCCTCTTCACGTCCGACAACTTCACCGGCTTCACTATGAAATCCTCTGCCCCTTCCTCCAAACATCTGCCCTCCAAAATCAAATCACCACCCAAAAAAAAAAAAAATCAGAAACTTCTTTGTTTTTTTTTTTCTTTTTGGAAAAATGGGAAAAGGAATTGAAGGAATTAAATTACCTGTCTATGCGTGTCAATACGTTCTCAGATGACATAATCACCACCGGTATCTGTTTGAAAGTAGACGATTCCTGTTCAACATTACAGATTCACAAATTTAGGAACTTTTTTTTTCCTTTCATATTTTTGGTTAGTAAACTGTTTTGGTTATGATGAAGTGTAGAAAATTTAAACGAAAAAACTTGTGACCTTGATCTTTTTGAGCAATTCATATCCGGTCATTCCAGGCATACAGTAATCAGTAATGATCAGATCCACTTTCAGACCCTAAAGAGTTTCAGAAATGTATTAAATTGTTGAGCCAAACATGAAATTTGATCGATGAGGAAATTCTTATGTTTAACTTACATCAAAGCCAACAGAGGAGTTCTTCTCCTCGTCCAATCCGAGGAACTGCAGAGCCCTCCTTCCACTGTCCACGGCCGTAACTGCGGATTCCGGCCAAAATCCAATTCAAAATCAACAAAAAAAAAAAAAAAAAAAAAGAAAAGAAAGACAGAAACAAAATTCATCAAATCTGTCGAAACGCATAATCTTCTCCGGCGTACGGACCTTTACAAGAAGTGATTCTGAGCAAACGCTCGATCACTTTCCGATCGACAAGGCTGTCATCGACGGCGAGGACGTGGACCTCTTCGGACTCAGCCGCCGAGAACTCAAACCCGTCGACCTTCTCCGACCTCCTCCGCCACGAACCGGTGCCGTTCCTCGCCATGAAAAATTCTTCCAACTTTTTTTTTCCTCCACCTCTCTCTCTCTCTCTCTCTCCTTCCTCTCTCTCTCTCTCTAACTTTCCTCTCCGGTAAATTTTTTTACTTGTAGTGGAGGGCAAACAAAAGAATAGGGTAGAGAAGAAGGTGAAGGGGCTTTTCCTCAGCAGCTGTGGTCAGTCATTTTATACGCTGTAATGTGTACATGTTTTGTTTGTCCATCTGTCTCTCTCTCTCTCTCTCTTAATAATACGTGTCTCTATCGCAAATCAAATCTTTCTCTCTCTAAGAAATCTCAAATCTACTTTTTTTTATTTCTAAGCCATAACGCTGAGATTCTGAAATCCACTTTGGTGCGATCTTCCAAATCAAAGGAAGGACAACTCCCATTGTATATCCCCGATATCTCGCGAGACACTGAGTTGCCGATATCTTGGTCAATCTCGGGCTCTGTGCCTGCGAGTGAAAGGAAAGGAGTGAATGGTGGAGGAAGTTGACCGTAAGTCAATCGACGACCGACTGCGCCGGCAATTTCCTCACTTTGGCAGTGACCGACACGAGTCCCGAACCAGCACAGTCTAAAACAGGAAAATTACCGCCTTTTGCCGGTGACTTTTACTTGTCTGTTCCTACAAACTAGAAATGGGACCGGTTATTTTGAAGGATGGAGTTTATTGTTCGGAATCGTTTATAACCACTGTATTAATTTTATTTGTATCTTTTTTTTTTTTTTTATTATTTTTAAGCAGTATTATAAACAGCATTAAATTATTGAGATTCACTAATTCATACATTAATACGATTAGAATTGAAACCAAATCTAGCTAAAAGATGAGCAACGTGATTCGTACTTCGACAAATATGATGAATACCTGTACTCCGCAATTGGACACACAACTGATGAACATCCTCCAAAATCGGACCTTCCAAATAAAGCTCCCGATTATCCGCAGCAGCTGAGACGACATTGATTACGTCAGTTTCCACCTCAAGGTTAACACACTCTATTTCCTTAGCAAATCTCAAACCTTCACGAAGAGCTATGCATTCAGCCAAAAAAGGGGAAAATTTCCCTTCAACTGATTTGTATGCTTTGTTTGATTTACTTATTTAACTTTAGTAAACAACATTTTTTATTAGATTTTTATTTTTTTAAAATTAATAAAATTTATAAATAGTTTTTTAAAATTAACTAACTTCAATTTAAAAATTTCAACTTCAATCGACGATATAATTAGAAACTTACTTTTATTTTTTATTTTTAAATTTAAAGTTAGGGGATTCAAATTTTACAATTTATGATATATTTGAATGTGAAATTATTATTAAGATATACAAGTAACTATAATTTTATTTTTTTAATAATCTAATATGACAATACTAAAAATTTATAAAGCACACTGTAGAATTGCTCCAATCAACAACCAAAATAACAATTTTTATGATTAGGTTTAGTGAAAATAAGAGATTCTATCGTAATTAATTATAATTTTCTCACTTTGCTTTTATACCTTAAAATGTCATTTTATTGACATCTGACAAACATTATTATTTGTACATCTATGATATAAATGTTTAAAAAAAAAATAGAATAAAGAATGTGAGGCTCACATAACGAATAAATAGGTGATAATTTGATAAATAAATGTTGGTTGGTTGATTTGGTGGATGAATTAGACCAAATCCATATCACACACTTATCTAAAATTATGGTTTCATATATTGAAGCAGTTAAATAACGTGAACTTGTTCAATTCACCCACACAATCTACCATCCAACATTTATATTACTAAATCACCTTCCTTTCATGCTACATTTCATCTTTTTTTTTAACGTTATTGTCATAGATGAACGCATGATGAAACATTTGAAAAGCCCGATTATCAATTATGTGACATTTTAAACTTTAGAAGAAAAATAAGAAAAAGTGTATTATTTAGGGACTAAAATTCAAATTAACTCAAATTCTTTTATGAATGGCTTTTTGTCCTTTTTTTTTTTGTTTTTTTTATTATTATTTATGGTTAGAAGAAAATAAAACAAAGAGAGATGGAAAAAAAAAGGAGAAAATAAAAAGATTTTTTGGTTCACGTATTTGAATGGTTGTGATTCAAATGTTTTTTATTTGAATAAAAAATTTTAAACAAAACTATTTAAATTGATATTTAAACTGATGTTTGGATATTTGTATTATGATATGAATAAATTATTGTGACATAAATATTAGAATGTGTATTTGAAGAAAATTATAAATTATAAAGTTTAAATTAATAATTTATGTGCCAGAAATATCCCTCCAGAGATTTTTTATTTTTCCTCAATTGAAAAAGGGTGCGCACACTGAACCAGGGGACTGGCTCTCTCTTCTCCGTCTCATAAATCTGACGAAGGCTGAACTTAGCTCCAAATATTTGATACCAAATCCAAAAGTTTTTTTCCAAAATAATCAGTCAGCATTCTTTTCTATTTCTGTATCTGTTTCTATCTTCTTTTTTTCTATTTTATTATATTATATTTTTGCCCTTTTGTGGCCTTTAGAAGAAAGATGTGGGCATCGCATCTCATTCTTTTTCTATTTCTATTTTTTCACCTAGACATATATATATACATTCTTTTCTTTAACATTAACAACCATGCGAGTCATGCAAAAGCCTCCACCGCCTCGCCTTACACGTGCGACCTCGTGTTTTGTACTTTTTTTTTTAATTCATCTTCATAAATCCACAATAAATAAAAAAAATTTAAAGAAATAATAATGTTAAAGATAAAAAAAAAAAACCCGAGTCTTACATCAAAAATATATACTAATAATAACAGACATATTGAGTCACTCCACTTAACAGATTGGCTTTTAAATGGAAGTCCAATTCTTATCTGTCTTAAATTCCTTTTTTCTCTTCTAACTTTCACATGGTATCAGAGTACAACCAAGCTCAAACAGCGGCCCGATTCATCAAATACAAGATTGGTGATTCAAAAAAGCATCATCTTGCAGGGGCGTGTTAAGGGTAAAAAGAAATACAAGTCGACATCAAAACATATAATAATAATAACAGACATAAAAGATACTGATCACTCTACTTAACAGGTTGATTTTTTAATATTAAAGCTCAATTCCTTATCTAACTTTCACAGATGACACATAAGAATTAAAATGTATTTTCCTTAAAAAAAAAAAAAGAATTAAGATGTATTTTCATAGAAGTATCGTATCTTGCATGTGGAATTTGTTAATTATTTGTTTGGAAGACCATCTCTAATCTACATGTCAACATTAATATTATATTTATTTTTAAAATAACAAAAATATTAAATTTTGAAAATAATTAATAATTAAATTATTTGTAAATGCTAATTTACCAAAAAAAAATTTGTAAATGACAATATGATACGATAAAAATAATAGTAAGTAATAAAATAAACAATAATCAAATATTAAAATTTGAGTTCTAGAAAAATCTAAAATTGGACATTTATCGTACTTGATGATAAATCGTTATCAAATTTATAATATTTTTCAAATTTAAATTGAAAATAGCACTTTATTTGACAGAGGTTTGCATATGAAAGTCAAAATTTGACGTTGAAATATGAATTTGATCCATGCTCCAAGTATTGCGCTCTAGGGGGGGTGTTATTAGAAATATGGCGTTCATAACGGGCAAAAACGCGTAGCCATTTGATTAAAGACGGAAGGATTTGGGATTTGGGATTTGGGATTGGGATTTGGGGAGTGGGGCCTGGGGTGACTTGTCATGAAAGGCGAGAATATGAAAAAATGAAACGTCAAAGAGACAATGATAATTACACAAATGGCTCTCGAAAGGAAGCAAACCTCGTGGGCTATGGACCAGTTTTTTTTTTTTTTTTTTTTTTTTTTTTTTTTTTTTTTGTGAAAAGCCAACAGGAAAATTAATTTTGAAGGCAGAATCCAACGCGACAAGAGAGAGAATTGACGAGATTTGGGAGTCCCAAAGAAATCTTCTCGTGGGTCCCGGAGTTCTCCCCCCAACCCCCCACTTTTTATGCTTGGACTTTTGCTACCAAAATTTCAATATCTTCAAGACTTCTTTGCATAAAAAAAAAAATCTTCCGTGTATGGCTTGGAATAGTCTTTCCAAGATTTTGCTGAGCTTAATTAGCTTACCCAATTGTCAACATCTTTTAAGTTGTTGGTAAGACATTTACTCTCCTCACTAAATATTTAAATTTGATAAGGCTCAAAGCCATAAAACGTTACCAAAGATGGGGAATTTTTACGGAATGATGAATGTGTATTTACATGGCTTCTTATGATCCTCTCAAAGTAATTTTTAGCAGTAAGAAACATAACATAATATTTATTTAATGTAGAAGTGTAATACTATAATTTAGTTGTCACAGTCTATTGTTACATATTTTAAACATTGAGCAATATTTTTGCTAAACTAACATTAGTTTCATATTAGAAAAAAAAAATATCGAGAAAAAAATTATAAACTATTTTTTCTAAATTATGTTAGATTTTCATACTTATTTTTCTTAATATTGGAGTAATGTTATGATTTGATCATTTAAATTACGCTGTATCGATAACTTATATATATAAAATTCTTCACATTCGTACAGTTAAATTTCGATTAGAACTTATCTAATTTACGCACCACTTATCTATTGTATAATTGTAATGTACATACAATAGGCCTCGTCTCCAAAAGCTTCCTACTCAAATATGTGATATTAGTTGTATTCAAAACTTGAGTATAAATTTATTCCGGGGGGGGGGGGGGGGGGGGAACTTGAGTATAAATTTGTAATTTTACTAATAAAAGTTGAGTATTGACTAGTTTAGGGTATGAACTGGAAATACATTTGAAATATCATGGTATATATTTGATGAGTTCTAAAACAAACGGTATAATTATGAATAAATCTAAAAGGCATGGTAAATCAACATATATATATATATATATCCCTAAACACCATCATGCAAGGATAATGTATTTGCTATTTTTTGTTTTGTCTTGAAATATTACGTGATGGTATTTAAATTCAGCAATTATCAATATCTAGAAGTACTCATAAAGCTTTATAGACATGAATTCATAGGTTTGAATTGTCAATACCCAAGGAAAAACATAATGATTGAGATTGAGATTGAGATTGGACATACTTTTTATCTCAAGCCTATCTCTATGAATTGATGATGTTTTCGTTGTCCTTGATGTCAACTTATATTCACTCCGCAATATGTTGATATTAATAACCGCGTAAAGGCCCCAACTCAAATGCCAAATTAGGTTTAAACCTTTTCTAAACCGACGTAATTTTCTCTCATGTGGTTTTAAAAAAAAAAAGAAAAAAAAAAAAAAGCAAAACTAGAGTTCATTAATTTGTTCATTTTATGTGATTTGCTGTATACTTCTCCACAAATACAATTTGACACTAAACCATGTTTTAATTAACATAACGTAAAAGATGATTGGATAAAAAAAGTTAAGTAGTATTAAACTCTTTTAGTCTCCAACCTCTTTGGATACCCTAGGGGAGGCAAAGGCAATTAGGCTAATCTGGCACCACATCCAACGCTGCCTAAAATCCTGCAAGATGCTTATAGTGTACCTCTTTGGTCCGCTTGCCCTTTTTTTTTTTTTTTTTTTTTGTAACTTTTTATTTTAATTATTTTTAATTACTTTTTATTTTAATTTTTATGGGGACAAAGCATACCCCAACTTTGAAATTCCCATGCAAGAGTTGTCGCCATAGATTAGGGCCTGGCTTTTTTGGCCATTGGTTTCGCAATCTTCCAAAGCCAATTCTCAATTGGGGTCTAGGGGGGCTATAGTAGTCTTTTGGAAAAAAAATAAAAAATGCTTGACTTGAAAGACTTTTAACAATCATTTCACATTTTTCTTTTAGGTGTAGGATACATTCCAACTAATAGGTACACTGCATTTGCACCCACCCCCAGTTGTGTCAAATTTAAATAAATATACCCTTTTTATTTATTTATTTATTTATTTTAAAAAATAAATCTCGTAGACAAGAATAGTCTGCCTATAAAATATTTGGGAAATATTTGGCTTGTATTTGAAAGACCTATTAAGAATTGGTTGACTTTGTAATTATGAAAAGTAAAGCCAAAACGAACAAACCCAAAAAGCTTATCCCGATGAGTTCTTCTTCTTTAATGGAAAAAATAATCACCCTTTCGGCTTTAGTCAAAAAAGAATCTCAAATTTGAGGCATCATTTGGACCCACGAAATTTTATTGCCTTCTTTTGAGTGGTTCCAAAAACATTACAATAATTTCTCTTTTAATCCAATTGTTTGAAGAATTTTGTTGGTACAATTAAAAAATAAATAAAACTCTATACTTACAAGCATATACTTATAAATCATCAAAATGTATCAGATCTCCTTAAAAGCACCATATATACTAAATATAATTTTAATATAATCTAATAATTTAAAATTACGTCTTTACCTTTTTTTATTTTTCGTGAATAAATTCTCACAGAATTTTCCCCTCTTCTCTTTTTCCTTTCATTCTTGATGAGTTAAGCAGATTTACTAGTGCATAAGAAAGAAAATGAGGAAGATAATTCCCGCACAAAAAATTCGTAGAAAATAAGGAGGAGGATTCAAAGTGAATAATCGAGAAGGTCAATTAAATATTTAACAAAAAAACTATGATTACATCTTGTCATGTGGCTTAATGGTAAATTTGCACAAACTCTTTTAACAGCAGCAGCAACAACAACAACAAACATTTAAAAAAAAAAAAAAAAAACAACAAACAAACAAACAACAACATAAAAAGGGGCATTGTAGAATGTGAACGTGTGAAATATTCTTATGTGTTTTTTAATTGGACATGATTATTAAAAATAAAAATAAAAAAAGACCATGGAGAGCGTGTGGGCTCATAACCGCACCATTGCCCCGCTAAGTCAGGTTCATATACGCTTTTTTTTTTTTTTTTTTTTTTTTTTTTGGGTGGGTGGGTTGTTGGGTAAATGGGCATGGCTTATATATATATATATATGAAACATATGAACATTATGCGGTCATATCCCACTCGCACCATCATCATTTTGGTAAAATTTGCAAGTTATGGCCGACCAACTGAACTAACTCTATGGATCAGATCCGATCAGATTTACACATCAATTGAAGTTTCAAAGAGAATCATAGAAACGTAGACCCCCAAACTCTCACTCACTTCATCATCCTCTTTTCTCCTTATTAAAAAGAGCTAAATCATCTTTATTTTCACAAAGGTTTAATTAAACAAAAAGAAACCAATACACCCCAAAATTCCTTTAAAATATATATAATTAATTGATACGAAATGTACAAGAAATACCGTACATTATAATATCGTACAATAATTTAATTGATTCAGTGAAAATCTAACGGAACATAATTATGTTTTATTTTTACGGATTGAATTTTACTCACGTCATTCTCCAAAAACTTTAATACTAGTAACTATGTCACTTTACCATAGGATTTCCCGTGAAAGATCCTTTACCTTTTCTCTCTTTACAAGATTTGGCATCATTTTACTTTAAAAAATATATACATATATATATATAGAGAGAGAGAGAGAGAGAGAGGAGAGAGAGAGAGATTGTGAGATTGGGGGGGCATCTTGGTTGTTGATGATGTTTCTTTGTACTAGCAGATATCCACAGGATGCTTTGGATCTCTCTTTATCAAACAGGTAATGAGGAGGCCTGGCCTGGTCTTGGAGGGATATGCCTTGGTTTTTTTAGGAATATTTAGGGGGCTGCTTAAGAATCAGATCAATTCACATTGGGTTTTGGGATAAGATTTCGCTCTTCATTAACTAAACAATGATCTCTAGTCTCATAGCTAGGTGAAAGAATTGTTCAAGATTTTTTTGTTTATTCATAAAGAATTATTCAAGAATTATTCGAAATTTATAAAAATATTACAAAGACCATATTTGGCTTTCCAACTCTTTGTGCTAATCGTAGGGGATCCCATGCTAATTTTAATTTGCACAATTCTTCTATTATTAACAGTTTTTTTTTTTTTTTTGGATACCTTCTAGATTTAAGAAATTTTATGTTTTCGTTTAATTAAAAAAAAAAATATTAAGGACAGCAGGTCTACTTTCATGCAAAAAAATGTTTTGTTTGAGGATTTTGATATATATTTTTTAATATATAATTAAATACATTAAAGAAATTATCTTGATCTATATATCCACTCCTATTGAGTCGTTAAAGTTCAAAATGTCTAAGAATTAGTTCTCAAATTATAAATTTGTCCCATGATAATTATTCTATAAAACACATAATAAAAAACTAGACTTAATTATTTTAGTCTGTGTTAATTTTGTCATGTTTATTTTCATGTTCTATATTTCAACGTATTTGATCTTTCTGTGATAATTACAGTTAAGTTTTTAACAATTTTTGAAAAAATAACTATTATGAGTTAAATTAATAGTTCGAATATTGATGTTGGGATATTTTAAAGTTCTAGAGATTAAAATGATATCGGAACAATAATTTATGGATTAAAAATAATATTAACCCACAATATATACATAAATTAAGATTTTGTTTGATATATTAGTTTGAATCAAACTAAACTATACTTTTTTTACTTGATTTTTGTATTTTTATGAAAAATTAATAAAAATTATAAATAATTTTTTAAAAAATCAATTAACTCTAATTTAAAAAATTTTAATTCCAATTAACAATCCAAATGGAAGTTAAGAAAAAGCATGAAAGTATAAATATTTTTTAAAATAATGATTTTTTTTTTCCAGAGAAAAAAATTTACGAACGGTGGATTCCAACCCGACAAATATAATAGAGTCGTGCATGGATTTACTGTAGACAATATGTTTGGGCGTCCATTATCAATTAGTTCAATATGTTATCTTTTTGGGTTTGCAATATCTATTTTAAAACCACCGCCTGACAACAACTTACGACTTTTATTGATTTGGAAAAGAAAAACCATTGTTTATCTGTTGGCCATTTAAAAAAAAAAGTTTTTGCCAATTTTTATTCACATGTCAAATTGACGACATTACGTATATTGTCACGTCAATTAACAAATTTTAAGCTTAAAAAAAATCAGTAATTATAAAAGTAAAACAACTTTCTACACATGCACCTTTTTTCGATCTTAGGAGATCAGACAAGAACTCTGATACTCAATGTATTATTGTCCAGCCAAAAGAGAGAAAAAAAAAAAAAAAATCCTTTAGATGTGCATACTTGATGATATTCAAATGCTTTATAGTCGTTTTCTGACTTTCTGTTATGTCTAATTCGATTTTACGATTTTTAAGATTCTGTAATAATAAGATCTTGATATATACGATATTAGTAAATAGATGATTTATGATTATAATATATTAAAATAAAAGATATTACATCGGTATTGAATAGATACATGAAAATGCTATCGATCTTCTAAAAAAAGAAAAAGCAAAAGGTTTAGGTCGTTTTATTGCATGGGAAAGTAAATAAACCGATTGGGAAATCTCTCTTTTTTTTTTTTTTTTTTTTTCAGTTTGACGGTTGAAAAAGTGGTGGGAAATGAAAAAAAAAAAAAAAAAAAGCAAAAGATCTTTGCAACGGAGGGTTAGCCAATAAAAAAACAGATCCCATTTTCGATTCATTTTTAATTTGGTTTATGATATCTCATTTTATTCTCAATCTCCTCCCAACAGAGGAATCACAGAGGTGTATAGTGGTAGACTCGCTTACTTTGCTTATCGACTCACCTTCCACGTAAAACCTTCCCCATCAAATCTTTTCTAATTCGAAAAAAACAAAAAAGCAGATTTTCGTATTCTTTTATTTGTCCACTTTATTTAGTAATGTTATTATAAATAATTTAATTTACTTGAATTACGTTACAAATCTTTTGAAGCTGAAAGTAAGGAAGATCCAGCCTGATTTTCAAACAAGCAACAATAAAATAGAAAATATACTTGTGTTGTGAGGAGTTGACTTTTTTAAGACGTCCGCAGTTAATGGGCTGGGTTTCCATTGGGCTTTCTTTGGGCTGAAGTTAGGCCCAAGTAGAATTTCTTCTCTTCCAATTGGGCTCAAACACTATGACGAGGCCCAGAAGTTTTTCTCTCACTCTTCTCCTGCATCAAAGATTTTCTGGGTGGGAAGGGGCGAAGAACGGTGGAAGGAAGGAAAGTGAGACCGCAAAATGGAGTGCGCGTGGAAGGGACGCGCGACACGGTGCCTGGGCCCACCCAGAAGACGATGTGGTCGTTGCGGAGCCGTTGCTTATTGCTCTGCCTCTCACCAGGTGATTTTTTTTTTTTCTTTTCTGATCAACCATCATCATGAATTCATGCTTGTTTTTTGTTTCGACTCTCGCAGTAGTTTTAGCTTAAATCTGAATTTTGTTCTAGCTAATTAGTCAAAAACAACAACAACAACAACTGGGTTTATCTCAGTTTTGTGTGAAATTGGGGGAGCTTGTGTTGTGTGTGCATATATTATATCACACTTACATGTATGTATATGTGTATTTATTTTTTTCTGTTTGAAGAGGTAGCTCGTGCCAAGTTTTCCTTAAGTTGCTATACTTGTGGAATATTTAGTTTTTATCACCATATCCTTATATTTGTATATGTGTATTTATCTAAATTTTTTAAAATCTGAATAAATGTATGTATATGTGTATTTAAACTTTGGTGTTTGAAGAGGTAGCTCATACCCACCTAAGAGCTTGTGCACTGCCCAGTATTCAGTAAGTTTCTGTAGTTGCGGTTGTGTAAGGTTTAGTGTTTTTTTAATGATAGGTGAAACAGTTGAGATACACTAATTTTATCTCATAACTTTTAAGCATTCAGTATCAAGTCTTTGGTGACAAAAAAATTGACGTTTTTTCTGGGGTTATACTCTTAGATTTCACATTGGAGTGAGCATAAAGAAGAGTGCGGAAGACTAGAGGAGCAGATGAAGCACATTGATGTCCTGAATGAATTTCCCTTCACCTTTTCCGCTGAAGCTACCGCCGAGGTAAAGTCGGCGATTTTTCTTAGTAAGATAAAGTACTCCGGTCTTAATTCTGTTCCCATGGTTTCTTCAGTGTTTGAGCAACTTGATTGATGTTTTTCTTTCTTTTTTCTTTTTTAATTTTTATTTTTTTGGTACCTTTAGGTGTGGGAAAATCAGGTGACAAGGTGCTCGTTCTTGAGCAAAAGGAGCATCCATCAACTGGGAATGTGGTTGTATGAATGTCATTGCGGGTCATCACTTGCTTCCTTTGACTGCTCAAGGTTTCTTTGCTTTTGCTTTTTCTGCCTGTTTTTATCTAAAAAAATAATAATAATAATAAAACAATCGTGAAAGGATTGACTGTGTATTTTTGTAGTTTATTCTTCGAATTGTATTTTCTTTTATTATAAAATAATGTTGTATTTTCCTTTGGCAGGTTAATTGATTGTTGGGATCTTCCGGATATTTTGTGCCCATGCAATGGTACTATATTCTGCACCTGCATTTTTTTTTTTTTTGGAATAAAAGTTGAATTTTAAGTATATATTGTATGAAAATGCAGAGCCTGAGTCCCTAATATCAAAGCAATTAAGTAGTTGGAAGGAATACTATGAATGGAGGTGCATTCCACTACATTCACCTGTTGCTCTGCTTCTTCACTGGGTATGACTTGCATGTATATTAGTATTTACATAAGCAAATTTGTTTTCTTTTTTCTTTTGAATGTTTTTTTTTTTTTTCCCCACAATCATGTTTAATCAAGTCAGTATTAGTCGTCTTACAAAATAAAGACGTGATTATCTTTTTAGGAAAAGTACATTAAAGTACAGGATACATAAGATGCCTTTGATTCTGTTATTGAGCTACAATCTACTTATGCATTTTCTATATCATTTAACATTTAATCTTCATATCTCTCTTTTGCCTGATTTTCGAGCAACCATTTCAGTAACATTTTAAATAGCCTTTTTTCTCTACATATTTTGCTCAGAGTACTCAATATGGACTTTGTAAGAATATAATAATATGAAAAGAAATCAATCGAATCTGCATATCCAAATGAAATCTCATGTAACTAAACGTTTTTCTTTCCTTGTTTTTCTATCCTGATTACATGCATCTTCCTTTCAGCCTCTTACAATTTACCATGCCACTCAAACCGGTCTTGGAAGCCGGATTTTTGAAATCAGTCAAAAACTGCACATTCACTATCTTGGTAAGGTTTCTTTGCAAGTTGCATGTTGAACTTCTAATCATAGCAAAATGATTTGTATGGTTCAATCTTCTTAAATCTAGTATTTTAGATTCAACATTTTGAAGACAAGTATTTTGTCTGACAGTAATTTTGCCATATAAACTGATTTCTGCAGGTCCGGAGAAAGAACTTCTACAGCTTGCTGTCTTTGCAGAGCTGCATGCGCTTTTTCCTGGTTTAGATGTGCATATCGAGCTTGTTGGTCCTGCAGTTCAACAAAGTAGGTCAGAACACTTGTAATCAAACTATGTCTGGGTCGTTATCATATTAACTTTTTAATTATATTTCCATGAAATGAAACAATTTCACTTTACAGGTGCTGTCTTTAGATGAATAAGCGTGTAATTTCTCTTGTTTTCTCTCTTTGAGACATATAGGGATGGTGAGAGTATCACTCTAAGTAAATACGCATGCTGTCTAAGTGCAGACTGCATTTGCAAATCAAGTGAGAATGTCGGCTGGGGTGTACACACTAGTAAAACTTCAGCAATAACGTTAATTCTCCGAAAAGGTTTTTATCATGACCGATACAGAGATATAGCAAAGGTTGCACACTATCTTCTTCATACACATTAGGTTCATCCTTCTAAGAAGTTCACCCTCCAAATATGTCGTTGGTTTTGCTCACAGGTGTTTCTCATTTGAGCTTCTTTTTTGTGCTTAGGAATCATCTCCCCATTTGATAATTGCTCCAAATGCTGGCGTTGCCGCTTATCCTAGTTGGTTAGCTACTATCGTATGTCCTAATACCTCATCATGGCTCTCTCCTTCATGTTGTATTTATTGTCTTCCAACGCTTTCTCACATTTCTTCGTTGCCCGTAGGAGCTAATCAAAGAGATTAACGTCCCAGCAGTTTTCTCGGATTATTGTGAAGAAGCATGTAATCTGGGTGCTTCTTGCATAACTAGTGTGACTGGAAGTCCTCTCACACTTCCTGTAAGTTCAGATACTACTTGTTTTGTTACCATTCGCAAAGGAATAAAACCATATATTACTCATTCTAATCAGATCCAATAATTGGGTCTGCTCTGTAGATACAGTTAAATCCATTCCGGCAGCCAATGGCAGTGGAGGGCAGCGCTCTCTTCCTTCCGTGCTACTCGAATTGCTTCCTCTATGGAATGTAAACTTGGTTGTGTGCACCGAAATTCGACGGTTCTGTTGAGGACTCTCCCTTCATCGGCTTTTGAAACTGGGCTGATCTGACTTTGAATCATCTGGATCAAGTTGTGATTTATGAAGGCAGGCAAAGATCGAGGTTAACAATACTTTTGATTCGCGGGAATACTTGGAATGTCAATTTTCATAGGCATTAAATTCCACAAATCTGACTTATCAAAAAAAAAATTCCACAAATCCGAATGGAGTGAATTTTCTGTACATATGCCAGCTTGCACTGTGGTTCAAAGTCTCTGTCAGCTGTGGCCATATGAAAAGGATCATTGAAAGCAGGAAAAAAAATTTGGTGAAAGTATTTTATTTTTATTTTTATTTTTCTAATGGCTTGGTCGATGGCCCATTTGTCAATTTCAATTTTGAGTAAAAGCAATGTCCTCTAAAAGCAACAAACGACTTGTCGTTTTGGGGATGATTTGCGTGTGTGTGTGTGTGTGTGTGTTTTTTTTTTTTTTTAAGTGGATGTTTTAGAGCTGATATGATGGACGTTTAGAGTACATAAAAAATTTCGTTTAATTAACTACAGCAAATTCTTATTGAAAAGACACTTCCTTTCTCTTTAGCAAACGACCACCTTTTGCCATATAGACGACATAAAATGAAACGACAAGAGACTTCTAGACGAGAAACGACATAAAACAAACGAGCTAGCAAACTTTTACAGAAGAAACGACATCTATCCAGAAACCCAAAAATTACATGATTTTGTAACGCAAATTGAATAATGACTTCTATGAATTCACCAAAGAAAGATACAGAATTAAAAAGGGTAAAGAAAATAGCTCTTTCATAATTGTATGGAAAGGCAAAATTAACCAAAGCTGTGATATGTGAAGCCATAAAATGGGAAGTTGAGCAAAATTAAATCAAGTTTCCTCTTTAAAGATCACCTTAGTTTCCTCTCTGAGGAAGTCGAGCAAAATTTAATTTTTTTTAATCTTACATGTCATAAAGGTTTGCACTTGGAATGCTAAATTGCTTTTTTAAAAAGGGAAACGTGAATCTTAATTAAAAAGTTAGAAAAGTTTTATGTATGAGAAATAGTAAAAAGTAGTACTAATAAATAAACAAATATGACGCATATGACAAGAGTATTCTCCTGTTCACTACCTTCTTCCTAGTTTGCCTTTATTTGCTCTCTTGTTCTTTTTATTTTTCCTGCACTTACTTTTGGTATCATCTTGTGCTGCGGTTGCAGAAGAACTAGATAAGACAACCTTCCAATCATCCTCCTCGTCAGAACTTTCATCCATCTCATTCTCCGTCTCCGACACGATGATGCTGCTCTCTTTCTTAATAGACAAGTTCAATCTCACTAACATAACAAAAACAAATTTAAAATAACTAATTTTTAGAGTAAAATAAAAAAAAAATAATAATAACAACCAAAAAAAAATAATAAAGAAGGAAAAGAAATTTCGTGACTTGCATTTTTCAAGAAGTTAATGTACTTATCCACGTTCTCCTACATAAATGACACAACAATTCATTAAAATTACCATCTTGTGATTCACCAAATTTGCAGAATACTGCAGAAGAGAAAGAAAGATCACCTTGATTGCTCGAGCATTCGGTAGTCTCCTTGTTCGGCTTCGTTCTTCTCCCAAGAGTTTATTTCATCACACATTTTCCCAAAGCCGTCCAAATCAATGACCAATTTACTTTTGCAATCCTGGTAAGCCACAGACATCCCAGCACTGGGAATTGTTTGTAGAAGGTAGACCACAGGACCGGCCAACTTCGGCGACAGCAAGTTCTTGGCATTGTTCATCATTAGTTTCTCCGAAGCACATTCTTGCCGTGTCATGATTGAGCTGAGCATACTGCTGGTGAAAATCAGATTAAATTGAAGCAATACAAAATAGGAGGGTAGATGGAAAGGAGAATATGTAGTAAGCATTAAACAAAAGCACAACAAACCTTAATGCCCGCACAGGGTTGGGAATTATCGGATTGATTAACCTGTCTTACCACCTGTCATCTGCAGAAAAACATGAAGAAAAGCCATGAATTCCAGGAAGAAAATAGTTTCTTAGACACACAACAGTATGTTTTAGTCCAAATTAAACATTCTTTCCATTGTAAAACTCAATGTTTCAAAAAGACAAAAAGCAAGAAAATATAAAAACAGAAACGAATAATTTAGTACTCTAAGATTAAAAAAAAAAAATAATAATAATAATAATGACGCCAAACTCAAAAAATTGATGAAGTTCTGAGCTTTAATAAGAAAAGATGATGAATTTGATTGAGAAGCAAGGAAAAAAAAAAAAAAAAAGAGTTGTCTTTTGGAGCTTTTAATGGATTATGGCAAACAAATATCAATAATCTACGAAGGATGGAAAAAGTTTTGCACCACATTAAAGGTCAAATGTCAAAATGTCCTAAAATAATAACTATACAGATTTCAACACCATTATTATTATTTATTGAAAAATAAACTTTTAAATTTTTCCAGTGTCTTGATTGGATACTTAACAATTTACTTACAGTTATTTGTTAACGAAATCAATATTACCTATAAGCCCTAACGACCTCTAGATGTTCCGGTCTAACACGGAGATGAATTATGCTTCCGGAGCGTGGGCTCCAATTCTTGAACACGCCTCAATTTTCTTGAAGACCAACTCCTCCTTCTTCACTATCTCAATCAATCAACAGCATTTCACAGAAATTGTGAAAGTTGTCTTTTCAATTACAGTGGCTAAAAAAAAAAAAAAAAAAAAAAAAGAAAAAACCGAAGAGAAAATTACCAATATGACACAATTAGCCTTTTGATCAACATATTCAAACTTCATTTTACTTTTGTGTTGTATTGGTCTATTATTAATTTTTTGTATGATGTTGTATTTTTTTTTGTGTTAGTGTTTAAAAAAAATTAATTAGAAATTATAGCAAATGAATATTTTATATGTATTTGAAGTTATGTGCTTTAAAAATCAAAATTTGTGCATTCAGGTGCTTTAAAAAAAAATAAAAAAAGAGAAATTATAACAAAAATATTTTATAGTGCTGAAATACATATTTTTGAAATGAAAATGATAGTGTATATCTTTATGGATCTTATATTTCTTGATTTAAAAAAAAAAAGATTTATGATTAATTTTAACAAAAATTTATGTGCATATTCATGTTATAAAAAAAAAAAAAAAAGAGAGAATATATCATATATTATAATATCAATATATTTAAATTATGTTATAATTACTATTATTATTTTTAAAAATACTATTTTTCTCTTTCTCCCTTTAATTACTAGTTTTTTTAGAGGTGATACACAATCGAGTAAATGGGCTTCTAAAGTTGTTCCGTTGAATAAGGCCCAAGCCCAAGGGCCAAGGTAGCTCCCTCAGTCGTCGAAGTAACTGATTCGCGCGGGAGGGAGTGTAATAATATAAGCACAATGAAATTGAAATTCCTACCACGGTCACGCATTGAACTGGGTTGTTTGCCTTTCCAACTTACACATTTTCTGGAATTTTCTTCTGTCCAGCGAAATTCACCCATTCTGCAACGAACGCGAATGCGAACGCGGTTCCCTATTCCACAGAGCTGAGTTCGCAGAAACAGAATCTTGATCGAGCGAGCAATCAAATTCCCAGCCATTTCTTCAGGTAAGCTGAAAATCTTGGACTTCTTTCCTCTGATTAAATAATTTTCATTTCTGATTTGTTCAAATGTATGTGTATAGTAATGGAATGATATATATATATATATATATATAGACATCACACAAACGCCTATAATTAAATGGTAATGTATTTGCTGAAATTCATGTTTTCGCTGTTTGATTTATATATAATATGTATACACACACATAATTCCTCAAGCGCAGTGGAATTTCCGAACTGAAACTCTTTTTGATTTATATATATATATGTATGTATGTATATATGCATACGGGTATAATCAAATAGTATGTGTACGCTGAAATTCATTACACACATGTAATGCCTCAAGCGCGGTGGAATTCTCGAACTGAAACTCTTTTTGATTCATATACATGGATATATATATATATGTATATATATATGCATTCGCGTATAATCAAATAGTAATGTAAATGCTGAAATTCATATTTTCGTGTTCGAAATAAACATGTAATGCCTCAAGCGTAGTCGAATTCTCGAACTGAAACTCTTTTTGATAATTTGATATATATATATATATATATATATATATAGTATATATAATGCCTCAAGCGCAGTGAAATTCTCGAGCTGAAACTCTTTTCTTTCTGCTATATTGATGCGTGCTTGTATGAATATGTAAACGCCAAAAAAAAAAAAAAAAAGTACGTGTAGAATGCATTGATCTGTGTGCGAATTCTGAAAATGAAATTCTGGAATTGAATTCTTGAAATTGAAAACCACATGTATAGAACTGTGATTTTCCTTCTTGGTGTTGAAATCGTTCTGTTGCTGCA
This sequence comes from Ficus hispida, assembly GCA_025413025.1. NCBI lineage: Eukaryota > Viridiplantae > Streptophyta > Magnoliopsida > Rosales > Moraceae > Ficus > Ficus hispida. The sequence goes on along the minus strand of CM046371.1, from coordinate 3,662,920 downwards.
TTTTGGCTGGAATCTAGGAATTTTCACTATGGCGTGTGATCTTCCATCTGCCTTAATTAAACAAGAAGAGCGGATTCTCCGATTTGAGAAAACTGCATTCATACTTGGGCGATCAGGCACAGGGAAGACTTCTATTTTGATCAAGAAGCTGCTTCAGAGAGAAAAGAGCTTTGGGTTGATAGGAATAGGAGGTCATAGCCGTGAGGGTGCGGCCGAGGAGAAGAAGGTTTTGCGCCATCTATTTGTGACTGCAAACTCAAAGCTGTGCAAAGTTGTCAAGCAACGAATAGGCTTGATGTAATGAGACGGAAGAAGACCCTAGACTTGGTATCAACTCTGACTCTTTTCCTCTTGTGGTCACATTTCATCAATTCTTGATCATGCTGGATAATAGCCTTGGCAGTTCTTTTTTTGATCGTTTCCATATTGAAAGAAGCTTAGAAGCCCTTGAATCAACATTTGTTTTTTTCGAAAAATTTAATAACCTTTACTGGTCACACTTTCCAGTAAATCTAACAAAGAGATTAGATTCTTTGAGGGTGTATACTGAGATTACATCTCAGATTAAGGGGAGTGAAAATTCTTTGGAGACAGCTTCTGGTAAAATTAGTCGTGAAGAATACGTTTTGGCTTATGAGGGTCGATCTAGCTTGACTCAAAAGCAGAGACAAGAAATTTTTCAAATTTTTGAAGTCTATGAAAAGTTAAAGAGGGAAAGGGAGGAAGTCGACATTGCTGATTTCCAAAGCTATCTCTATTATCAATTGAGCCAAGCAGGTTACATGGGTGACAAAGTAGACTACGTCTACGTAGATGAAATACAAGATTTAACCATAAGTGGAATAGCATTGTTTAAGTTCATTTGCCCTAATATGGAGCATGGGTTTATGTTTTCTGGAGATACGGCACAGGCGATATCAAAGGGTGTTGATTTTCGATATCAAGACGTAAGAAGTCTTTTTTACCGGAAGTTCCTGTCGCAATGCAACAATGAGAAAAAAGAGAAAGGAATTGTTTCAGATACCTTTGTTTTAACTGAGAATTTCCGAGCTCACTCAGGAATTGTGCAATTGTCACAGTGTGTTATCGACTTACTGTTGCATTTTTTTCCACGTGCGGTTGACCGCATTGATCCAGAGATAGGTTTGGTGAAGGGGGAACCCCCTGTTCTATTGCATTACAGTTACAAAGCAATGAAAAACGTCTTTGGTGGAGGGAAAAAGGTTGAGTTTGGGGCAGATCAAGTTTTTGTGGTTAGAGACAAAAGCTCTCGAGACCAACTTTCGCGCATCATTGGAAACCAAGCCCTTGTCATTGACATTCTCGAATGCAAGGGGCTTGAGTTTCAGGTATTTTTCTATTCATTCCTTAATTTGTTTAATAGTGACTGTTTTTGCTCCTGTTTTGTGCTTTACAGGATGTAATATTGTACAGTGACAGGCTTTAACTTATGTTTTGTGCTTTACAGGATGTGATATTGTATAACTTTTTTGGGTCCTCTCCGCTGAAAAATTGGAGAGTCATTTACAATTTCTTGTTAAGTGAAAACCTTTCTCCTTCTGAAGTTTATAGCTGCCCCAAATTTGACTTGTCTAAGCACTACAAACTATGCTCAGAATTGAAGCAACTATACGTTGCCATTACAAGAGCAAGACAGAGGCTTTGGCTTTGTGAGTGTACGGAAGCATCCAAACCTATGTTTGATTTGTGGAAGAAGAAATGTGTTGTGGAAGTTAGAGAACTTACCGATTCACTTATACAAGCAATGCAAATCGTGAGCACTCCGGAAGAGTGGACAGCTAGGGGAATCGAGGTCTGTTGTACTGTGGTACATGTTGTTTTATTACTCTTCTTTTTTGCTTTTTATTGTTCATATCTGTCCATTCTTGTCTCACATCACTTTAATACTCAGCTCTATGATGAGCTTAACTATGAGATGGCAACATTGTGCTTTGAAAAAGCGGGAAATGAGCATTGGCAAAAAAATTCTAAAGCTCATGGACTAAAGGCTGCAGCTGAGCGAATCCAAATGTCAAATCCCGACAAAGCTAATTCGTACCTTAAGGAAGCTGCTAAGTTGTTTGAAGAAATAGGCAAGACAAAGGCCACTGGGAAGCAGGATATTTTGGAGAGCTATGAACCTGCTGCCACTGAAGTTGACCAGTTTTATGCGACTGAAGTTGTTCAGTTTCACAGAGTACCACCTACAATTGATTTGATATCTGAGAAGTCTGTGGCTGATCAAGATTGCAATAGTGGGAACAAACATGAGACTACGCTGCCGATCAATTTAGACAACTTTAGGAAGACTTGTGATGCCATAAACTCTCTTGGAGATGAAACTGGATAAGTGTTAATGTCAAATGCACAGATGATCAAGGTAACCTTTACGCAAAGTTTGCTAATTCTGTTTCTTGTCCTTTAGCTAAATTAGATTATAATATGGATTCGCTGATTCATTTAGTTAGTTAGATTTATCCTCAAATGACATGTGGATTTGCAGGAGAATATTGGTCAAGATATTGTTCTTTTAGAAGATATAAAGGAAGATGTGTACAAAAAGTTGGCAAATGCACAGTCTTCGGCGGGCAAATCTTTTTACAAGTATCAGATGGGGATACGTTTGAGATTTGAACACGTGTTAGAAGGATTGAAGAAAATTACCCAATTGCTGGTTTTAAGGTCAGTAAGCAATATTCGATTTTTTTTTTTTTTAAAGCAAATTGTTGCTTCTAAACTATTAAATTTGAATATGATAGCATTCTTAAGTTGTGCCTGTGCATTGTATGTTTCAGTGAGGTAGAACTTTGCAAAAATATGGCAGATATTAAGGAGCTGTCAAAGAAATTAAAACTGAAATCGGTGATGGGAATCTTGGAGAGACAAGTTATTTACTTTCTTGATGAGTATGACGTTGCTGTTGAATGCAGTGTTAAATCTGTTTTAACAAAAAAAGGTATTAATGAGAATTCTGAAGGCGGTAAAGGTGGGAAAAACAGGAAGACGAAGAAAAAGAAAAGAGGCAAAGGCAGAAATAAATACTGGTAGAATATTCTTTTCTCTAATTAACCACCCTGAATAAAACACTGAGGTCCAAGAATTAACATTGTTTATTTTTCTTTCTGTAGTTGAGCATTTGGAAAACAAAGAGGATATTTTGGATAACAATGACACACAAGGCTCGTCTTTATATAAGGATCTGATCTCCATTGTATATTAATCTGCATAACAAGCACAATTCCTATTCCTACTTCTGAATTGGTTTATTATTTCAGGACAATGCAAAGAAATATGACAGAGTCGCCAAGGATCGCTGCACAATATGACGTGGATTTTTGTTCTGGTCTTTTCACCAGGCCCCGCTAGGGCTTACGAAACTTCTATTATGGAACAAAATTCTATGTTAGTTGTTGTTAAGTGACTTGTATCTTCTTTCTCTGTTCTTTTTACCACGCCCCACCACCCTCTTGGAATGGATCTGCTATCTCCATACCATGACATACCAATATAGATAGTACAAAATGTATATGAGAGTTTAATAATGCTGGTTTTTTTTTTTTTTTTTTTTTTTTAAACTCTCTTTGCTTCTAAAAGGTGCAACCCCATATGTTTGCTGAAAGATTCACAGCCTTAACACAGCTTAAATCCATCCTTTTTGTAAATTTGATGTAGTTACATGTCGCACTTTTATGGTTTTTGCAACATAGAATCGTTTTCGTCGCTTTTCTTACTGTCTGTTGGCTTTAACTATACATTTTCGTTTATGATTTTATGAACCTTTCTGGTTTACAGCTTGGCCTTGTTTAAGCCCTTTTTGTGAAACACGATTCATCCACTCACCTAAAGCATAAATTTGTTTTGTATTTCATTCCTTAAAAATTTGGCTTCCTTATAGCTTTTTGTACGTCAAAAATTTAATATGATTAACGGATGAAAGAATGATGAATGAGTTCAACCAAAAAAAAAAAAAGAAAGGAATGATTAATGAGGGCGGAGAGAGGTTTGGCTTTAGCTTAGGGGGCAAATGCCTTTGGATTTTTGAAAATTATCCCCTGCCCCTTTTAAGTTTTGAAAATTTGTCTGGTTCTTTATAATTTCTCCCTTATGTTTTTACAATTTCATCCTTTATTTACCCTTCCTAGATTTTTTAAAATTCCCCTCTATGACAATCTCTAATGCATTTTTCTATACTAATGTTATATTTGTTACAAAAAGAATATGAAAATGAATATTATCCACTTTATATTCTAATATGTAATGTTATTGCTAATAGTATATCTACTTTTGTCATTATTTTTATCATTTGAAAATCATAAAAGTGACCTTTTTATATTTAGATAATTTGAAATAAAACATTAGACTGATTATGTGAAAAAATAAAGATATCAATCAATAATAATGAAATGTTAGATTTTCTGTTTGCTATTCGTTGTAGCAAATTTATCATAATGATTAACATATAATAAATTTGATATAAAATAAATTTGTCAGAAAATATTGTTTTTTTTAAATACTAAAATTTATCATTGATACGTTAATTCAACAAACTTTTTTTTAGAGATGCTCTTAGTTAATAAATCCTAATACCGTCACCCAATTTAAAGGTCCAGTACAAATTCTTATGTTGACTTGGTTTAAGAGAAAGAAATGTTATTTTAACTAATTTTATTAGATTAACTTTGACTAATAAAAACACCCGTTTAACCGGGTTTAAAAAAAAAAAAAAAAAACCTCTCCCTCTTGGCTTCCGCGTGAGACACATTCTTCAAGAATGAAACTAGACATAACAGGTCACAAAATAGTTTATTTTTCTCTACATAACAACGCCTGTATTCTGATAGAATCGGTATCAAACAATTTACTTTACTTTATACTAGTTGAAAGCATGTCTCATACACGTGCATATTCAATTTGTTAAATATTTAAATAGTTGCATATTTGAAAAAAATTGATATGCTATACAAACAAATATTGGGACGTAATAGAAAATAAAAATAATAATTTAAGAGGGCCGTATGAAAAAAAATATATATATATATGCATATATATATATATGGATATGGGTAGAGACAATTAAAAATAAGATTCTGTTCGGAAGATATTTAGAGACGATGTTTTAAAAGTTTTGTTGAAAATATATGTTTGATTGGAAGTTTTTGAAAAAGTTATTTGATATAAAAAATAGTGTTAAAATTTAAAATGTGTTTAAAAAAAACAAAATAGATCTTTTTTTGTTTGCTTCGTCAATACGAATATTTTGACATAAAAATTATCTTATTTCAATTTAAAATAAGAAAGTTATTAATTTTTAAAATCTGAATTATTTGATAATAGAAAGGAGAAAAAATTTATTATAAAATTATGATTTTAAAATACATATAGTAAAATATCATTAGACCTTAAATGGGTCCTAAATTATTGGTTAGAAAATTAATTTTGAGAATCTATGAAAAAAATAATGAAGAGTAAAAAGTAAATAGGAAAAAAGAAATGGAAAAAAAATTGAAAATACGATTGCTGGGTTAAAAAAAAAAAAAAAAAAGAAAGAGAGGGGGGGGGGGGGGGGGGGGGGGGGAAGCGGGGCGGTTGGCGCGAAAGAAAACATCAAATGTCTCCCAAGAAGATTGTTATAAAAAAAATTTAGTAACGTATAATTTAGAATGAAACTAAATTAGAATTAAAAAATTTTCAAAAATAAGAGTGTTAAAAAAAAAAAAAAGCAAAAATAAGAAAGTACAACGAGACCCTCTAACTTTAGCTCATCCATGAGGTAAAAAGTTAACCGATTGATCAGCTTTCGTCGGCGCCGTCGCATCTAATATCTTCGGAGCCAAGGGGATTGTTTGCGCTGCCGTAAGATGTCATCCTGGTGGGTTGCCGGGGGCTCCCGATTCGGTAGCACTTGGGGCCTGCCATCACCCACCGTGAGCCGCAAAGATCCAGTGGCGGCGGTTGTTGCTTCATCACAGACGGCGGTCAGCTCCAACACCTACGAAATCCACAATCGGAAGCTAGATCTGATGAATCGAAGGACGAACCAGCTCCAGTCGGCCGACCGCAACAAGTCGAATCGAAGGACGAACCACCTCGAACAAGCTCGAATAGGAGGACTCAAGCCGGTGAGCTCGCGATGGGGCCGTGGGTGACTAACGAGGCCGGTGAGGTCGCGATTGGGCGGTTAGTGACTTGCGAGTCCGGCGAGGTCGCGATTTCGGCGGTGAGTGGCTCGCGAGGCCGGCGAGCTCGCGATTCGACAGTGAGTGGCTCGCGAGGCGGCGAGCTCCCGATGTGGGAGATAGGTTGGTCGCCGGACCTTGCGATGGGCGATTGGGCGAGTCCTTCGTCCGATCGCGACTGTGGGTCAAAACCAATTTTTCCGGGGATCTCACGATATGCCGTGCGTGACCCACCGGAGATGGTTGCCAGACCTTCTTCTCCGGTGGCGAGTTCATGATAGCGGTGGCGGGGGTGACCAAGAGGCGGCTACAGGGGTGTCGGCGGCGCCAGGAGGAGAGAGGAGGGGGGAAGGCGTCGGAATTCACGGAGGAAGGGAGGTTTTTTAAAAAAAAAAAACTAAGAGGGTGATTGGTGGGGTAGTTTGAGTTGGGATTTTTAAGTTTAAATAATAAATTTTTTTGAATTTTCAGAAAAGATAAAAAAAATTTTAGAAAAAAGATAAAAATTAAAAAAAAAAAGACAAAAAAAAAAAATTGAATTGGGATGTTTGGATGATTACGCTGAACTCCCCTTAATTAGTGATTGTTTTCTATTCCAGGTAGGTGGGCACATAATGGATTTTGTGCGTACAAAAAATCTAGACCATCAAAATGTATTTTTTTTAATTTTTTTTAAAAAAGTGTTTTATCTTTTTCTGAAAAAATTAATAAAAATTACTATTTAAATTTAAAAATTTCAACTCAACTCAAACTTAATTTATTCACCAAATACCCTCTTAGTGGTAAAATTTTTTTACTTCATCGATGAGATAAAAAACCTTATCCCGTTATAGAATCTCAAAAACGATAGAAAGTGAGAGAATAAGCAGTAAACAGTCAGTTAGTGAGGGAAAAATGGTACAAGATTTTAAGTTTGGTAAGTAGGGTTGTTTGTCAATCGGTCACTGACTAAATTCATCAGTTTGACGATTGATCAACATCAACAGTCTATCGAAAATACAAAACAGTTGCCGATCACAAGAGTGTGAAGACCGCCCGTAAAATTCCTAAAAAAAAATTCATCTCACTTTTCTTTCTCTTCCCTCTCTCTCTCTACCTACCTTTGTAGACAGCCCCGCACCAAGTTGTCACTTGGGTTCCCCCCCTCACACCCCCCCACATGGCATTCTGGCCTCGCCGAATTGAGTACCCAATGATCTGGGCTCGCCATGTCTGCTGCTCGTCATTGTCGGGGGACCGGCGATAGAGAAGACGATCCGAGGGGGGGGGGGGCACTTCTAGCAAATCCAGATCTGGGTTGTGTGGGAGGAGGAGGGGCGTTCGCGCTCATTGGCAAAGGTAGGGTCCTGACAATGAAGAAGACGATTATGGTCTCCGGCGTCAGATATAGGAGGGGGGTCTAGCGTTGGATCTATTTAGGGGGAGAGGGAGGGGATGGGAGGGAAGGGCGAGAGAGAGAGAGAAGATTTCTTGGTCTTCGGCGTCGGATCTCGGGGGAGGGAGGGGGGGAGAGACGGCCGGCATCGAACCTGTGGGAGAGAGGTAGGGAAGGGAGGAGAGAGAGAGGGTCGGATTTGATTTTTAATTCAGCTCTCTCTTTTTTATTTTTTTAATTGATATAAATAAATGTATTTTTATTTTTTTAGGGTTATTTTTCTTTAAAAAACGTGCTTCTCATATGATCATTTTGTGAGTTTTTTAATGAAACCAGACAAAAAGAATCAAACCATCATCTTTTTAGAGAATTTAGGATCAGCACGATAAAAAAAATAAGGACTTACTATCATTTTTTTAGAGAGTTTAGGATCAGCACAATAAAAAAAATTAAGGCCAACACGATAAAAAAAAAGGACCAAAGTATCATCTTTTAAAGAATTCAAAGATCATTTAAGCTAGTTACTCAATAGGAAAACGAATGGGAATTGGGTTAGGGTAGGGTTTCATACTTTAGTGATGTAGAATGGAGTTGGAGAGGAAAATAGCAACGACAGGTAGTAGAAGGAAGAGGCCATCGGAGAAGAAGAAGGGAGGAGGAAGGAAAACTAGGATTTTTTTTGCCCTTCTATTTTCACAAGTTTGGCGCTATTCGGTTGACGTAAAATCCCAAAACCGCAACTGTCTTACTGATGAGTTCAAGATTCAAACCTTGACAAGTGTTAAAAAAAAAAAAAAAAAAAAAAAAAAAAAAAAAAAAAAAAAACTTGTGTTAGGGACTTTGGTGCTTAATCCCCTACGCCGACCCTTACGCACGACCGTTTTTGTGCAATAATGAAAATAAGAAAGAGTGGGACAAATAATTAATAATCGGCTCTTCTATTTTTTTTTTTTTTTTTTTTTTTTTTGAATATGGCTCTTCTACTAAAGTAATATGATTAGGATTAGGATTTTTTTTAATGATTAGGATTAGGATTCTTTTTAATGATTAGGATTAGGATTTGTATATACACACAATACAGAGCCCCACAATACATGTATAAAAAGATCCCTCCCACCTTCCGTTTTCAGCCAAAAACAAACAAACAAACAAACAAACAAATAAATAAAATAAACAAAACAGATCGCTCGTCCTTCGATTTCTCTTCCAGTCTGCTCCCTCAATGCACTCTCAGGCAACTCGCAAGCCTCCCACCCATTCTCAGGTATCCATCTTCTTTATTTTTCTGTGTTCTTGGGTTTTATTGGGGGTTTTCTTTGTCACGATTGAATATTGATGGATTATTTTGTTGAAATTTTTATTATGCGTGTGTTTTGGAGTAAGTTGATTTTAATGAAAATTTTTTGTTGGGTAATTTTTTTTTTTTTTGGGGGTGTTTTCGGAGGATCGCTCTGTTTTTCTACACTCTTGTTGAAATCTGTATCCTTGTCACTTTAGGAGATTTATTATTTATTGTGTTGCAAAACTTTTTCTATCCATATTTGTTTTGCTGTTATCAATTAAAGGCTCCAAACACACTTTTTTTCCTTCACTCTCAATCAAGTCCATCGTCTTTTCCTATCAAAGGTTGAAACCTTATTATTTTTTAAGACTGGCGTGATGTATTTACTTATTTATTTTTAAATTATTGAGTACTAATTGTTCGTGTTTTCGTTATTATTATTATTATTTTTTATTTTTTAAATATGGAGTATTGCAAGAGAAAATTTTGTTTATCAGACAAAAAAAATATACTTTTATGTGTCTAAGAAACTGTTTTCGTCCTGGTGTTCATGGCTTTTCTTCATGTTTTTCTGCAGATGACAGGTGCAAAACAGGATCAACAATCCGATAATTTCCAACCATGTGCGGGCATTAAGGTTTGTTGTACTTTTGTTTAATGCTTTTTACATATTATCCTTTACATTTTTATCCTCCTGTTTTAACTTGCTTCGATTTAATCTGATTTTGACCAGCAGTATGATCAGCTCAATCATGACATGGAAAAATTGTGCTTTGGAAAAGCTAATGATAAACAATGCGAAGAACTTGCCGTCGCTGGAGCTGTCCGGTCTTGTGGGCTACCTTCTACAAACAATTCCACTGCTGGGATGTTTGTGGCTCACCAGGATTGCAAAAATAAACTGGTCATTGATTTGGACGGCTTCAGGAAGATGTGTGATGAAATAAACTCTATGGAGGAGAATGAAGCCGAACAAGGAAGACTTACCTCGAATGCTCAAGCAATCAAAGTAATCCTTCTTTCTCTTTTGCTTAATTCTGCATATTTGGTGAATTACAAGACGATGATTTTAATGAATTATTGCATCGTTTATGTAGGAGAACGTGGATAAGTATGTTAACTTTTTGAAAACTGCAAGGGAGGATGTGTTTAACAAATCTGTACATGCACAATCTTGGGCTGGCAGATCTGTGGCAAATTATGAGATAGAGTTACTACTCAGATTTGAGGACATTGTAGGCCGGTTGCAAAAACTCTCAAGCTTATTAGATGCTAAGTCAGTCACGTAAATTCTCTTAATTCATTGTTATTTTTCTTTTACCTTTGGAATTGTTATGTTATGAATTTAGTATTAGTATTGTGTGTATTAAGTATTGATATTTCCTGCTTTTCTCATGTTAGTGAAATTGAACTTCACAACAAATTGCCAACCATTAAAGAGCTTTCAAGGCAACTGCAAACACTTGTAAGGATCCTGGAGCGTAAACTAAGCAAGTTTCTTCATAAATACATCGCCGCTGTTGCAAATGGCGCCAAGTCTATTAAGAAAGAGAGAGGTGTTATCGTGTCGGAGAATGACATGTATGAAAGTTCTGAAGAGGAGGATGATTGGAAGGTTGTCTTACCCAGTTCTTCTGCAACTGCAACACTAGGTGATACCCAAAGTAAGGGCAGGAAAAATAAGAAGACCAAGAGAGTCAACAAAGGAAAAGGAAGAAAGAAGTGAACAGGAGAATTCTCTTGTCATTTTATACCAATTGCATGAGTCTATTATTATTATTTTTATTATATATATATATATATATATATTTTTGGAGGAAAAATTATTTCGCTTGTGAACAAGTAGAGCACTTGCTGAGTAGGAGAAGATGCATCGGAGATAGCATTATTCTACCCTCGATGTTGAGAGCACTGTTTTATTTAATTATTTATTGGTATTACGAGTTAAATCTTATTTGTTAAGCATTAATCTTTTCCAACTTCTTAATTTAGGTTATTTTTATTTTTATTTTTACATATCTTTAATCGATTTGTGGTCACTGTTGTTTGTACATGCAAGTGCAATTGTTTTTTAGAGCATAGTACAAAATTCCAAATAACGAGTCTATAGAAAAGAAATTCGAAATATTAAATACGAACTAAGGTGATCTTAAAAGAGGAAACTTGATTTAATTTTGATCAACTTTTCATTTTATGGTTACATATTTGCAATCGGTGCAAATGTCTCGTGATAATCTATTCTGTAAGTGTGAGTGTATCCTTTAGAAGCAAGTCTTGACTCTCTCCAATGATCCATTTTATGGTGAAGATCTACTTGTATCCCATGGTCTACTCGCCTTCGGGCAGGGCTAGAATCTTCCATGTTTGATTCTTTTCAAGAGCTTTCAACTCGTCATTCATGACCTCTCTCCGTGGCTTTGAGGTGAGGACCTCTTGAACATGCTTGTTCCTTCTGAGATAGGACTTTCGTAAGGAAGGCACGGTATGAAGAAGAATGATTCTACAAGTGATGCGAATCCCACCAAGAATAACGAGACCCAATAACGAAAAGGAATTCAAGAATATTCTACGATCAGGTTTGGATGGGAGATCTCGACCCGTTGCTTCAATAAAAATAAAAACCTTGGTATATTTGACCTCAACCCGTTGTTTAATGCAAAACTATAACTTCGGTATACGGAACACGCCACAAACGGTGGTGAAATCCGTTTGATAAGTCGATGGTGAACGCTACGAAAATTCTGATAAGTTCGAATAGTTCGTCAAAGAACCAAAGAGAAAAAACTCTTATAATTTTACTGATTAATGATATTCTTTTTTCACTATTACAAAGGCGCCTATTAATAGGTTGAATATTACAAAGAAAGTTCCTAAAATAGCTATCTTAATTAAGCTAAAATTTGGTCATATTCTTACTTGCTTACAAAAAAAAAAAAAAAAAAGCCGTTTTCATTGGCCGATTACACACCTAAAATAGAAAAAGGAAAGTTGAAATAACCACCTAATTTCAGCATCAATTGAATGGAAACAATTCTGATTTTAATCCCTTAATTTTTAACTCATTACATGCCAATAAAAAAAAAGAAAACAGTCAAAGAACTAAAATAGAAAAGTAGAAAGTAGCCAATGCACCCAAATCATATTTCCTTCCCAGCAAATGTGCCCAAATCCAAATAAGGAAAGTGAATAATAATTCAACCTTGATTGACAAATCTCTTTCTTTTTGTTGTAGTTTAAATAGGGGTGGCAATTCGTGTCACGTGTCGGGTTCGTGTCGTATTAGAGCCATGTCGAATTTTTTTTCCCCTGATCCGAACACGACCCGCAACACGAACACAACTTCAACATGCGACATGCGACAGGAACCCGATACGGGTTGACACGACATGAATCGAAATTGACCCGCGACACGAACCGAAATTGATCCGTGACACGAAATTGACACTAAATTGACACGAAAAAAAAAACTGGTCGTGTTCGGGTTCTACAGGTCCAACCCGAGCACGACCTGTTTTTTTCCGTGTCAATTTCGGGTGACCCAAAATAGACCCGCCCTATTTTTCCCAACCCGTACCCATGAAATTCATGTTATTTTCGAGTCGTGTTGTTGTGTCGTGACCCGTGTTGCCATCCCTAAGTTTGAAGCTAAAAGAGATGCCGAGAAAAGGAAAGTAAATACAGATTCTCCTATTGACTTTCTTGAATTTGAATCATGCTTGTTACGGCCTGGTCAACTTGTTCATCTCCCTCAATAGGCCTCCACGTGCATGCTTGAGTCCAAATCCCTCAAATCAGCCCATTTAACGGATTTTGGAATTTCTTGTCCCGTGTACTTGTAACTGGTTCAATAGAAAATTACATACGATCCGCAGTCTATGCTCTTGTGCTAGCCATGTCCTCATCATTGCCCTCCTCTTGAAAAAGATTTGTCCTCAAATCAAGTTCATCATCCTCTAATTTTTTTTGTTTTCCGGGTTCCTTTATGTTTTTTTTTTTTTTCTTCTTCTTCTTCTTCTTTTTAATGCCACGAACAAGAATTATAACTAGAACCAAAAATTACAAATTCGAACAAATTCATAAACACTTTTTTTTTTTACATTTTTTTTAGTAACTGAAATTAAAACTCCAACAAGAAAAAAAAAATTGACCAGAAAGAAGGGGGAAATTCGGCCAATTAAAGTTTGGAAAGAAATTGAAAAACTAGGCTGAAAACAAAAGGGAAACTAACATATGTATTTTAGAATCTAAGAATACATAGTTGTCAGATTTTACACGGACACAAATTATATTTTAGAATCTAAGAAATTCCAGTTCCAATTTAAAAAAAAAAATTTGCATATATATATATATATATATAACAACACAAGTAAATATAAATAGAATATGTATTTTATCCATCATCGGATACATCCGGGATTTTGACGATGGTCGTTAGATTGAAAATGAATTGTAATAATCAAACGACAAGAATGACTAAAATGAATTGCATGTTAGACTAGGGATGATAATTGAGCGAGGCGTGACCAAGAAATGCTTGTTTGGCCCCATCCCGCTCGTTATAGAAATTAAATAAGAAAAATAATAATAGTAATAATAGTAGAGAAAAAGTAAACACAAAGATGTTTAGCATGGATGTGATTTCACGGACTAAGAACAATGAATTCATTAGTGAAGAGCATTATGAATGGGCTCCCTTATTTATTCAATTTAACAAGTACAAAATCGGGTAAGTTACCTAATATTTACAAATATACTAAAATAAAGACTTTTAAATTACAATAATTATAAATAAATTAAAAGTTCATAATAAAAATAATTACATAAAAAGATAGTAACTTTCCTTTATACATGATACTAACTTTCCTAATATGGTCCCATAGGATGAAGCTCTAATAGGAGGTCCAATTTTGAAGTATAATAGAAGATATTTAATTTTTTTTTTTTTTTTCCTCTCTTTTTTTTTTTTTTTTTAGGAATCTATAGAAAATAAAAATAATGAAATATGGACGACAATCGTCAAAAGAGGATGGAGAGGGAAAATAACACTTAGATGCAGGGACAACAATCGTCAAAAGATAGGGAAGAAGATAACACGCATTTTGGTGTAGAGTCGACAATTGTCAGAAGAAAAGAGAGAAGACAACGGGCATTTGGGTGCAGAGAGAAAAGACACATGGGTGCTCAGACGACAATTGTTAAAACAGAACGCAACGGCGTTAGGGACGACAATGTTAAAAGATGGCACGATGTGCATAGGATCAAAGGATCAGTGACTCGTTTAAGTATAATCACAATGATAAAATATTAAATTAAATAAATAAAACAAAATAAATTTTGGTATTTTGTTTTTTAGGAATAACTTTTTGTTTTGTTTTCTTTTTTTTTTTTGGTGTTGGGGATGGACGTGAATTTTTATTTTTTTTATTATTTATTTATTTTTCCTTCTGTGGGCGATAGACACATGAAGCAAAGAGGTTGGGGAAGGAGATGTATTTGGGAAAGGGGATTACATTAGGTGGCTGTTGGGGGAGATTGTCTTTGGGTTTGGTGGTTTGGGAATTACATGAAGAGGATGGTTGAGATCTAGGATCTTAACACTTTAATATTACATAAAAAATTAAATAAGAAAAATAATAATAGTAATAAAAGTAGAGAAGAAATGAACACAAAGATGTTTAACATTAATGTGCTTTTACGAACTAAGAACAATGAATGCATTAGTGAGGAGCATTATAAATGAGCTTCTATATTTATTCAAGTTTACAAGTTCAAAATAGGATAAGTTATCTATTATTTATAAATATATTAAAATTAAAATTATTTTAAATTATAATAATTATAAATAAATTAAAAGTTCACAATAAAGATAATTACATTGATTGAAAATGATAAGCTGGCACAAAGGTAAATAGGCACCGAAGAAAAAAATATATTAAAGAACAAGTTATAAGTAATAGAAGTGAACAACAAAAAATTATAAAAAACATAAATAGAAAGCCAGTCGCCATCCATGAGAGTCGCCGGAATGACCGAAGGAGGAGCTTGCGCCGCCTTTGGAGGGATGGAGGAGATGTTGGACGACAACAAACTTTTTTTTTTTAACCAATAAACAACATCAAACTTTGAAAGAATTATTAGATTGTCACGTCAATTTATTTTAAAAAGCAAACAATAATCTCTTTCACTTTTTCTCCAACAAGATATATGAGACGTGGAAATAAAATATATTATTTCAATTTCCATACCTACCCATTTTTATCATAAATTTCTTCTAATAACAATTAAAAAAAAAATCCTATCAAGTACTTCTTCACAAAATAAAAGTTCCAATCACGTACGTTTTTCTCTTCCCGTCTCTAGTTTCTACTTTTTTCTGGGTGAAAAAAACGACAATATAATTGACGCGAGAGCTTTGTAAATGAAGACCTTGCTTCACCACGTATTCTTGTCGTACGCTTCGTTTTGGTCGAGAAGTTACACCCATTGAGTAGCAAAATGCCAAAAATTGACCGAGAGTGAGAGGGGAAAAAAAAAAAAAAAAAAGAAAAAAAAAAGTCCAACCCAAACCCAAAATCAGAAACAAAAAACGCAGAGAAACTTCCGACTCAAAGAATCCACACATGGACAATCGGAAGGAAACACTTAAGTGATATTGAGAATTTCCTACTCGGAAACTCCATTTTTGGTTCTGGGGCTAGGTCTGCAATTCTAGATTTAGCCTCCGGAGTTAGGTCTAGGAGAAAAATCCCCCTTTTCCATGTCTCGGATTTCGCCGCCCGCTTTGCGGTTGTCGTTGATTTTCTTCTCCTTTCTAGGGTTAGGATTAGGGCACGCTCTGAAAGTTCCGTTCAGGGTCAAGGACGTGCTTCCGGTTCTTCCTCATGAGGTATCGTGGCCGGTGCTGAACAATCTCCACAGTGCCGTCGACTTGTTGCCTTATTTCGTGGGATCGGTTTCTCCGAACAATGGCTCTGTTGAATGGAAAGGGGCTTGCTTCAACGGCAACGAGGCCAGCCTCGAGCTCACCGGAAGTGATCGCGGCGATCCGGGTTTGGGCGGTGGCGTTCTCTATCTCAAGGTTTCTTTTTTTCTTTGCCTTCTTTATCTTTCTCTGATTATGACCTTGATCATGATGATATCATGATCATAGTCTGCGTTTTGTTGCGATGTTGAAATTACTAATTTGAACTGAATATACAATGTGAAGGAGGTAAGTAAATTTCCTAAATTTTTATTGTCTGCTCAATCACATATAAATTTGTTGTTCAGCAATAAATATATATATATATATAGATATATATATATATATTATATGTATATAAACATGTTTCACTTATGAGTTATTAGTTTAGAATTATTTTGTTCTCTGGACTTTGAAGCAACCGAAAGTAAAGGTCGCTTCTTTAAATGCATACAAGGCCAAATGTACGAGTGTTACAGTTATCTTATTGCATTTATTCTATGGATTTCAGGGTATTATTGTTAGGAAGTCATGGGAAGTCCTGAACTTTTTTGTTGCTGTCTGTTAATATATACATATATATATACATATATATATATATATTGAAATGAATATTTATGAGGTTTTGGTGTTTGATTTCGATATTCTATTGCTTTTGTCCGTTTGTAGACGTCTGAGGCGCACAGCTGGACGTGTATGGATCTGTATGTTTTTGCAACACCATACCAGATCACATGGGATTACTACTTCACTGCTCGACAACATACGTTAAAATTCAATTCATGGGAAGACGTTGCAGAGATGGAATATGTATTCTCTCCAGTTACTTGCATTTTTATTTATTTTGTTTTGATGAATTTCATATTGGACACTCTTGTCACGTAAAGTTTGACTCTTAAACCGGTCATTGAGCAGATAAAGCAGCATGGGGTGTCTGTTTTTCTCATGCCATCCGGAATGCTGGGTACCCTTCTTTCTTTGGTCGATGTCTTGCCTCTTTTTTCTAACACCATCTGGGGTCAGAATGCTAACCTTGCTTTTCTGAAGAAGCACATGGGTGCCTCATTTGAAAAGCGTCCCAAGCCTTGGGTTATGACTATTAATCCTGAAGATGTTCATTCCGGTGACTTTCTAGCGGTTTCAAAGATCCGTGGCAGGTGGGGGGGATTCGAGACATTAGAAAAATGGGTAACAGGTGCATTTGCTGGCCATACTGCTGTGTGCTTGAAGGATGACGAGGGTAATCTCTGGGTTGGTGAATCAGGACATGAGAATGAGAAGGTATGCTCAAACCGTTTGTAACTTACAAGTAATTTATGTATACATGGGTGTAGGGAGTAAGTAGAATAAAAAACGAGTGGCTTATGGTGTTTATGGAAAGATGTCTGATTATTCTTCCAAAAAAAAAAAAAATCATGTCTGTGATTTTTCCCCTGCTAGGAGTAATTTGAGAATATATTTGCTCATGTCTAGAAAATTTATTGGGATTGCTGGTTTAAAGTATTAAGTTACCTTAATTATGAAAAAGACAATAAATCATCTTGATAATTACTTATATTTGCAGGGTGAAGAAATTATAGTGGTTATTCCTTGGGAAGAATGGTGGGAATTGGCTCTTAAGGATGGTTCTAACCCTCAGATAGCCTTGCTTCCCTTGCATCCAGAGTTGCGTGCAAAATTCAACTCTACAGCAGCATGGGAATATGCTCGGAGCATGTCTGGAAAGCCATATGGTTACCATAACATGATATTTAGTTGGATCGACACTATGTCTGACAACTATCCTCCACCTCTTGATGCTCACTTGGTAAGCATCTACATTCAAATTGAAGCATATAACTAGTTTAATTTTGCTGAAAGGTATTTTTTTTGCCTAGCAATCTTCAGCTGAAAGCATCTTAATGTTTTCATTGCTTTGGTTATGTAGTTATGTTTTTTTGCACATAGATCTTCTTCATTCACAAATTTCAATTGTGGGTATATGAGTTTACGTGCAAACATGTAGCTCTGCTTAGTTGCATGATTTTCCCAGCATTTAAATTATATAACAACGCATAAATACATGCAGATCTACGGTAGAGTAGATTTAAATGTACAGCACGTATAGCAAGTTATCATGTTGTAAATGTCGTATCTAAATTAACCTCTTCTGCTTTCAGGTAGTTTCTGTCATGTCTATGTGGACTAGATTGCAGCCAGCGTATGCTGCAAATATGTGGAATGAGGCTCTGAATAAGCGACTGGGAACTGAGGTCAGTTCTGCTCTCCTTGAGGTCATTTCATTCTTGTCATTCCTAGCACCAATTTCAATTATCCTGAATTATATTTTTCTCAATCTCTAACTTTCCTCTAGTGTATTATCATTTGTCCTCTCTCTCTCCCTCTCTCTCTCTCTCTATATATATAAAATATATATATATATATATATTGGATGTGCTTTCGTGTTTTTCACCCGTTCCTTCTTTCAGGATTTGGATTTGTATGGGATTCTAGAGGAGACTGAAAAGCGTGGCATAGCCTTTGATCAATTACTTACAATTCCAGAACAAGATGAATGGGTATACAGCGATGGAAAGTCTACAACGTGTGTTGCCTTTATCCTCTCTATGTATAAAGAGGCCGGGATCTTTGGTTCCATTTCCAACTCTATTCAAGTTACCGAATTCACTGTAAGTCATATTACTGAGAATCCTGGATAGAACTCAAAAACTCTTTAATTAAATAACCATATATCGAAACATGATTTTATGAACTTGTCCTGTAGATTCGTGATGCATATATGCTTAAGATTTTTGAGAATAATCACACGCGCCTCCCAAGTTGGTGTGACACTAAGAGAGGACAGGTTCCATTCTGCCAAATCCTCGGCGAGTATTGGATGGAACTGCCTCAATACAACACAATCGAGCCATATGCCAACATGAATGAGATCTGTCCTTCTCTACCCCCTATTTACAGCAGGCCTGTTAAATGCTAAATCCATTCCGCGTGTGACACGAAGTTGCCTATGGTTTTGCTTCATTTACTAAATTGCAGATGTCTAGCAAAGTCTCTGCAAGCGTATATCTTAGTGCCTGTGTATTTTCTCCAATTCTGCTGGAGTGAAAAATGCTTGTACATAATCGTGTCTCTAGTAGTAAACTGCAGTTGTTTAGGGCTTCAAAAAAAGAGAATAAGATGTTTGTCATTAAACTCTCTTTAGAATATTTTAACTGAAGCGCTTGCTGTGGATCTCGTTTCATTAAAGTTCCACTGTACAAGCCTTGCAAAGGCTAAAATCTATATCAGTTTCACCCTCGCATTATGTTTTATCCTCTCTTTATTTTACCTAATCGCAAGTGTAACTGTGATTGTATGCATAATTTATTAGTAATTTCACATTTGACTCGATCACGAAGTGTGGAGTTCCAATCTCCTACCTTGAAGTTCTTAAAAAAAAAAAATGCAAATTATCATACAACTCTCAACAAAGCAAGAAAAAGCAAAGAAGTAAAGTAAGATATTTACTGCGAAATGAACCACAAAACATATGAAAACCAACAATTACATGAGCACACATAAATCATATACAAAAACAATCATAACAACATTCGGAAAAAAGAAAAAGTCATTGCTAAATACAAAAAAACACAACCATGATTGATGTGCAGAATATGTTTACACAAGGAAGGAAAGGTTCAGGAACTAGTGCTTTCTAGTGGTCTTATGATACTTGTCTTTGATCCAACGAACACCGGCAGCGGCTCCAACCTTAGCCTTGGCGAAGCCACCAGCGGCTCCAACTTTAGCCTTGGCGAAGCCACGGGAGGCAACTTCTTTCGTTTTTTCAAACCCATCTTCCATTTTCTGAGAATACTTACCCTTGGGATGACCACCAAGCGTAGTAGTCTTTTTCTGTGGAACTACAACCGGTTCCGGATCCCATTGATCTGCCCATGAAGTCTCATAAGAACTGTTTGATGCCATTTTCGCAAAAACAAACTTCTTAGAATCCCAGAATCAGATAAGAACTTAGGAAGAGATATGTGATAATAAGACTTTCCAGAAATTGGGTTTATATATGCATATGGATTATGATGCAACCGAAAACCACGGTTTTGCTTTCTTCGTTGTTGACCTGAATGTCAAGATTTGGGTTCTGATGTTTGCGGTTCTAGAAACTTCAGGTTATCGTCAATTTTGACAAGAACCAAAACTTATCCGTCATTGGAACCTTCTCTTTGAAAAATATAAAAAGACCTCCAACAATTTCAGTTTTCAGCAGCTTCTGTGGAATTTAACTAAATTGAGTGGTCAAGGAGACAGGGTGGCATATTTTGGAAGTTTCGGTTTCCATTTCTTGTTTGGAAGCCCACACCTTACTAATTAACGTAATTGATGATGTAATTCCACTTCAGCATTAAAATTCAAACCTCCAGGAACAATTACTATTTTTTTTTTAAGATTAAAAAATATGATAAACAATAAGTCATGTTATTTACGTGTAAGAAACTTCTTTTTGTTTTTTTTTTCCCCCCCTTGAAGTTTCGACCATTGGTTTTTGTTTTAATTTGTTGGTTATTCCGAAAAAACAATTCATTCACGTTTGAAAATGAAACATATGTGGGACCCATCAGATTAAAAAAAAGTAGACCACTAGTATTTCGCCACGTCAGCTTCCAGTTCAATCTGAAAATGGCTGCAGAATCTCCACGAGGGCGATAAAGGGAGCTCAACTTAACTTCCCTGTTTGACGGCCGCTTTGTCCACCTACTCGCCTCTCCAGCCTTCCAAAAGTCAAAATATTTCCAATTTTTCCAACTCCATTATTTTTCAACATAATTGGTATTCGGTAAACCGTAAGTAATATATATTTTTTAAAAATATAAAAAAGGCAAAGATGAAAAGTTTCTTCAAAACGCCGTCGTTTTAGCCGCATACGCCATTAAGAAACTACGCCGTAAGTAATGAAGCATCGAAAAACCAGGAAAATTTCAACGCGCTTCAACAAGAAAAGGCCTCCCCCGTGGACTTGTCAATCTCAACAATTTTGCCGCCTTTGGCCTACTTTCTCATCAAAACTATTTCTATCATCTCGTTCTCCTTCTATCCAAACACCTTAATTTAAATTTGCTTTCTCGCTCACTCATCAAATCTAATATCCAATTAGATTTATTTTTTTTTTTTAAATGGCATTGAAGTTCCAAATCTTGGCCATGGCACTAATGGCGTCGGTTTGGTATGCACCAGTTTCAGCTCGAATCTTCCCTAACGTCTCAGCGATTCCGCCGTGGCTGCTTCCGAACGGCACCGTTAAGGGACCGTGGGACGAGTTCAAGAACTTCGGTGACTGCCGGCGGGGAGAGAAGACCGACGGATTGTCGAAGCTTAAGAACTATTTCAACGAGTTCGGATACATTCCCAATTCGCCGCATAATTTCACCGACGACTTCGATGATGAACTAGAATCGGCGATCAAGACCTTCCAGAAGAACTTCAACCTCAACGTCACAGGCGAGCTCGACGATCCGACGATCCAGAGCCTGACGGGGCCGCGCTGCGGCAACGCCGACATCGTCAACGGCACGACGACGATGAATTCTGGGAAATCGGCGTCGTACAACGCCTCGACGCACTTCCACACCGTCGGACACTACTCGTTTTTTGAAGGAACGCCGGTGTGGCCGGAGGGCCGGCGGGATCTGACCTACGCTTTCTATCCTGAAAACGAGCTCACCGACACCGTGAAGGAGGTGTTCACGCGCGCCTTCCAGCGGTGGGCAGAGGTCACGCCGCTGACGTTCACCCAGACCGATTCGTACTACACGGCGGATCTCAAGATCGGATTCTTCGTCGGCGATCACGGCGACGGTGAGGCGTTCGACGGCGTGTTAGGGACGCTGGCGCACGCATTTTCACCGACGAGCGGGCGGTTCCACCTCGACGGCGATGAAAATTGGGTTGTCAGCGGCGATATCACCACCTCCTCGATATCGTCGGCGATCGACCTCGAATCCGTGGCCGTCCACGAGATCGGCCACCTCCTAGGGCTCGGACACTCGTCGGTGGAGGAGGCGATCATGTACCCGACGATCTCGTCGAGAACAAGGAAGGTCGAGCTCGCCAGTGACGACATTCAGGGGATTCAGGAGCTCTACGGCGCGAATCCGAACTACAACTCCTCGTCGACGACATCGACGACTACACAACAGAGCGAGACATCCGACGGTGGGGACCACCACCCCTCGCGCTGGCGGTGGGACCTCGGGCTGCTCTCGGCCGTTGGATTGGGGCTGCTGGTGCTGTAGATTTGTATAAATATATATATTTTTTTATTTTCTGATTTCTGATTATTTGTTTTTATATTTATTTCAATAATTTTTATGAGAAAAATGTTACCACTAGAGCATAATTTGGCCTCTTCCAAGGTCCTCTATTGTCGTTTATGAGGGCTGAGTAGGTGTTGGAAAACGGCCAAAACAGACATATACACGACGTCACTAGGACACCATCATTTTTTATTTTATTTTATTTTATTTATAGAGTATATTTATACACATTTATTTGGCAGAAAAGTTTGCAATTATTTGTTACATTATTTATTTATTTTCTCAAGTTGTGTTAGAGTAGAGGGTGTAGGCATTTGTTGACCAGGGTAATTATTTGGAAAAGCGAAATTGATACTCCCTAAATTTCGCCAAAGCTCTAAATTACCGCTTTACCTGTGTTGGTATTTTGTTCACCACCTTAATCTTTTATAGGGATGGTAATCGGGTGGGTGCGTGCGGGTATGCTTGCCTCATTCCTATACTTGCCTCCTTTTTATTCTTTATACTCATTTAATTTTAACACGAATGCTGGTGGAGGTAATAATATTGGGGTGCTATATTTATATCATATCCATTTACCCATCAATAATTATATAAAAAAATATTAAAATAACTTATATTAAAGTTTTCATAAATTTTAATAATATGATCATAATTGAAAATGAAATTAAAAAATATTAAAAATAAATCTAAATTTCAGAAATCCATAAAATTAAATTTATAAAAACAAATTAAAATATTAAAACACTAACTTTATTCTTCTTTTATTATAAGGGATTATATGAGGGGTGGGTGTGGATATCGACCCGCGTGAGTGATTAATCTTAACTCTCATACATGTCGCTACACCCATATACTATCTTCATACCACCCCATGAGAGATGGGTACCCGCATTCGTGAGTAAAAATATCATTACTAAATTATTTAATCTTGTCACGTGGTGGGCCCTTTGATTGCCATGTAACTTTTTTTTTTTTTGGTTTGTTTATTTGGCACATGTAGAATACGTGACTATCAACTAGTTAGTTAATAAAATCCTAACCGTTTACTTTTACCGTCATTCACTCAAAAGTTCAAATGCAATTACTTGTTGACTTGATTTAACAGAAAAGTTTTCATTTTTAACTACTTTTATTATATTAACGTTGACTAATAAAATTCCAGTTTAACCTTTTAAGGTTAGACTTTTTTCTTAAAAAAAAAAAAAAAAGAAAGAAAGAAAGAAAAAAAAGAGCAGCATGTTAAATTTGAAAAAGCTAAGGGTGCACTTGTTGTTAGGTCCCAAACTGGGCTTAAGCAATTGAGGTCCAAGAGAGCCCTGATCGACCGGGCTTACTACACGTTGTGGGCTTTATTATATACTTGGTCCAATAACCATGGGAAGGACATGGCAATATTAATGGGTTTGAAATATTTTTTTTTTGGGTGAATAATGGGTTTGAAGTATACCTACTACATATATCTGACCCACAAAATTCATTTCCCATTTTCTTAAAAAATTATATCTACACCCTTTCAAAATATATATATATATATATACCTATACATATCTTACCCAATTTTGACTACTATGAGCATATTCTTTTCCACAGAAAGGACGAACGCTTGCTTCCAACAGGTGGTCCCACGCACTGACAATTTGGCTGTAAATGAAATTTAAAAAAAAAAAAAAAACTTTGTCAATTAGCTTACACAATACCATACATATATACATATGCATTTCAAATCAATATATATATATATATATATGACAATGACAATGATGCAGCTCATTAAAAAAGGAGGGGCCCAAAAACCACTTTCTGATAGACGCATGTAGTTTCATTTATCCAATCTCTTATTTAAAAAAAAAAAAAAAAAGTCAGTCACTAGACACAATATAAGAAGTTGGTTTAAAAAAAAAAAAAAAGTCAGTCAATAGACACAATATCAGAAGTTGGTAACACAGTCATCTAGAAGGTCCTCTAAATTACTCTCTAAGCCACACCCAAAATGAAGAAGGATTAAAATTCAACAGATCAAAGATTGTTGGCTATGAGGTTTAAGCGTAGTCTAAACGTGGCCTAATCTTTCATTAATCTGTGTTTAGATGATGTAACACGTTCGGCTGGTGGGCCCATATGGTCTTTTAGCTGTTGTGTAGATGTAAGAGTGAAAGAAAGAATTAGGCCCATTCGTTATGATCGAAAAGCTATGAACCAGACCAAAAGGTGACAGCAAAGGTAAAGAATCTTTTTTCCCAACTTGCAAATTACTGGATAAGCCTTTTTATCCTGTGGAAGCATCTGGTTTTGTCGCGGCAAGAGACTGCAAGCCCCTTTTTTTTTTTTTTTTTTTTTTTTTTTTTTTTTACTCATTTGGCGTTTTAGCGTGAGATGAGGAAAAATTGCATTATGAAATACCCAATTTTCATTGTTTCTCGATTTCCCAATTTTTGGTTTTTAGCCAATTAAGACAGAAGGGATGATTTACTAGTCCTTGATTTAAAAGCAGTAATTTTTAAACGATTAAAAATATTAAATAGGATGGATAGAACTCATCATCTTTTAACATGACATGAAAGAAATCTTATTCAAATGATGTTTGTTAGATTTGAGTTTGTCCCATATTTTTAAGTTATCGATGTGGTGTTTCAATGTGTAATAAGTTCTCGATCTCTCCACTTGAGTTACCTTTTGTGAGGAGTTTATATCCAAGCCCATTTGATATGATATCAGAATTAGATTTTGCAAGCAAGGGTAGGTTTAGATCCTGGTCTACACTAGGCATGAGAAAGGTATTAGATTGTGAGTTTTTTACTGCATCCCTAAATTACAGGGTGTGTTTAGATATGAAATAAACTCTCTATTTTTTAACTAACTTTTGGAGATAATTATACCAAAATCCATTTAACAACGTTAAGTTGAAACCCGACTCCATTATGACATGCTATGCCTATAAAAAAAAGTGATAGAAATTAAATTTATTTCATATCACAAATCATATTATTATAGTATTTATATGTGAATTAAACACCATATTTGCTTACTTTAGAAAAAATATGTATAACAATCATTTTAAATCACCATAATAACTAACAAATGTGAACAGCAGATGGAAAGAGGAATTCAAAGGTCCTTTCTTCTTTCCTTGTTGTTATTATTATTATTATTATTATTATTAGTATATATTATTATTATTTTTTTTGGGCTTGTTTTCTCCCTCAGCCGAACACTTTTGGGCTGTGTTTGAATTGGAAGTAACTGTGATTTGTCAGACAAAACTCAAGTGTTCTGTGAATGAAAGTAAAACCCCTCTCCAACTTGCATGAGCCCCCATACTTAAACCGCGTCATCCGTCGTATAAACTCCAAACCTTTTCCCAACATTTTTCAATACATGCTTTTGTAAGCAAAAAAAAAAAAAAAACCCTCTTTCCTATATAAACCAAACCAGATCAGTAAGCCTTTCCAAAAATTCTCCCAATTTCCCGATCGATAAAATTAATTATTCTCTCACCTCTTCAACTACATTAACATGGGCATTCTTCCTTGTCGTTTGCCATGTCATATAGAGTCCTCTCACAAAGAAAAATCCGATAAATCTCATTCCAACCACCACAACCAACTCTATTCAGAATCGTCTCTTTCTTCACAACCAAGTCTACCTTCAGTCCCTTCTCTTCAGCTCCATCAACAACAAAAACAACAACAAAACGCCTCGAAAACCCGCCACCAATACGACGCCGTCGCCACCCTCAAATCCCACTCCTCCTACATCTCCTCCCTCGTCCTCGCCGGTAAGTTCCTCTACAGCGCCTCCTCCGATGGCGCAATTCGCTTGTGGGCCCGAGACCACTACAACAGTAACAGTAGAACTAGTACTTCTCTAGCAACCTCATATCAATCGGTCAATAATTCGGTCGTCGTCACGACCGACACTGCCGTGAAATCCATCGTCGTTTGCGGCGATAAGCTCTTCACCGCCCACCAGGATTACAAGATCCGAGCGTGGAAAATCGAAAACGACAGCACCAACAACAACAAAAACGACAACAATAGTGTTAGTTACAAATGTATAGCCACACTTCCAACGTTCAACGACCGTCTCGGGAGGCTGTTCTCGGCGAAGAACTACGTCACGGTTCGTCGGCACAAGAAGCGCACGTGGGTGCACCACAACGACGCCGTTTCGGCCCTGGCGGTTTCCGACGATGGTTGTCTTCTGTACTCTGCGTCGTGGGATCGTACGTTCAAGGTGTGGAGAGCGTCTGACTTCAAGTGTTTGGAGTCCGTACACAACGCTCACGACGACGCCGTCAACGCCATAGCAGTATCGAGCGACGGCCACGTGTACACCGGCTCGGCCGACAGGAGGATCAAGGCGTGGCTTAAGCCTCCGGGACAGAAACGACACTCCCTGGTGGCCACCTTGGAGAAGCACCGATCGGCGGTGAACGCCCTGGCGGTTAGCGGCGATGGGAAGGTTTTGTACTCGGGCGCTTGTGATAGGTCGGTTCTGGTTTGGGAAAGGTCGGACCGTGGGCATATGGAGGTGGTGGGTGCGGTTAGAGGGCACAGCAAGGCCATTCTGTGCCTGGCGGTGGTGGCGGATTTGGTGTGTAGTGGCTCTGCCGATTGTAGTGTGAGGGTGTGGAGGAGATCAGGGATTGCCAAGAGTTACGCTTGTTTGGCGGTTTTGGAAGGGCATACTCGACCGGTCAAGTGCTTGACTTTGGCGGT
Source organism: Ficus hispida (assembly GCA_025413025.1). NCBI lineage: Eukaryota > Viridiplantae > Streptophyta > Magnoliopsida > Rosales > Moraceae > Ficus > Ficus hispida. The sequence continues at coordinate 3,636,097 of CM046371.1, read as the reverse complement.
TAACGGCGGCGGTGGTGGCAGTGAAAATGGTGGTTCGGATTCCGGGAGTTCTTACTTGGTTTATAGTGGCGGTTTGGATTGCGAAATCAGGGTTTGGAAAATTTGGGTTCCTTAATTTTAGAATGTTCTATTTTTGTTATGGTTTATCATGGAAGCACTTCACTCAAGAAAGAGTTGATTCCATAATTTAAATCCGACAGCCCTTATAAAATGATTCTATGGTGCAAATCGAGAATATCTTTTCGTGATTAGTTTCGGATCTCACAGTTTGATTTGATTTGCATCTTACTTACGATCGCGGTCAACAGTCCAGTGAAGGCCCTATTATGAGATCATCCAACAGTAAAATCCCGTACGTGTTCTGTAGTTTAGATAATATACGTGTATAGGAATTGAGATTATTATATATAGAGGTGCGTCTTTTCTTATATTCTTTTTCATTTTTTAAATTTTTAGTTTGCTGTAGGAGATCGGATATTTGTGAGAATTATATTAATGTAACAGAGAAATAGTCATATGTGTCATGATGGAATTTTTTATAGGAAAAAAAAAAGGGGATGGACTTTTTGTTTGAACATAAGAAAGCAAGATTTGCGCAATATTCAAATATTTTTCAGTCGAATAGTTTGAAATTTTTCTCAGCGTTTGTTGAACCGCAGAAGTTAAAAATAGCAGTACATATTTACCAAATTCAGCTTTCAGCCCACGGATTCTCGAAATGAAATAGTTTCTGGTTTTTTCAAAGACATAATTGATATTGTCAGTTCGAACGATGCTCATTATTCGATTCACATTAATCAGAGCTAGATTGTCGGCTGCTTTTAATTGCTCTTTGTCTCTTTTCCCCTTCCTTTTCTCGCTCGGCTTTTATCAGACACCAGAGACGAAACAACTGCATAAGAATGGATTAGAGTTTGCATGCATGTTATGTCTATAATCGATTGGCGGGTTGTGAAATCATCCTGACCGTCCATGTCTTGTTGTTTTGTGGCAAAAATACACATTCGTGTCGACCATTGTACTATGAATATTTATGGTTTTTGTGTTTTAGACCAAAAAAAAAAAAGATTCTCCGGCCATATCTTGATTGAGGCAATTTCTTCAGCCAACAAATGGGGCATGCACCGACTAATTTCAAATTATCGAACTAGTATTATTTCTAATTCAGCATAGCAACATTCCTATTCCAAAGATTAAGACAGCACATCAGTAGGAATACTGCTAACAAGACGGCGGTTTCTAGGGTGGGGGTGGGGTGTGAATTTGAGTGGTGCCAGTTAGATCTCGTATGATATAAATATGATGACCTGATATTGTATGAAATTAGGAATAATTCAGAATTCGTGTTGTAGATTATCTAGTGATCATAGTAATTTTAACATTGAACAAAATAAATTAATAACATCTTGACAATTTATTAGAACTATACATTTTTTTTTTATCCTATAGCTTTTTTTTTTTTTTTTTTTTTTTTGCTTTTCTTAATTGAGTTTTTTCCTCTTGAATAAAGATCTCATCTTCTTTATAAAAAAAGAGAGAGAAGGGGGAAGAAAGGAAAGGAAAGGAATAGGAATTATGAAAGGAAGGAAGGAAGGAAAAAGCATACCATGAGGCGTCAAAGGTCATATTCATACTTTAAAACAAGTGGGACTAAGAGTTACGTTAAAAGTCAATTTAGGGGCCTCCATGTTTGTATAACTCTCAACCGAATTCATATTAATTGTCTGCAGAATTATATTTAAATATATGTGCACATGTTATAAGAAATAGAATTTTGTCCTCTTTGAAAGGGGAAAAAAATCAAATAAAAGGGGTTCGTTATTTATGTATCTATTATTCGGGTGTTAATTGTACATGCTCATTTAAAAAAGAACAGAAGAAAAAGAAGAATAAAAGTAAAGAAAAAGAAAATAAAAAGGAACTTACAAAATTTTTCACACACCTGTTATAGTTCTAGAGAATACCTACTTTCGCACGCCTGTTATATTTATCCCCTTAATTCGTGCCTATGTGGAGACTTTCGACTCGTTGAAAGTATCTTCCTTCAAAGAAACTCTAAGTAAATTTGTAGGCCCTCCTTCAAAACAAGAAAGTAATAAAATCGGAAACAAAAAAAAATAATAATAATAACAATAATAATAAACGAGCACAAACAAGTATCATTTATAATAATCATCTTAAATATAAGAGTTACATAAATTTTCAAACGTACGTTGCAATACTTAACCATGATAAAGATTGATTTGTATATTGATTCTGCATCACATTAGTAATTAGACTCTATAACATAGAAAGGATTTGTTTCGTAGTGCTTCGTATAAACTGCTTTTGACTTTAAGAGTTCAAAAGTTATTTCTAGAAGTATTTAAATAATGTGTCAGAACAATTATGATTTTCATAAAAGCTTTCTGTCAAAAGTAAAAAAATATAGTTTCTGAAAAAAGTTGTTCTAAGGGCCTATTTAATAAAGTTTCCTGAAAGTTACTTTTGACTTCTTAGATCTAAAAATAACTTTTGAAAGTATTTGGATGATCTGTTAGAAGAGTTTCCAGTCTCCATAAGTACTTCATGTCAAATGTTAAAAATATGACTTCTAGCAAAAAATATTTTAAGTAGAATTAGACTTTAAAACTTGTATAATTAAGAGTTAAAATTAGACATGGTAAATTTTATTCTAATAATTTATTTAGAGAATTTTATAGTTATTTTAAGTTCAAAAGCTCTTTAAAAATATGGTTATAAAATAATTACTGAAAAGTTATAGTTATTGTATCTCTTCTTCTATTAACCAAAAACAAAAACAAAAGCTAATGCTCAACCAAACAGGCTATAAGACTGTAAGGAAGATGTTCATGTACAATAATAATAATGATAATAATAATAATAATAATAATAATAATAATAGCTCAATGCGTTACAATTTATAGACTACTTTTGACCTAAAATTTAGCATTTATATGTACAGGGGTATATCATTTTCCTTTTGGGTAAAAGAATGGCAATGAAAGTAGTGGTCTTCAATACTTGTGGAAGAGTACATGCCCCACACTACGCTATTAGACTACTACTAGACCTAACATGACACTATAAGTTACAAGCAAAACATGAGCCTCTCATTTACAATATATATATAGCTTAGATGGATTTTATGATATTTCTAAAATATCAGACATTGAATTAGAACTTACAAGCAAAACATGTACCTCTCATTTACAGTAGAATAGATTAGGTGATTTTAATGATCCTTTCTAAAATATCAGAAGTTGATATGACATCTAACAAACAAACATAACATTAATTTTCGTGACTTTCAGTGACCAGTCTAGTATATAGCACTGTGCCCTATATTTCCATGGACCTAATGTAATTATTATAATATGAATATATAAATATACGCTTATTATTGATTCATTTCTTGTATGCCAAATTCCTGCCGGCTTATTATGATAACTGCTATAAAATCTAATCTTCGCTCTTGTTGTTTATTTATTTACATCATAGCCAATATAAAACTATTTAATTGCCTCAATTATTGGTGAGCGAATTCCTCGAAGTATTTTAGTTCAGAAGTAGACGTGTCTCGGTGCTAAAAATTGTCAAAACGCTAGCTAACTGGTCCAACCTTCCTCTCACCAAAACTTGAGCAGCAGGAGTCTGACCTAAAGTGAAAACGAAGTTTTCTGTTTTCTAACCTGCAAACGTATACACTTAGACACCCAAGTTCCAAGTTAGAATTTAGAGAGAGAAAAAAAAAAAGCAACAAAAAAACAAAAAAACGAAATAGAACAAAACAAGAAAACAAGAAAACAAAAACAAAAAACAAAACAAAACCCAAGAATTAGGACTTGTTTGCCATCACCACTCAATTTAAACTAAACTGTACTTTTTTCATCATGTTTTTTTTTTTTTTTAAATTTTTTTTATCTTTTCTGAAAAAGTCAACAAAAATTACTATTCAAACTTAAAAATCTCAACTCAATTCAAACTCAACTCATTCACCAAACACCTTTTAAACTAAACTAAACTAAACTGGTTCCCGGCTCAATCAAAGACTTTTAAATTGAGAAGCTTCACATGTGATCCCCACACCTACATATTTCTAGGTGTCCCCAATATTTGAGCTAGGTTGCAATTTTTTTCTTTTTTTTTTTTTCTTTTAATGAAGAAGGCTGCAATGGTTTAAAAAATTAAAGAATATTATCTAAATAACCATATTTTTTCAGCTGACACAAATTTCTTATTCTAGACCAATATAACATAATTTTTGTTAATTTTAGTTTAATTTATGTCATATTAGTCTAATATTAATTTTTTGTATTATGTTAGTGCAATGATCTTTAAATTTGTTTCAGTTAAGTTCTTTCCCATTTAAATTTTAGGCATGAAAAACAGAAAAACAAAAACAAATTAGGAAATACGTCCAGCTTAACTTGCCTCTTTAGTTTTGTGTTCTATTTTTTGTTTTATAACCATTCTTTATGTCATTTTTAAGAAAAAGAATGTATAAATAAATATAAAATAATAAAAAAGGACTTAAATTTTCTAGTATTTTAATCAAAGTATAGATCTTTAAAAGAATTAAGTGGTGTGAACAATTTTAATGCCTTTAAGTTCGTGCTACAACTTATTTATAGTGCTGATTTCTACTACGTCGATCAGTCTATTTGTGTGGCACAAATTTTAAGTCTCAAAATTGCGGTCTTCTATCTGGATTCTTTTACACTGGTGAAAAAAAACACGCTTATGTCAGATTTTTCTGTTTGAATAAGGCTTTTTTGCACAAGTGCATCCTTAACTTATTGCATCATTGTAACTTACACTTTGAACTTTTAATTTTAGTAATTTACATCTTGAATTTACAAATTTATAACAATTTAATCCTTATTGATAACAGTGTTAGTCTTTGGAAAGAAATTGATATGTAATTTATACATAAATCTTAAATTAATTACTTGAACGATCATTTTTATCTATTTTAACCCAAATTTAATTAGATTAAGATCTTCAATTATCATCAAAGTAGAAAACTTTCAATTAATTTTATTTTAAATATAAATTTGGATTAATATAACTTTAATTAACAACCTATATATGAAGTATCAATTTTCATTTAAAAAGAAAAGTCAATACCAATTAATATGGAAAAATTCTATAAATTTATAAATTAGGATGTAAATTATAAAATTAAAAATTTATGGTGAAATTATCAAAAATTAAAAAATTTAACGTGTAAATTATACTGAAAATAAATTTAGGGTGTAGCGGTTAAAAAAGCCTTGGAATAAAAGTCCATCCAAATTGCAGCCGTGCGAATTTGTGAACCCGAGCCTTTTACCTTTTTATCATCTCCTTTGACATTGTTAGCAAGTTTGTATGGGCCCATGTACTGAACCCAATGTGTGGAGGCTCATCTTTGGTTGCAACTTGGGGCCTTGGCCCACTATATTGTGTCTTGCACTCTGCAATGGTCGTGAAATTTTAGCATTGCCGAAGCTTGAAGAAAGTGGCGATTAAATAAATAAATAAATAAATAAACAAATAAGGTGATGACAGAGCTAGCTAATAAGAAGTTTTAAAAAGTCAACGGTAGGTTTGACTTGAAAGAAGGGCTCTCATGGGACAATAAGCAAGTTTTCTATACTTTATCCCGACATTCTCATGGCTCCACAAATTTCTCGCTTCTGTCATAGGACCCCAACTTTCCCTCTGCGTCCTTCACGAAATCACCAGGGCAATCAAGGGAAAGATCGAGGAGCTAGCTAATTTTTTATTATTAAGTGCAAAAATACTCAAGACACGTCTATATAAATACACACACACACACACACACATATAAATATATTACTTACAAATTATAAACGTAATCCATAAGTTATCTAAAAAAAAATCAAATCTTTTAAAATTAAGAGATCTCCTAAATTAGAAATAAGTACAACTAATCTAAACTATGGCTAAATTCTATGTTTACAAAAATAACTTTTGGGGGTATTTGGTGTTTGAGTTTGAGTTAAGATTTTTAAGTTTCAATAGTAATTTTTGTTGACTTTTTCAGAAAAAGACAAAAATTGAATTGAAAATTTTGAGTTCAAATGGGTGAACCAAACTCACCCAATTCTATCACGTCAAGGACCTATTTTACAAGATTTTTATTGTTTTTATTTTAATCCATAAAAGAAGAGAAGCAAAAATTATAGTTTTTCATTAATTATTTGAAACGACTATTTTTTAAAGAGTTTAATAGGTCAACACAATTTTAAATATTCTAATAAGATATAAAACTATACAGTAATAAAGTTTATTATAATGTCTTATCAAAACTGTAATATAAGTTTTAAAATCTATTTAGAATAGTATTTTTTTTTAGAAATCACGAAATATGGTTTAATAGTTCTATCATTCAAATATTTTTAAAAGCAAATTTTTGGATATAGAAATCCAAAAACAACTTCCTTAAAAATGCATAATAATGAAGTTTATTTTAGTATCTTATCAAAACTATAATATAAGTTTTAAAGTATATTTAGAATAATATTTCTTTACAAATCATGAAATGTGGTTTTACGTCTTTATTATCGAAACACTTTCAAAAGCAAATTTTTGGATTTAGAAAACTAAGAACAACTTCCATATAGCTTTGGCACCAAATAGAACAAAAGCACTACAAAACACGAATTTTATCTAGAACTAGGTCCCACTCTTTATTGGTATAGACCTATTCGTGACCTCTAAATATTGTTCTTTCGAGTAAACACTAGCGGCTGGCCTATGTGAGGTTGCCATGTGTAGCATGATGATTAGCTATCTCGTGAAATAGTCCGATGGCAGAAAATTGACGTGAAGCCTAACAAGGTGGTTGTGAGACTATATATATATATATGTTTACTTCTCCTCCATATAGCAAATTGGCAATATTATGCATGACTGCCCGTAGTACCAAACTTTGTGCGACTTTTTCGTTTGCCTCAACAAATGGAATCATCATCATAGCGGGGTCAAATATCAATGGATTGAAATCAATTTCTTTACCAGGAGATTTATTATTATTTTTAGACATGATCATGTATAGTCAAGAGTTACCGGTAGAAATAATATTTTTCTTCTTCTTCTCCTTATTTCACACTATCTTTTTTCGGCAGAATTAAACTTGAAAGGAATTGAACAAGGTAGTATTGAACACATTTCGTTGTTGCTTATGAAGAGTTTAGTCCTTTGCTATTGTATGTAAATGTATTCGGATTAGAATTGTATTTCTTGTGTTCTCTTTTCCTTTTTATTAATAAGTCAATTCAGACTAGTTCAATTGGTGTTTAATGGTATACGAGACGTTTTCAACTTATTGGATCATGAATTCAAGTCTTAGTAGTGGTAACCCTTTTGTTCGTATATCTTTTATAGATGGACGAGTTAAGTATATATGCAATCATTTTATATGAAGAATTTAAGTGTGAACTGTATCAACAATTATTTAAAAAAAAAAAAAAAAACCCAAAGAGAAAAGGAAAAACAAAAGAAGCAAACAGCAATATTTAGGGTATATCCTGTCTGTGTTTCATAGTAAAAAAAAAAAAAAAAAAAAAAAAAAATCATAACCTATTTAGTGTAGAATTTATCTGTCACTTCTTTTTATAGTTATTATCTTTTAGATTGATTGATCCGTTTATGACATCATTAGCTATCTTCCTATATATTTCACCATCTAGGGGGACTCTTGCTAGCTTAAATTCTTAGACTTTTGGTTTTAAAAGTGACAACAAAGAAAAAAGAAAAAGAAAAATCGATCTCCAAACTTTAGATGGTAAGGGACAAAATTGCGCATCATTACCAACCCCCCACACCCAAAAAAAAAAAGAGGACAAAATTGTGAAGGTAAATAAATCTTATCTAACATTAGAAATACAAAAATAAAATAAGAAAAAACACTTTGACATATTGAGAGATTTGAGATCTTATAGTATGTACTTTTAGTTTAAAGCCTCATTGTCTCACCTTTTATGCTTCATATTCGACTGGTAACTACTTAAACAAACAATATTGTGCCCAAAAAAACCCTCCTAGCTATCTATGGGGCCATTCACGTATATATATATATACTCAACAAAAAAGTAAATTTCAAACTGCTTTTAATTTCTTAATGGTTCACCTTTTTATTGTCGATAAAACGACAGAAATAGTAGCCTTATAAGAGGTCAAATTATGTGCCTTTTAATCGGTAGTAGTACCATGGGCCAAACCTTAAAAATGTTTTCATTACAAATGTTCAAAAAAAAAAAAAGGGGAGAAAAAGTTGAGTCCACTGAATTACGATGATGACTTTGTAATTAGGGTCAAACATAAACTAATAAATTTGTAAGAGAATTATGGAAAAGGTGGGGATCAATTGCCTGCCAATTATTCTTTTTTTTTTTTCCTGTTTTAAATAATTGAAATAATTGAGCCTTTGAGAAAATAATTGCAAAAATTAATCTATAACTCAATCAGTGCAAAGTAGACCCCCTTATAATATTAGTTGGTTCTTTGAAGCTACATCCTTCAAGTTGGGGCCAAAGTGGAATTATATGGATGTTTGTCCAAGTTTAATTTTGTGCAAAATATATATGTGCACAGTGAGAATCCAATGCCACCAAACATATGAAAAAAAAAATGTTAATTAGTTTAGACATTTGTATTAAAGAGGCAAAATACCTATATATATACATATGCTTGTCCTAAACATATATATATATATATATATATGTATATATATGCAAAAATTAGAGGCTTATTGATAATTTACTTGACCATGCATCTATATATAATGCTTATCTAGGTGCAGAAATTAGTGGTAACCTTTCACTTTCAGAAACTCTTATATGAATCATTTTCATACGAAGAAGGTTGTTTAGCAATATGTACATGTGTGTCTAGCTAGGCTCGTATATATATCATCATTAACTTGAATGATTTGCGTAATCATTAGAACCAACTGAAGTTTATAATATTTTGCATGAAGGCTATATATATATATATATATATATATATATATGTCCAATTTCTGGAGTTGGTTGCAACTTGAAATGAAAGAAGAAAACCTTTTCCAATTGCCACAAATTGAAACAATTGCAACTTTTTGCAGGCACGCGTCCAACACTCAAATATTTTCATTACTAATTCTTGAACTTCATACTATTGCCACTCTTGTTCTTCCTTTTTTTTTATTAACCCACCCAGAATTAATTAATTTGCTACTAATTAAATCATATTTTTCCTGTTATTATTGTGATAATCAACTATATATTGTAAAATCAAGCCCTAGACGTATAAAATTAAGTCACGTATATAAGTGGGAGAATACAATAATTTCTTTTGTTTCTATTGTTGTACGTACTCTTGTTAATTTGTAGTAAATATGTAGGATATAATTGGCTATATACTTGATCTGCAAAACATGTTCATCAATATTAATTAGTCCAAAAACGCATCAAAATAATAAAAAATAAAATTGAAAATGTAGAAAGAATAATACTTTTCTTATTGAAATATATGTATATCATGTCCTCATTGTTGCATCATGCAAGTAATTACTATATATATTAGCCTCAATTTTTTCCCCCAAAAAATTGAAGTGTGGTTGATTCCTCTAGGTGTGTGTGTGCGCTAGAACAAAAATACCATATTCTTTTTTTTTTCTTGTTTCTTTTTCTTTTTTTTTTTTTTTAAGTTTCATGTTGGAAGGAAATCTACAAATTAGTAGCGTCGCCCGACCAAATAAATAGAAACAACAAAACAAAAAAGATAATTTATATATTATAGGGCATTTGAATAACGTATCTCTCCCTCTTTTTTTTTTTTTTTTTTCCTTTTTTTGAGCTAAACACCTTTTAATCGCAGTTGTAAAGTCGTATCTTGACTTTTAATTTTTCTCTCTCCTCATGAGGTGCGTAGGCAATCTCGATTATTTCCTTCTGAGAACTAAAAAGAAAGAAAAAAGAATATTAATAAAAAATAATATATATATATATAAACACATTTCTGCAGTACGAGCTTTTCCTTCATATCTCTCAAGTGAGTCAAACACACCGCCTCTTAAGTAACATTGCTAGATAAAAAGGCTCAATTAGAAGATTTTTGGGTTTTCGTAGAGAGAGAAAGAGAGAGAGAGAGAGAGAGAAGACAGTATCATTGTGGGTTCATGATAGTTATCTCCATGTGAAAACAAAGTCGTAGCTATATAGCCCCATCATCAAAACTCTCCCTATGAATTTAGCACCCTGACGCTTTGGAATTTCATCTCTCTCTCTCTCTCTCTCTAGATCTCTCTCTCCAAAAACAAAGAAAAGAAAAAAAAAGAAAAAGAAAAACTCCGAGCTGCAATCATCATGTCCTCTTCCCTCTTCCTGATCTCATCATTAATCCCTCACTTTCATCATCGCAATCCCTCCTCCTTTTACCCACAAGAACCACCACCACCACCTCTCACCTCTAAGAACATCAAAACTAAACGTAAGAGAAAGAAGAAGAAGACGAACAAGGCTTAGAAGAAGATGGCTTCGCTCAGGAAGAAGAAACCCTACTTTAATCTTCACCCCAATATCTTGCTTATGATGATCTACAGCGAGTGAATATATATATATATATATATATATCTATCTATATAACTTTATATATATGTATGGGTTTCTCTTCTTTTTTGCAGGCCTTGATATTTGTTAGTAATTTCTTCTCTCTCTCTTCGCTCCTTGGGGAATTGAAGCGTTATGGTCCGAATCGAATCGATTTCTATGTCGTTAATCTTGCTCTAGCTAGATCAAGCAGTTCTACACCGTGATGAGTTTGTTTGGTTTGTGTTTCTTGTAAGAGTTTCAGGAATATATATATTTATGTTTGAGGATTTTTTCTATATTTATGTTTTCAGGTGATAATAATTAATTAAGCTGTCATGAATATATACCAATAATAACTATATATATGTGTGTGTGTGGGTATATGTGTGTTTGTAAACGAGCATGATGCAGATGAACGTCTGATTTCTAATTCTCTCTCTCCCCTCTTCCATTATCTGTATTAATTGTTCAGCAAAAAAATAATCAATAATTAGTTTATGATGTTTTGAGACTGATAACTGAAGAACGGTTTCTTCACTATGTCTATCTTTTTTTTCGCTAAAGCTTCACTATGTCTATCTGTATATGTATACATATCAAGATCTACAAATAGTAGCTTGCAGGATATAATTTATTTTTCTAATATTGACGAAATTAAAGCGAGTTGTATAATCTTCACAACATGATCCATTATAGTAATTAGGGTTTGTTATAATTAATAATCTTTTTCCTTTTTAACTTATCGATCTCATGATAACAAATATACAGAGTTGTACATCATATAGGAGAAGTAAACATTCAGAGCTTATTAAATCTACATCCAGATCCAAAAATTTCAGTAGAGACTAGAGACGAACCATGCATGTTCTAAATTTAGTCGATCAAGTCTCTGTCTATATATGTGTGTGTATATATATGTTGTAGGAATAAAGAGATATATATGCAGATCATGGGCCAGCATTAATCAAATATATATGTATAGCACATATATATCATCTTAGAGTTTACAGCAATTGAGTTAGTTGATATATCTCGTATCTTTGCTCAGATCTGAAATTCTATAACAGAGATGGATAGACATATATAAAGACAATATCCGTCATGTGTGTAAATGAATGTATATAAACAAATTTGTCTATATATGTTATGCGACTGAATCACGTGTGTTCAATATATGTGTATATGTTTTTTGTTGCTTTAACTTTGATGGAAGTATTATATATATACGTACTGATGTGGATCCATATGTGTGTGTGTATGTATATATTGTTTCTTTGTTCTACTCCACGTTGAATTAATTAACCAAAATTATAAAGTTAATTTATAATAACATTTTTACTTCTTATACATATTACAAGTGTACGTCTAAATATTTATGTACAGAAAGGAAAATAAGGGGTTCTCAATTTCGTTTTTATACACAGTTTGTTTTTTGTTTTTTGTTTTTTTTTTTTAAAAGGCAATTCTTAATTTTGTTGGCACACATGAGTATATCTTTAGGGTTCTTTATACCTCTCCGTATGTATTTTTTTTCCCCCCTATTTACATGTGCTCATTCAAAGTGCTTCATCCATGAAGTTAAATTGCCTTGCTAGGATTAAGTTACTGTGTCATTCTCAATCACACACACACACACACACACACATATATATATATATATATATATGTTTTGTACATAAGAGAATCATTTATAGATGTTGTTCCTTTGGATGCGTGCTTGACCCCCGATGATCACCGAATCAAGAGACAACAATATTCCTTTAACAGGGATGCCCTGAGCTGTTTTGCACCAATTAATAAATTCAAATGATTTGCCGCCTATTATTTAGGGATTGACATATTATTAAGATGCTTAATTTTGGGGGTGCTACCTCTAATTTCTCTTTACATTTTACCTACTCCCTATCACGACTTTGAATTTCAAGGCACATATATTATATATATACATATATCAATATAGTTAACCGTTAAAAATCAATATATAATTGACAATTCCCTAAATGAGTACCTAACTTCCCGATGACCACATTAAAAAGTATGAAATCTTTTGAATAATTAAGCTGATTTCAAGTAACCCAATAGAATACTTTTGAACAAGCATCTTGTTTTGAATTGTCAATATAATTAGGTCGAATATATATTTAGCTAGTGACAGAGATTTTCGCCTTTTCACTGAGTTTTGGCGCTGATCAATTCGCTAACAGTTAGATGGAAATTAGCCCATCTATTTACTTGAACACACATTGGTTATCCAAATTTTGTGTCATCTCTAGTTACAATTATTCCTAATACCTTTTTTTTTTTTTTTTCAAATCAAAAACAAAAATCTAAAATCTTTTATAGATATAACCAACTATTTTATGTGAAGGACTTACGAACTGTTTTGGCCGACCCTAGGAAAAGAGAGTGAGTGAGAGAGATAAAGGAAAGCATTATTGGTCGGAGGTTTGACGCACTGCCGGGCCTATGACCATCAAATTTCACATGCAAACCTGTGATCGGAAGTTGAGTTTAAGAGTAGGGTTCGTGCAATCTGTGGGGCGAGGGATATTGAATCAAAGCTATGAATGGGGTTTCAAGCACGTTTGTCATCATCTTGACCTATCCTTTGGAGATTTTGATTTGTAGGAGGAGGCGAGTCATTTGATGATGCGTGTGTCAGTTTATGTTATTGTTGGAGACATGTGTTTGTCAATTTCTTGCCTTTTCTACTATTAATTTCTTTCACTGGTGTTGGGGGGCCTCACTCTCCTAATTGATGTTTTGATGTTTTGATTTGTGTTTTTCTATCATTTTATATTTATAACAACAGTGATTTTTACCTCATTAGTTTAGGTTTTTTTTTTTTTTCCTTAAGATTTGGTTTTGCTTTTTGTCTGCAAGATCCGTTTCTTTGCGGTAGATTTGTGTAGCCTTTATGCTATAGATTTCTCATTATTGTTTAATCTAATAATACCATCAACTATAATGGATTTGTTAAAGAGTCATATGTGTGTTCAATATTTTTTGTACCTTTTTGGGTGTCTTCAATTTATGAAGTCTGGCACATGTTGTTTTTTCCTTGTGTGTCATTCAAATTTACTAATGAAACTAATTGTCTATTAGTATTAAATTTTATGTTGTATGAGGTTTTGAGTGTGAATTGGAAATTGTATTACCTTGAATGATATTTCGTCTTTTGATGAAATTAAAATTCATTTAGTTGGATTGGATTGAACATAAATGTGACCGTCACTAATACAGAATGTGGATACCACGATGGTTTTTAACCATCGTGGTAACATTTCCATGATGATTTTCTAACCGTCGTAGAATCCAGAGTCATTGAATCTTTTTAGATTCCAAGATGGTTTTTTACCTGTTGTGGAATAGGCAAAAAATAGGACCTAAATGTGGACATTTAAGAACATACCATGACGGTTCTATGTAAAAAACCGTTGTGGTAGGTCCGCCTATCACGACGATTTTTCAGAAAAACTATCGTGGTATGGTATGCCGAAAAAAAAATTTGAAAAACCGTCGTGGTAGGGTCCGCCGAAAAAAAAAATTTGCAAATTCATTTCATTTTCCACGGGTGACAAATCCGGAAAATTTAACTCACAAAATCAACATTTTTTCTAGAAAATTCTCAAATCTATACCTTACCCAATCAATTTTAAAGTAATCTAAATCACAACGACAATCAACAAATTAATTTTCTTTTCATAGTAGGCTCCCCATCTTGTGTCAAATTCACATCGAAAAAATAAATAATGGTTCTCTTCTATGAATCTTAAGAACTTTTTTCGTAAAATCTCGCCTACTAATCACCAAAAAGACGGATTTTGGACGTTTTTCTATGGAAAATTCCTAAATCAACATTTTGGAAGGAACATTGTGGATTTTTGACATTTTGCATAGAAATTTCACAATCAACAACCACAATCAATAAGATAAACATTTTGGATGGAAAATTCCCAAATCCGTGCCTTACCCAAGCAAGATATATTTCAACTTACCGGATTGTCGAGCGTGGGTACGGGCGGAGTGGTAGAGAATGTAGGGGACGGAGAAATAGCGGCGAGAGGGATAGGGACAAAGGTTCGGAGTTAGAGAGAGAGGGAGGAATGGCAGCTAGAAAGAGAGGGATAAATGCTCAGAGTTAAAGAGAGAGAGAGGAATGGCAGCGAGAATGTAGAGAGGGAGCGGATAGAGATAAATAGAGGGAGGATATGGACGGCTTTGGGTTTGGAGTTAGAGAGTGAAAAAGGCTCAGAATGTAATAGGGTGGGAAAGATGGTGTTTTTTTTAGTTTTAATATACGCTCCAAAAAGTTGAATAATTTCAAAAATTTTCAAATTCCCCGCTTCATACCTACCACGACGGTTTTTCAAAAAACCGTCGTGGAAGATGCCCTACCACGACGGTTTTTAGAAAAAACCGTCGTTGTAGGATAAAAATTAAAAAACAAATTTTGAATTTTTTGACCTACCACAACGGTTTTTAGGAAAAACCGTCGTGGTAGGATGAAAATTTAAAAAAAAATTTGAATTTTTCAAAAAAAATTTTTAAAATTTTTTTGACCTACCACGACGGTTTGGAAGATCTAACACGACGGTTTTTCTAAAAAACCGTCGTGGTAGGTCAAAAATTTTTTTTTTGAAAAATTCCCTTCTTCGTACCTACCACGACGGTTTCTAAAAAATCATCATGGAAGATTCATGCTTCCACTACAGTTTTTGAAAACTGTCGTGGTAGCTAATTTTTTAATTTTTTTTAAATTCAATGACGGTTTTTTTTTAATTAAAAAATTTTTTTTATCAAAATTTTAGTTGAGCTACTACGACTTTTTTAACCGTCGTGATATCTCTAGCTTCCACGACGGTTATAGAAAACCGTCGTAGAAGCATGGTCTTCCATGATGGTTTTCGAAAACCCTATTCCACTCCGTGTTTTTGCCGCATTTTCCATGACGGTTTTTTAAAAAACGGTAGTGGAAGCTCTATCGTGGAATCCACATTTTGTAATAGTGCGTGTGGGAATTATAATAGCAAGTTAGTAACAACTAACATCATTTCGATCCACCAAAAAAAAAAAAAGGTTAGTAAAAAATGATCTTTATTAGCACCCAGAACAAAAGAAACAAATGTATCTCATATCAATTAGGCTGTCCAAAGTGACTCAAAACAGTCCCAACTCTGGGCCAGAATGGACAATGGGTAGAGCACATACGGTCAAGCCTAATCCTACCTGGAAAAAGTTTCTACACAGCATAAACAAACGTACGTGGCGTAGGAAATCTGTTGAAAAGGAAAATTTTAAAAATATATTCCGATTTAAATTGAGAATTTTTCGGATTGAGTTTGAGAGAGAGAAAATGAGAGGGAAATCATGGACTACCAAATCCAAACCTCAATCTGATTGACCTAGTGGTCATTGGCACTTAAAATGAGCATTTTTTTTAATCAATAATGAGATTCAAATATCAATTATACAAGTAAAATAGTAACATATTTCATTTCATATACATTTCAGTATTTTTCACATTAAAAGTATTGAAATATATTTATTTAGGTAAGCAACATAGGTTTGGAATCAAAGTTATGGTTTTAAATCAAAGCAAACAAAACAGGTAAATAAAATTTGTTTGGATGCAACCTTTTGAAAAAAAACGTAATATAATATTTTGGATTTCACCCCTCAAGCCCTCTGTAAAACTAAAAATAGACAAATTTATGCCGTTTTCCTTGGTTTCAAACAACTGTTGATGTTGTGCCGATTGAGGAAACAACATCGACTACTGAACTTTAACAGTGACTACATGATTTATTATTTTCTTGATTGTGGCAGAGGAGGTGCTTGGTGGCAGTGTCGTTATTAGTTCTCGATGTGGTGGTCGGTGAAGAAGGCTCGGCGGTTTGTTGGTTGTTATAGATCTAAGTTCAACTACGATGGAACCTTAACCGAGCATTAGGCTTAACCCAATCTCTTCAATATGAAAAATCACAAAACAACTAACCAAATAAGATATTTGTGTCTCCAAAACTTATTTTATCAAATATATATTTCGACACCAATATTTTGGAGGCACAAATTTCGAAACATAATTTAAACATAAGTTTGTTTCCGCTCCCTCTCATTTGGGGCTGGCAATTTTGGTCACGACACGAAACCCGCACGAAATTAGAGGATTTGGGTCAAAACAAGTTAAACCTTCTAAACACAATTAAATAAACAATCAGAACAGGTTAAACTTGTTAACCCGCAACATATTAACCCATTTAATAAACGGGTCATATACGGGTTGACATGATCACGGCCCATTATTGACTTATTTAGAACCCTTTAATATAGTTTTGAGTTTTCATAAATATCTTTCTATAATTTTTTATTTTTTGTTGAAATGAAAATAAGGGGAAATATTTAAACTCTCAAAGATACATAACCTTTTAGGTTAGGTTAGTAAAATGGGTCCATAACAAGTTAAATGACCTTTTTAGTAAGCGGATTTGACAGCTTGACACGATAGAATTAAGACTCGTTTAATAAACGGGTTACACGAGTCGTGTCCGTGCCAACTCTTTTACTAAAGGATCGTGTTTGGGTTTTTTTTTTAGACATGATTATTAAATGGATCGTGTTCGTGTCAAGGGTTATAGTGTCAACTGCGAGATCAAACATGACATGAACATGGCCTACTAACATGAATTGCCAGCCTAATTAAGCAACCAACATTCTTTTTCTTTTTTTTTTTTTTTTTTTGAGAATTAGATAAACGTATCTTTAGGGAGTAGAGTGAAGATTTATGACATTATTTAAACACTCTAATAGACTCATAACTCATGACAATCTTTTCTGGATTCAAATCTTTTATCCAATTTTTGGTGTACCAAAAAGTGTCTATTCAATAATATTATATTATATCATTTTAAAAAGTTTAAATACTTTATTATTGATTTTTTTTTTATACTTTAAAATCTAACTCCATTCAATGATGTGTTAATATGTAATTGATTAGACATCATTGAAAATATAAAAATTAAATAAGAATGCGGGTTCATCTTTTTGTCCCTTTAAAATCAAATCAAGTGGGATATCACTTAATATATAAAAGCACGAATTATTTTCATCACCCCCTCTATGACTGCCACGTGGTAGTCGATCTATGCCGCATATATATATTTTACTTTTATTTTTGTTTTTATTTTACTTTTGTTATATTTGTCTATTTTGCATATGCAAAACATATGCTATGCAACTAGATCACTACAAAAATAAATTTTTATGACACTAAATATTACTTTTAGTCACATGGTTGTAATTAATATGCATTTAGTCTCAAATTTTTATTGTGACTAAAACTTTTAGGCACAGGATTTTTGATCACAACGTGACTAAAATTTTTCCCATAACTAAAAATCTCATAACTAAATGTTTCAGTCACAGTAAAAGTTTATAACAAATTACTTATTAGTCACAATATTGTGATTAAATTAAAAAAGAAATCTAGTCACAAATAAAATGCTGAAAATAAAAGCGTCAAAAGAAAATGTTCTGACTATAAATTTATTTTTTGTTGTCGTGTACATATAAATATATATATATATATATATAAATATAAAATGATAGAATGATTAATAGGTGTATCATGATATTCTAATTACAGCTACACCTATACAACACCTTTTATCAGTTGCCCATCCTAACATTATAATAGCAAATACCTACATTTCTTATAAACGTATAATTAAAAATAAGAGAATAGAAGGAAGAAGAAAATGTGAATATTTAACATATTTTGACAACATGTCAATATCTAACGAGACCAATGATTGGGAGGGGAGTACACTTTCCCTCAAAAAAAAAAAATTTTTTTTTTTACTTTACATATTCTTGTACAAATTTAAAATAGCCTCTCTTTCAAAATTACAAAACTTAATTTTGTACTTCAAAAGATCAAGAAAAAATCAATTTAAACTAAAGGTCATCTAAAATCCCTAAGCATCTTGAGCATACTCAATGCATTATTGTTATTTATTTGTTCTAAATATAGCATTGACAATAAACATTTATACTGAAGATAATATTATGGAGATATTTTTCTATCAATAACTAATGGCTTGGATTGTTTAATAAAGTTTTTCTATGATTTCTTTTTCTTTTTCTTTTTCTTTTTCTTATATTGCTTGGTTTTTCTAACTAGTAATCCTTTAAAGAGGGTACAAAACTAAATATGGAAATTGACAAGGCATATTTTCTAAATTTCTCCTTATAGCAATGGTCTATTAATTTCAAAGAAAATTATATATATATATGTGATTTTTTTTTTTTTTTTGAGTGAGAAGTAATTAAATTAAGAAAAAAAAATCATATAAATTGCAAGAAAGATTGGGCGAAGAAGAAGGCCCTAAAATCGGACGTCTCATATTGACGCTGATGGAATCAATCATGGCCCATTTTCGCGAGTCGACGCTTTGACCACCTTTTTTTGTTTTTTGACAATAAAATCAGCAGCGACAAAACAATGTTTTTGCCTCTCAGTGCGAGCTTCCCCATTTTCTCAGTTCCGAATCACCCGTTAACACCCACAACCCAGAGACGTGCCTTGATTTTCCCGAGAAAAAAAAAAAAAAAAAAAAAAAACAGAGAGGAAGAAAATTGGCGACGAAAATCGCTTCCTTTCGGCCTTGCTTTTGGTTGACTTCTTTAGGGTTTGTCTCCTACTCCGGTGATGCCTCGTCGTCTTCTCGTCGATTCTGATTTCATTTGGTTCCAGATTTGGTCGTTGTTCAGCTAGGGTTTTCTTTTTGGATTTCGATTCATGGCGGAGAGTTCCAGGGGCCGAGTCACCATTACTTTGGGGCGTAGTGGTCAAGTATGTAAATTTCCCGAACCTTTCACTTCCAATCCGATTTACATTGCTTGCTTTGTCGAAATTCCGATTAAATTGTGACATTCTTTTAGTAATTTGGTAATTTTGTAACTTTTCGTTAGTCCGTTTGGCTTCCGAGAAAAAGAGAGAAAATGGTCTCCCTTTTGCTTTACAACTTGTAAGCAATGAGCGAATGAATTTCAGTGATTTTTTTTAAACTTATTTCTTTAAATTTTCTTAGTAACGACGAAGTGAGGAGTTTGGTTTCATGCGATTTTTGGACTTTGGACATAGTTAGGGTTTTAGTGTCGTTGCTCGAGTTCAAATCTACTGTTTTACAGGTGGTAAAGAAGGCAGCATCTGGGTTGGATATTTCTTTCGATGAGTCTTTGCCTGCAGTAGGGGCAAAGCGGTCTGTAAGAGATAGGTTAGGAAGTAGTGGAGATGTTCACTTGCTGAACGGAAGCGTTTTTAATGGCAGCAGCAAACGGTGCGTAATTCCTCCATTGTTCTAGCCTTTATGTAGCGTTGAAAATATGGTTGTTTCTGGATTTTCTCTGCCGTGGATTGTAGTGATGGTGAGTTGGATATAAAATGAACTTGTATGCCGTGGCGCAATCTCTGGTGATGCTTTGTGTGTCTTGACACTCTCCCGTATTGACTGCAGCCAACGAGGAGATATTGGTGCATCGAGTTCGAGAGCTAATGGTTCCGATGGTAATAAGCTTAAGTACTGTAAATGTTGATGGATATCACTTCAGTATTTGTATTTTTGATTTGATTGATTCTATCTCTCTATTACTGTATCTCTGAGTTATTGTTCTGTTTTTAACTTATCTTCCACGGGTTACAAAGATGTGCGCATTAGTAAGGATGATCTGCGGTTGAAACTCATGCGGAAAAATGGGTCTAAGGGAGCGCACAATAACGATGACCGGAAGTTTGGGGACCTACGTGATAAGCTGAGAAAGATGGCTAGGCCTTCAATGCCTAGTCTTGATTCACGACAGCGGCTTCCTGAACCAAAAGAGAATGGTTTCTTCGAGCGAATTCCTTCAGCAAGGAGTGCCGATGATTTGTCTAAGATGGACTCGCATAGAAATTCATATTCACCTTGGATAGCTGATCCTTTGAGACGAAGATCACCAGATAGGATGCCAAGTACGTCTAGGGGTCTCTCTCCACAAAGGAATGTGGAAGAAATTCAGAGGAGGCCATTAAACAGGACATTGGATGATGTCAGATCGATTCCATACATGAGTAAAGATGCTATTGAGACGCCAAGGCCGATGGGCACTGTAGGTTTCACTTCAAATTCTCCACTGCCTCCTGGACCTTTAAAGCCTATGGCACCACAGATGAGCCAACTTCCTCCACTGGGTGGCATCATGCCAAAAAGTTCATACTTGGTACGAGACTTGTGATGAGCTTTTAGAGTCGGTAGTTTTCAACTTTCACAGTTTTCTAATCAGCTACTTGATTTCCTTTTTTTTGTCTCTCACTTTTTGTTTAATTTTTTTTTTTAATAGGTTGATGAACAACAAACTGTTGATGGCTTGCTACATTCACTGGGACTTGGAAAATATGTTGTTATTTTTAAGGCCGAAGAAGTATGTTTTTTTAACTTCCTATTCCTTATTTTCTGCTCTCTATGGGTAAAACTACATTGTTGACTATCTAGTTTTCCAATGGTCATAAGTTGTGCACTTATTGGAAAATGTTCTAAGTTATTACTCTGGGTATAAATAGGCCAGTTGTGATAATTTGGCTATTCAGCGTGCACAATGGAATCCCTTCCCGGCGCGCCCCCCCCCCCCCCCCCCAAAAAAAAAAAAAAAGATAGATAATGTGCAGTTGTGAAATGTGATATAGTCTCATCTAAGTTTTTTAAGTCTTTTACAGTATCCCATTATGTTGATAGTGTTCTACTTCTGTTTTGTTTTTGCTTCTGTATCACGTTGCTTGTGTCCACAACCTTCTTTTCGATTCATTGTATGTTGAAGCTGGTGACCTGTGATTCAGGTGGACATGACTGCATTAAAGCAAATGGGAGAAAATGACTTGAAAGAGCTCGGAATACCCATGGTAATTCTTTCTTCTTTTCTATTATTGATTGTTCATTTTTTTATGTGGCTCAGCTTTTTTCATTTATTTAATATTTGTGTGATTTTTGTATAGTATTAGTGTACTTTCACATGACAATTACACGCATCGTACACACACGTACATACTGGGTGACTTAGGACGTCTAAACACTCGAGTTTGGATCAAGAGACTAATTGCTGCAAACCCAATCTCGAAGTGATTTCACTTACAAACAAAGCTCAAGATCTTGATTCCATATTTGAACCATACTATATTGTGCCCTGGCTATTGGCAATCAGATCCTAAAACAGTGAAGCTGCATCAATATTCAGCGTTTACAGAAGCTAACAGAACAAATGACAAGTCTGCTTAAAACAATAGCTAACGAGTCACGACAAACCATATCTCTATTCACAAATGACAGATGATAGCTTAATATGAAGAACCCCCTGCATCACTGAGTTTAGATTTCCTTGTTGCTTTCTGGTTGATCTTTGTGTCATGAAACTATATGTGTGTAGTGTCAACTGTCACCTCATGCATCACTTGTTTCTTTTGAAAGACTGCATTTTTATTTGTTTTTAGTTTCCTTTTTGGCTGGACAATAAGGGTAATGTCGGCGGGTGGGCGGGGGGGTGCTGGAACCAAAGTTTGGGCCCATGTCTCTCTGTACAATAGGAGCCAATGTAAATATTGACCATGTTTCGTCTCATTAGTAACAGCCTAGAAATTTGACGCCAAGGACCTGAGATTAATCACCAGACGTTTGGCATTCTCCATGAGGACTTCGTGTGTGGCTATTCACTATTGATCAACTCTAGTTTATCCTGGTTTATTTGACTTCCTTGCTCTTGAACCAAGTTTGGTGCCTGGATCTGATGCAAATGTTTGTTTTCAGGGACCTAGGAAAAAGATTCTTCTCGCTCTCTTGGCTCGTTCCAAAAGGCAACCGTGTTAGCAGAACTTCAAAAGCAAGAGACAATAGAATGGTCACTGTGACGTCTTTCTGTGGGAAGATTGAAGCTGCAAATGTTTTAGAAGAGGTGACTGCTGTGCACTAATTCCTATATTGGGTTATGATGTGATCTCTCTATCAGTTGTCGCATTTTTGCATACAAAAATCGTTCTGTTATTGCTACTAATAGCTGGTGGGAATTGGGAAGAAATTTTGGAATCTTGAGCTTTAACCTTTCTTTGCACTGAACATCGTTCAGTTGCTGCTCGTTCATGACCTGAACTAGAATTTCACTTTTAACAATTTTGTAAATTGGAATCAGCAGACCTTGGTTGGTAGAAGTGCGATTATTTATCATTCGTGTAGTTTATAAATTATGCACATGAATCATGAATGTTAATAGTCCTTAAACCTATTGCACACGTTCTTATAAAATATATAATAATAAATTCTTGCACACGAGTGTTTAAAAAAATCATAGAAAGTTATGTCATAGTTTGTAGTTTGTATGGGCATATATGAAGTCAAAAAAAAAAGGGCGAACATGAGCATGTCTATCGGAAATTAAAATTATATAGGGGTGACGATTCATATCACGTGTCAGTTTTTTGATCATGTGTATGTTATTTTTGTCACCCTTGGTTTTAAGTTGTGGTTTCACAAGGTTAAAAGAACGATGAACCTGTGTGTCGTTTTCGGTGGGTAGGTACGCTATGCTCTGTACCTAAATAATTGTCCTAAGAAAACTCGGCTGAAAACTTTCACGCTTTAACTTGGTTGTCTTCTTTGTTTGTCTGCTGAATCATGAATGTTTTAAGGTTTCTCGGCCTCTAATTTATTATATCACATGTTGTTAACTATTGGGATTTGTGCATATTCACACGCCGGCTTGGGCATGTGACTTTTCCTTCTCTCTCTCTGTCTCTCTCTCTTTTTCCTTCGTAATTGTTCACGGAGCGAAGAGAATTACGTCAATGGCGTTTGTTCTTTAAGTTTGAAAGACATGAAATGAAAAACAAAGAAGACAAGACAACATGGTAGAGAAAATTCTCTTGAAAATTCCAACAAGCTTTCTTTTTGGTATGTGTTTTTTGGTAAGCAAGCTTTCTTGAACTCTTAGGCATGTTTACCAAATCGTTCAGGCATGCGATATAAATGAAAAGATAATGGGACTGAAAAGAAAAATAAATACGAGTAGGATTTATTTTCGTGTAATATTTATTTTAAGTGAATCAATCCAATTTTCTTTATTATATTTACTAAACTTAGCATTAGAAATCTTGTCAATATAATTATTAATATGTCTTTATAATTATATAATTATCATGTGAATTTAGTAAGGGTATACAAGTAAGTTAATTTTTTTTTTTTTAACTTGGGAAATTGATGCCAATGAAGATGTGAGTGTTGATTGTCATTATTCTTATAAGTAAACACGTGAACAGAGGAGAACGAGAATCACCCTTCACTTTTTCTTTCTTTTTAATGCGAACTAAACACGTTCTTTGTGTATATAAAATAGATGCTTGCAAGCATACGTTATTAATACTAAAAAGTAGATTAATATTTTTCTTGCAAGCTAAAGTGTGTGCTCGATATATACGCATGGCAGACTTTGTTGATAACTTGATTGTGACTAAAAAATTGACAATGGCGTTGGGAGGGCCGCCTTCTTGTTTGCTTCCAAAATCACATCCTCGATTGCTTTATTGGTGGAGGCGGTGGTGATATTATTTACCACATCTCTTGTTCTATACTTTGCCGTTTTCCTCTTTTTCTATTTTTAATTTTATAGTGTTTTTTTTTTTATTTTATAATTTATAAGTCCCCACATATAGATATAGTTCGTAGTCGTAATGATAAAGTATTATTATAAAAAAGACAGATTATGTGCCTTAATCACTTCACTTTGGTTCTTTCTCGGAAAATGTGGGATTTCCTAAATCTACAAGACTCATTGGAGTCAACCTTGTACTGCTCTGTCCTTCCTTGTTCCTACCCATATAAATTTTAGTCGGTTTTTTTTCTTTTTTTTTTTTTTTATTTCATTTTAATGTTCAGTTTATTACGTCGGTTTCCTTGTATTGTTAGAGTGGTATAGTTTTTTCTATTTTTTTCCCCTTGTGTGATACTGTTACTTTGAATAAAATCAAATAATTGAGGTGTGACGTGTGTTTTTGTTCATTGCTCCACTAAGCTACCGACCAATGTAAAACGAATTTGGAGGTGCTTTCCTGTCTTTCTTTCTTTTTTTTTTTTTTTTTTTTAACCAATTGATTCTCACTTGACTGAGAGCATAATTTAGGATTAATCTTTCTTTTTTTCCCCCCCTCTTTAATGGTTTACTTTTTCACTGCACTTAGTAGAAGAATGTATAATGGTTGGACAAATTATCATCATACGCCTTATGTGACCATGAGTGCCTTTTTACCATGTCGAATCGAATTCTTGAACTTACTTTATAGGGAGTGATATTATTTTAGATACACTTGTAATATATAGATTTAAATTTATATCACTAGTCATCATTATGCTATTTTTATCTGATTCAAAATTAATTTATAAGATTATGTGAAACGTTATATCATAAAAGTATATATATCTTAAAATTTATGAGAATTGAATATAGGGTTGATTTAAAAATTGTGATAATGACTAAGAATATAACATTGTGTATATAAATACACATACATGGACTTGAAAGACCTCACATTGAAAGTAGTGTTGTAGCTACATATATACTACAGGAAGAGTGCTGTGACTTTGTACATGATCCAAATGTGGCATGAATTGGAATATATATATATATATATAAACTTTATCATCTCTTCCTTTATCTCCATCAACTTTTCTTTCCATCTATGTTCTTGTACAAGTAAAATATTACTTCTCCTTTGCTTGCTCAAGTCAAGTTTGGCCTTCTTTGTTAATATAATATAATATCTGATATACATATAAACATATGTGTATGTGTGTGTGTGTGTGTGTGTGTGTATTCTCTCACGGATTACTCCACAAGAGAAGCAAGATAGAGCGGGATTGGAACATGGGTTTGTTTGTTTTTAATGGGATTGGGGTGGCTGATGGTAGGGTCCATGGCCATCCAATTTGATTGATTATCTCTCCATATCAATTATCATAAACCAATGGATAAAATGAAATTATAATAATAATTATAATGGTAATTAAAATTATGATAATTAGCCGAAGTCAATCAATCAAAACCAACCCACCACCTAGCCACCATTATATATAATCCAAATTAATCTTCTTATTATTATTTTTTTCCTTTCTTTCTTTCTTGTGGCCTCGTTTTCTTCCAGACGTTAGGATATTGAAATTGCTTGATGACAGCATGCCTACTCGGAAATTCTTCTCCCAAAGCAATAAAAGAAAGCAAATTTGAATAAAAACCGTAAATAAAAAAAATAGAAAAAAAAAAAAAAGAGTGGGAAATCGACGAGCATGAGAGAGATCTATTGGTGGGAACTGGGAAGAAGTCCACCAAAAAGAAGATCTAGGTAGAGACAAAGGAATAAAAACACAATCTAACAGTTCAAAATATGTCCCCAAAGTAACAAAAGGTGGGGTCCAACCATAACAACTGTCCAAACCAAAATGCTTTTAGCTACATTTATAAATAAACTATATATATCTTTGTATAATCAATATAATAATATAAGATCGATGATGACTTGATCCACCTGAAGACATATGCTTTTGAGTGATATAATTATTTATAAGCTTTTCCTGCTCTAAGAAGATATGCCCAGATCTCTTTGAAGACCATTATTAGTATATATGCTTACATCATTGCCCACTTCTTTTATTCCTTTGTTTAGCAACTACTCTCCCTTAATTACTATATATTCTAAGTGCATTCACAACGCATGGTCAACATTTTATATAAATTTATATCTATATATATATATATACAGGGACTCTTTTATCAGGCATTCTTAACAAATGCCGGCGTCTGAAACTTTTTTTAATCCATTATTGTAATAACCTGTTAATTCTAATAGATATCTGTCAATGATACTTATTTTTTATATTAGTAATTTTATCTAGTTCATATTATAATTTTCTAATTAAAAATTATGTATAAATTAATTAATAGTTATACGATGCAAAACCTATTCGACAGTTAGACAAGAAAGCTTTCCTATTATATATGTATATATATATATATATTAATTAGGGCTTTATTTTAATCGTGCGTGGGGATTGAAGGATAATTACAAAGAAGCTTCATCAAGTGCTGAATAATCACATCTCTACAGTTCTGAAGAATTTTATAAACATATTATTGGTGTGTGCTACTGTAGTGGATGGGACTAGGCACCAAACAGCTGTAACTTACTTCACTAAAATATTATATTGTATACTATATTATATATGTTTAACATGATAGGTTTCGGTAGAGGACAATACATGAATCCACTGACTCATTTATTTATTTATTTATTTAATTTTCTGGTTAATAATCTTAGATAAGCATATGTATATTTATATATATTTAAGTACAGTGAAGATTTGTTGCAAAGTTAAGCCTCCTTCCTTACAGGTGATTACATCCCTATATCTTTCTTTGACTTTTGTTATTATAGTCACTATTATATAAACTTTTATTTTGTCTTTATAAAGCATGGAATATTTATGCCCCCAAGTGGTGGCATGATTTTTTTTTTTTATTTTGAAATTTAATGTCTATCTTTAAAGTGCTGCTCTTAGACCTCTTAAATTCCTCGTTTATTATATCAAAGTGAATCCTCTTTGATGGGAAAAGTTTGAACTGTATCTACTGCAACATGGCAATATATGCATGTATATATATACACACACATATATATATTATTGTTAAAACTTTAGACCAAATATTGCATGAGACGGCTTCTCTGATCTGACTTTTCTTTTCTTCCAATTTTTTATTTTAATAAAAAAAATTTTTGACCATTTACTATGCTTGTGCCGTTTGTGATTATTAAACTCTATTCTTGTTTAGATGCAATGCACCGTTGTAAACCACAGCGTCTCCTATAAAAGGCATCACAAACCAACTTCAAATTTGTGCACATTTTCACCACCAAAACAAATATATATATATATATATAGATATAGATATCTTCCCACCAAAAAAAAAAGAAAAAAAACCTCCTCTCTTACCATAATCAGGCTCTCATAACAAACATGGCAAAGGGTGCCTTGATGAGCCATCTTCAACCGTCATGTGATGATGATCAGGACCACTCCGCCGCCGGATATTCTTGTATTGAAAAGAAGCTCAAACTTTTCGGGTTTGAGCTGAATCCAAGCAAGAATAATGATCATCAGACCAGCTCAACGAAAGGCTCAACATCACCAGAATTAGGAGACGAGAGTGTCAACTCCTCAAACTCAGTCTTCCACAAGGAGACCAAAAGCCCAACGTTAAGTACCGGAGAAAATAATAACCAAGTTATTACACCAGATCACGAGAAGAAGTTCGAGTGCCAATACTGCGGCAAGGAGTTCGCGAATTCGCAGGCATTGGGAGGCCATCAAAACGCACACAAGAAGGAGAGGATGAAGAAGAAGAGGCTGCAGCTACAAGCCAGGAAGGCCAGCCTCAGCTACTACCTTCAACCAGCTTTCCATAACAGTTTCTCATACCAAGCCTCAAATACTAGTCCTTCTTCTGCCAATTGTTCGTCATTAGATTATTTCACCCTCGTCGACGATTTTCATCAGTCTCAGCAGATCAGTTTCAACCCTTTCGATTCTGATCATCATAGTTCTTATTCTTCCCCATTTTTTCTCCAACAACCTGATCATTCCAGTTGGTGTTCTGTACCAGCTTATAGTTATGGTAGTAATAATAGTATTTTGATTCCGAATTCAAATCAAGATCAGACGTGCCAGTTCACCTTAACACATGCTTCGGACGTGAGATCGGGAGGTGCAAATGGGTCCTCCGTCATCTTCAAGCCTACTCCTAAACAAAGCTGTAAATCTTTAGATCTTCAGTTAGGTCTAGGGTTTCAGTCAAAGTTACCTAGCTCCTCCCCTAGTACTACTGGGGGATAAATTTTAAACAAAAGAAAAAGAAAATGAAGTTTTTTTTAGCAGCGTAGGTAAAAAATGTCTTCTTCAACAGTGATTTATTAGATTCTTAATTTCCAACTCTTGTTGATTAATAGAAAATTTAAAAAAAGAAAAAGAAAAAGAAAAGAAAAGAGAGATCAACCAAACTGATCAAGCTCAAAGAATTCCATAACACAAGAAAGATTAGCCATTGTTGATTATCATACAGTTCATATATATGTGCCGCTTTTTGTATAGGATGGAATCATATGTATATATATATATATATATAAATATATGTATGTATGTGCATGCAGAGACATGCCATTTAATTCCTTTCCTTTTTGACTAGTTGGCTTTCGATCTCTGTATCGTACGATAGTCAGACAGACGTGAAATTACCATGTTGTAATGTGACAACAAAGAAAAGATGGATAATGGGCCGATTTACTCATGAGGCTGGTTTGAGAACAAAGGTTGTTGATAAGGGTGGTGAAAGCTATCAATGAAATTTGTACGCTTTGATTGGGCTGAGTTCACATTTGTTTATTTGTCATATTGAACTACCATGAGTTAATTAAATACCAATTGATAATAATTAATTACAGTTTCAACCTATTATATATATTGATCTCTTTTGGAGTAAAATAATCAATTTTGGTGTGCCATTATTGTACTGTATCTTCATTGCCAAGCATATATAATTCAAATATAAGTATAACTTGCTGAAAACGGGATCTGATCCATTAAAGTCATATTAAAGTAAATTCTAATAAGATTTTTTTTTATATAAGAGTAAATTATAGTAAGATTAGTGCCAGACCCCCTTATTGGACTGACAATAATTTATGTTTCTCTCAAAAAATCGAGAAACTTTCTTTAGAATATGTTATACATGATCTTTATACGTGTGTGTATATATAAATATATATATATATATATCTAAAAACAAAGCCATGATAGGAGAATAATAAGAACGTGGATTGATAATAAATAATTGCAAAGACCCATTTGCAAAATTATATTACATTATTGATTTGATTATTAGTTTTTAATTAATATACATAGCCGGTGGTGCTGCATTTTTGTTATTTTTTAATTAATAAATCTTCACATAGTTTTTGTATTTTTTATGTTGAAATATTGGATTAGGAAAAAAAGAAAATTCTTGTTTCTTTTCTCGGATATTTACATTAATCTATGAATCTTTAGTCGTTACGAAACATTAATTTTGAAATTTGCATTAAACATTTATTTCACAACGTTGTCATCACACCTGTACACAAACCGTATATTAATTGATTGTCATGACTATATATATCCATATAGATGAAAATATTTCTTCAATTATATAAATATTGAAAGAAAGAAAAAGATGGGAGAAAAAGAAGATGGTTTTTGACCGGCTCCAATGGTTGTGCCAGGTCGTCCTGTAAACCTACTCATCATATTATTTGATAATTTAGTATATATTATTCATTTAATCTAGAAGAGTATCTCTCGATTTATTATAGTATTGGCAGGAGTCATTACAATTACTTAAAGATACTGCTTAGTCATCTAACACAATTACCAATTAATTAAATGTATTTTCGATAGAACCATTTGTTTGAATATCTTTACTTAGCTCTGATATTTTAAATTACTTGTTTGAATTATTCTGTTCAAGATCAAAAGAAATAATTTTTGAAAATTTTGTTTGATTTGGTATTTTCTATTATATTTTTTCTAATCAAGTTAGGACTAGATTGGACGGATACAAGATTTGCTGGCTACCTATATCCTTTTATTAATATAATATATGTAAAAGTTATGATAAAATCGCCAGTCACATGCTTAGGATTTGTATTAATAATACAAATATACTTAATTCCTCCAACGACCGGTTCGCCGAATTGATGTAATTAATTTAAAGTGTGTTTAAATTATGTTGGTTAAAAATCAAGTAAAATTTTCTTGAAATTGACTTATAATAATAATCCTTTCCTTGGTTCATTTAGATGAACAGCCTAATATTTTATGTCTTTTCAGATACGTACTATGAGAGAATAATAAGCATATATATATGCAAGTATTTGTACACATGCATGTACTTAAAACAAATATATGTACATATATTTAATTATGTGTTTAACACTCTGGCTTTCTAGGTTGGTCACTGCCTTGGCGTCTTAAAGAAAATTCAAATATATATATATATATATATATATATATTGAAATCATAAGATAATTCAAATATTTGATGACAAGAACAATGCAAACTATTAAAATAGTAATAATTGTTAAGACCAAAAACATTAATTAATTAAGCAAGCAGATTAGTATTCATGGTGATGATGTAATGGCCCTTGAATAATTTATACACTTCTGCAGCCGTCAAAGAACGATGATTCCTATATATGTGAAGTGGCGTGTAAGCTAGCTTGTGTTTTACTTTTTTTTTTCCCCAAAAAAAAAAAAAACAAAAAAACAAAAAACAAAAACAAAGAAAATTGCTACAAACTATTGCCGATGTCATTTCCTTTATTTATAATTATTATTTTTTTAGGCTGAGGCAAACATTTGATCCAATTTTGCAACTTTCTTATTTAATTAAATTCATGGAAAATACTATGAAGACCAACTCTAATCATAATTTTTAAATATCAATTTATATGACATTTAGTTGTCATTGTTTTATTAGTAAATGCTTAAATTATTACTATGTCAATTACTTACGTCTACTAGTGAAAAGATGACAATATATCATCACGTGAATTGGACTCAAAAATTGATATTAGATCTTATATCCCTAACACTATTCTATTTTTATTTTCGATTCACCCTACTTATCTTTTATTATTGATGGCAACAAGGGCTGAGAAAGAAAATATCACTTTTAAAGAGTTTGGCAATCGGATAAATATTATTTTTGTAAGAGGATTTGAATAACAATGTCATTTAAAAATATAAAAATGCGAAAAACGTTTTATCTTTTTAATTCATTTTCTAATTTTCTCGGGGGATGAATAAAAGATGAAATTGTCTTGTTATTATATATACTAATTAGCGTTTCTTAAACCGTCTATAAAAGATTGATATAGGTAAATAGCTAGATTCCATCAACCTAATTTAGCCTAAATTAGTCTAGGTAGTACTACTAATTATGAAGTTCTTTTATTTACTTGTCACTTTTTCTCTTGGTGGTTTGAAAAATATTATTAAAAAAAAAGCGATTTTATCTTTCATTTATACATTTTGTTTGTCTTTCTCTTTCATTTATACAACTGGAGGATAAGAAAGTGAATTCAAAAAAAAAAAAAAAAAAAAAAAAAAAAAAGACATTTTCGTCGTTTAATTCTCTTAAAATGGTGTTTTCTAACTGTCTCATAGATAATCTGTGGTGTGTGTTTTAATTACATACGAAAGTTGTGAGACGCCACCTGATTTTGTCTAATAAGAAATGAATTACCCACTGGGCCACATATTTCTTCTCGACCCACTTCAGTCCAAATGGCGATTGAATGTGGAATACGGGATCGACAAAAACAAGCCCGGCCCATCTATAAGTTGTTGTTTTTGCTTCTTTTTTTTTTTTTTTTTTTAATAATAATTTTTACACGCAACCATTGCTTGACAGTCCCTGGAAAAGGTAAAAATTGTAAAAGGTTCCCCAAAAATGGATTCCCACGTTTTTAGCCAAGGATGCAATATGTATCTGTCCCTCTTTTTTTAGTGCATTGGTACCTTTGGAAGTCTCTTTTAGATAATAAGATGTTAAAAATGATGAAATTGATTAGTTAGTGGTTGGTTGATTTTTTTTTTCTTTTTTTTTTTTTAAATTTGTTTGCTAAATTAGTTAGTGGTTGATTAATTAGGTGTTGGGTCACCCTCTTGACCCTCATCCTTAAAGCATAATGCATTCCTTCATTCATGTCTAAGCCTATAATCACCTCTCCAAACTAAACAACAAAATTTTGAAACTATAATGTGGAATTGCCTTCCCACCTACCAAATAAATAAATAAAGGACAGACCATTTATTTCTCTATTGGCTTGATTTCAGACCACACCTTTTCTTTTTTCTTTTTTTCTTTTTTCTTTTTCATTTTCCTTTTTGTAAGATGTGGTCTTAAAATCATAGCTTGGTACAAAGAAAGAATCATAACCTATTTGCTCTATTGTATGGTACATATGCTACTATAGAATCCAATATTTGTACATTTTGCACACATATTTATATATGTATATATATGTGTGTTATGTATGAATATACCAATTAGTGGGTTCTTATTCTCTCTCTTGGCTTGGAATTTGCACTTGGTCTTATTTGTTCTATTGTATGGTATATATGCTACTATAGAATCCAATCTTTTTACACACACACACATATATATATATATATATATATAAGATGTGTTATGTATGTGTATACCAATTAGTGGGTTCTAATTCTCTCTCTTCGCTAGGAATTTGCATTTGTTCTCTCTCTCTCTCTCGTAAATGAGTTTTTTTTTTTTTTTTTTTGGGAGTTGTTTATATAGTGTAATAGTGGAATCATATAAAGTGTGTGAACGGAGCCAAACTCTTCAAAAAGGGGAGGGAAAAAAGAGAGAAAAGTGAAGATCTCTCTCTCTCTTAATAAAGGAAAAGAGAGAGAGAGAGAGAGATTACTTGTAGTCTGTAGATAAGAGGGCATATTTGCTAAAATAACTTA
Source organism: Ficus hispida (assembly GCA_025413025.1). Classification (NCBI taxonomy): domain Eukaryota; kingdom Viridiplantae; phylum Streptophyta; class Magnoliopsida; order Rosales; family Moraceae; genus Ficus; species Ficus hispida. The sequence continues at coordinate 3,602,868 of CM046371.1, read as the reverse complement.
ATTTCCAAAACTTATTCCAATTAAATCAAATCGCAGGATCATTATCCAATTGCCAATTGTTAATTAACCTATTAAATTTTTTGGTAAACCACCAAATAGCCTGACATATGGATTAGGTATTAGTTTAATGATCCTGGCCTTTTTTATTTTACTAATTGAAAGATAATCGTAAGCCCAGCTGTGAATGAGACATTTATCTCAAAAGTGTCCAAAACTTTTGCATTGATAGATTAGGTAACCATACGTAATTATATATCCAATGAGAAACATTTGTCCATTTGCAACATTTTTAAGTAAATAAACGAGTTAAAAAAAAAATTATTGTCAAAACCAAAGGGAAAGAGAGACCTGCATATTCTCTGTCTGAATAATTTCATTTCATTTTTTTTTTCTTATTTTGTCCCTTTCTCTTATTGCTGATATGATGTATGGAACTTAGTTGGATTTAAAAATTATCATATTTTAGTTACATATATAACTTAATGATAATTATTCACATAATTCCATTATAAAATAAGAATTTGAATCCTCTCATTTTTAAATAAAACAAAAAAACAAAAAAACAAAACAAAATTTAATGCCCACTTTATGAACTTTGCCACCAAGAGAAGAGAATGGTGGACCCTTCAATATCACTTCCCATTGTCTTCCTAGTTTTGGGGAAAGTTAAAATTCTGTCCCCAAGCATGAATTTTCTAGACACATGCTAACTAAAACTTTTTTTATTTATTATTTATTTATTTATTTGGGGGTGTTTGGCCAAAATAACTAGAACCCCACATTTCTAAAATTTTCTCATTCTATTTGAGTACATTTTTCAATCAATGTCAACCAGCAAAGGCAGATCTGGCGGAAACTTATCAGTTGCATTCTTACCTTACTCCATCATCCCCTTCAAATGATTACAGTTCGTAAAATTTTGTTAAGCGATTGAAGACAAACAACAACTTTTCAATCATTTCTTGTGCCTTTATAATTTAGAAAATTATTTGATAGGGTAAAAAAAAAATACTTTAAGTAGGAGGATATAATTTTAAACCGTTAGATTTTATCAAGTTTTGTTAGGTTGTCATTTTTTTATGAGATATTTATTGTAAAAATTATGCTTTTCATTATTAGTAAGAACTGTAATTTTAACTGTTAAGTTAACTTTTCAATAATATAATCGGAGTAATTTTGTGTCGCATGCTATAAATTTTAAATGTAAAGACACTCATATCATATTATTACAAAGTCAATCCAATAACTAAAACTGCATTTCCATAGTTAAAAAATGATAGTCTCAACCACAGAATATTCTACTTCTTCTTCTTCTTCTTCTTTTTTTTTTTTTTAATTTTTTAAAACACGTTATGGTTCTAATCTGACAGAAAGATTTCATAATTATATTATGTCCGTTTGGTTTTTTTCCTTGTCCTATCACAAAATTCACTTTTATAATTGCTATGCTATTTCTCTATTCAAAGTTTATCAAAAAATCAAGAAAAGGCCAAAGGTGAAGTACACTTAATCAAAGATTAATCAAGATAGTGGAGGTGCTTATGATAGCTAATAAAAAAAAGAGGTGCTTATGACACGCTAATAGGTTGATCTGTCAAATTAAAACAATTGAGGCAAAAAAATCATTTGCCTTTATTTTATCTTATATTATGCACTTATAGAGAAAGCTTCATGCATAGTCAAGCTGGTCAGGTGGATTATCCTGTTCAATCACCAAAAATTAAAGGAAAAAAAAAAAAAAAGGATGTTTCTCTATTTAATTTTAATGCCAAATTTATGATGTCGTTTTTGGGACAGACAGAGTTGGAAAATGTTTATGTTTCGCAATAGAGTCTAAAAGATTTGAACTTCGTGGTGTAGTATTACTCAAAATAATAAAAAACTATGTCTCGTTCCAAATGGCCAACTTTTAGTGGACTATACTCCTCTGATGTAATGAAAACTGGATAATATCAACACGCTAAGATTGAAATAAACTATGGACTTTAAAATTCATTTTTCTAAGCACACATATTGACTTGAGTGTGACTCCATAATTAAGTACTATAAAAGATGAGGTCACTTAATTAGTTATTTATTTATTTTTAACTTGAAATGTGAGATTATAATTCTACACCTCATGATAAAATCAAATGCAAAATTACTATTAAACTATACATACAATCATAGGTCACTTAAAATTTTTTTTCTCAAAAACTAATTTTCTTCCTTCTTCTTCTTCTTCTTTTTTTTTTTTTTTGAAGTCTCCAACCTTTGAAGTTAACTTTATGTTTCACAATCTTTTTAAAAAGGTTCAACTGTAAGTAATTGAGTATACTTACTAGAAATTGAAACTTAAAATCCTTTAAATAAATGAAAAATCACCTACATTACAATACAGATTTGGAAAATACTAAGAATTAGCACCCTAATTTTTAATCACTAAGAGCAATAAATCATAGAAGATATAAACAATCTTTAAACATACAATTTCTCATACATGTTTGTCTCAGTGTGAGATTACGTTATGTTTCAGCTGCTGCAATAAGTCATTATGATGAGTAAGAAGTTTATAAGAGAAATCGCATATACTTAAAACTCTATATATTTTTCTTTAATAATAAAACCAATTGATGTACCCCTTTTATAAAGAACAACTAGGACAATCGAAGTTATAGTGTGAAATATCCTAAATACTCCTAATGAATAAACTATCTATATCATAGACCTTTAATCAACACATTCTCTTTGTAAGATGTTTTTTCGTAGAGCATTAATTACACAACTTAACAGGACACTTATATGGTAGGCATAATTAACTTACAGGGTTACGTGGTAAAAATAATGAGAATCTAAGTATAAGTTTGGAAACTTGTCTAGCAATTAAAATTAAGGGATGTTTGGTGTACCTTTTCCAAATATCATTTTGCCTTTTGGATTTCAAATTTTTAACTCTACATCAAATTTTCTCTCTCTTTTATTAAAAAAAAAAAACTCAAATTATAAAAGTCTATAAATTTCTCATTTTAAATCAAAATAAAAGATTTTTATGTCAAAATGCTCGTAACGATGAGACGAACAAAATAATATCTATTTTGTATTTTTTTTAAATGCTAGGAGCACCAATTTTAATCCCAACTTTTGAATACCAATATACGTGGTATATGAGTTATCATATTTTTATTAGTAAGTGTTTAAAGTATCGCTATATCAATTGATTGCACTTATCAATGAAAATAAAATACATGAGTTTGTACTCAAAAAGTTGGGATTGAAGTTGGTATCCTCAATATTACTCTTTTTTTTTTTCTAGCATATTTTAAATTTTTACATTATTTCTTATATCACAGAACTTTTAAAAAGTCTTTCCCCAAATACACATTTTTAACTCAATTTTTAAAACACTCTCTTCAGATATTATCACAAACAGGTCCTAAATGGCATGTTTAAACAAACTAGAAGAAAGATCTCTCCATAAAAAGAATACTCTCAAACAAAGAATTTTCCATTTAAGGTAAAAAAGAAAGGGAAAAAAAAAGGAAACAAGAAAATACAAAACATTATGATAATAAAGTTCATCTTTATGTTGTCCAACACAAATGACAAGGTTTCTCATCTGTCTCCTCATCACCATTCATATTATATCTTTTTTCCTTTTCTTCACAAAATTTTTTCCCTAAAAACAAGTGTATTCTTGGTGATTAAAAATGCAATCCCCATAAGAAGTGGGAGCATAATTTCAAACTTTTTCCTTAAATGGGCCCCATTCAATTTTCATTCCATATGGTCTAATCATTTTTCCCACAAAGAAAAGCAAAAAAAGGAATATTTGTATATATAATTATTGTCAAAATATTGTTAAAAAAATACAAAAAAGTAAATAATATTTGCATTTGCGGTCAGATTTCTCTCTCTGTCCAGCCCCATTGATTGCGATTTCAATTCATTAGCTTTATTTGTATTGATTTCTTCATGGCCGAAAGGGCCAACCCCTATAATTAAATCCCAATTTAAAAAAAATAAAAATAAAAAACCTAAAATAGCCCTGGCTTCAATCTAAATTGAGCCGGGTGCGCATTACGCACTCCCTTAACGCTCGTGCGGAATCGGTTCAGCAAACGCCATGTCAATATCCCCTTATGTATTACGCACCCTGCGTACTTTACCGACAAGCAAAATTCGCTTTCAAAAAAAAAAAAATATATATATATATATATATTTGAAGTGAAATATATATATGTAGAGTTTATTTAAATATTAATATTATAACAACATACACACCTAATTTCCCCTCCAATTTTTGGTCCTCTTCTCTCTATCTCTCTCTCTCTGTTTCTCTCTCCACTCGAGCTCCAGCTCGGTGGTGCATGGAGTTTCTGTTCCGTTCTGGTTTTCTAGGGCTTTCTCCGTGCTGTTGAAGACACTGATTTCGCAGGATATTCGGCGGCGGAGGATGAGGTGAATTTTCATTTCGGAGTTGTGGATTCTTCGACGAGCATCTTTGGGTGTGACTTTAGGGTTTTTTTTTTGGGCGTACGAATCGCGGAGTGATTCGAGAATGCCGGCGAGTAGATCGAAATCGGAGAAGCACGACGCCGCGAAGCAGCTCCGGCGGGACCCCTACGAAGTCCTTGGCGTCTCTAGGAACACCACTGATCAGGAAATCAAAAGCGCTTACCGACGAATGGCTCTCAAGTATGCTCTATTTTATAAAAAAAAGTTCAATTTTTCTTAACCTATCAAGTATTTACCTTTTTCTTTTTTAAATAAATTTGAATTTCCTTTGTAAAGAAAAAGAAAGAAAATTTTGAATTTTGGCTGCTTTATTTAAATGGATCGGCGTATAAGATGCTAATATTTAAAACTTCATTCTAAAAATTCGAACTTTTTCTGTATTCTCTACAAGAATTAGCAGATAGTAATGAAGGAAAATGAAGGATTTTGTAATTTTTCATTTTTAAATTGTTGAAGCATGGGTAAAGTCAAGGATATGTAGCTTGTAGCTGAAAGTTATGGTCTTTCGTCTAGCTGTTTGGTTAAACAATCAGTTTTTTATTTTATTTTATTTTATATTACATTCACATTTAAATGTAAGTTGCTGTCAATTGACTTATCAAGCGACTGCTTGGTCAGTTGATAAGAGGAAGCCCTGTTTGAAACATTTGCTTTATCAGATTAATGGGATTATAGTCTATAGTGCAAGACCAACTCTTCCGCTTGCGTTGAACCCAATTAGTTGACGTGTCCAATTTCTTTGGAAAATTCTGCCCTGTTGTAGGAATGTTGGAAACATATTTTGATCCCTGTTGGTCTTTTCTATACATGCTATGTGGGTTGGACTGGACATAAACTAGAAGTAGCGTATAAGTGCTGTTTTGTATACGAATTAATCTCCAGTCATTGAGCTTTTCAGCGACAAATGTTGATTGGGAAAGGTTTATGCATCTGACATCACATATGTGTATCTTTTTTTGTATTATCAACCTTCACGCTTTGCATTTCACTCCCTTTGTTAATGTGATTAAAAGGCTGTTATCTTGTCTAATGGGTAAGGAGATGAAGATTTACATCTCATTACAATAAAAAATAGCTAATCAAGGAAATCATTGCAGGTATCATCCTGACAAGAATGCAAATGACCCTCAAGCAGCTGATATGTTTAAGGAGGTCACGTTCTCCTATAATATCTTGTCTGACCCAGATAAACGGCGTCAGTATGATACAGCTGGGTTTGAGGTATGGTTTTATTGCTTAAATATAATAAAATTTGGATCCATGTTTCTAACCAGAATCGTAACCTCATTCTTCAATTTAGGAGTTCTTTTGATTCCAATTGTTCCGTATGTTTATAGCTATTTAGCTATCATCAAAATTATAATTATATATTTTTTATTAAATGAGAATTGGTGCCTAAATGATCACATAATCTGTTTACTAGGCTGTTGAATCAGAGAGTCAGGAATTGGAGCTAGATCTTTCTAGTCTGGGAGCAGTCAACACCATGTTTGCTGCCCTTTTCAGTAAACTCGGGGTTCCAATTAAGACCACTGTGTCAGCGACTGTTTTGGAGGAGGCACTTAATGGCATGGTCGCTATTCGTCCACTTCCACTTGGGCAGCCTATAACCAGAAAGGTTAGGCGTTATTTATCTTTTTTTTTTTTTTTTTTTTGGATTGTTCTTTGCAAATTTTATTTATCTGCTCATTTTTAACAGGTTGAAAAGCAATGTGCTCACTTCTACTCTGTTACAATTAATGAAGAGGAGGCACGAGCTGGATTTGTTTGCCGAGTGCAGTCATCCGACAAAAGCAAGTTTAAGGTTGATTCACTTTTGCATGGACTTGACCTGATTGCTTTTTATTTATTTTTATTTGTTTATTGTTCTTTATTATTATTTTTCCTTCTCTCTCTCTTTTGGTTATGTTTTCAGTCAATACGTTTGTAACAAGTGTTGCTTTCAATTATGATATATGATTTTCGTGTGGCAGTTTATATAGACCATTTTCTGTTTCAGTTTGAAGTGTAGGCAAATAAAGTTGAATTTTTTCTCTATGAGTAGGTACTGAATCAAACTTTTAACTAACTCTATGTCCTTCTTCTCTTCTAGTTATTGTATTTTGATCAGGAAGGGACTAGTGGGTTGAGCCTTGCCCTACAGGTACATGATTCACATCTCTCTCACTTTTATTTTTTTTTATTATTTTGAAAGTTATTTTGCTTCTGGGTCAGTTATGTTGTTTTTTGCTTTCTGGGTTATCGCTTTCTTGGAACATCTCTTCGTTCTGGAGATAAGATAAACTCTTTTTGTGTGACTGATGTTGTTGAAATTAAAGATCAGGCAGTTTTAGCTTTGTATCCTGATATATGTTGGTATCTACATGTTTGATTCAGAACATCTTACGTCCGCAAATATTATACTCACTTGAAATTTTGCAAGAAAATTTAATTACAGGCTGCTCCTTGTAGACCAATGTTTAAATTTGCACAATTGGGTATTAAGGCGTTTTCCTTTTGTGAGTTGAGGCGTAAGCCTCAACGTAACACCATAAAATAATTCAAAATTCAAAATCAAGTAATAGTTATAAGTCTGTACTTAACATTACAAATAGTCTAAAATAAACAAGTTTCATAAGTAATAAGCCTAAAAGAAACAAGTCCAACAAGCAGTCTGAAAGAAACACACCCTAAAATAAGCTAGTTATAACTCCTAATTCAAAAGTCAACCCCATTCTCATATATATTGCTCGAGCAGCCATGAAAAATGTCTTTGTTTAAGTTTTTTGAGCAGCATAGATGGGCCCACGAATGTAAAAGGAAAAAAAGGGGCCTGGAATATTTTGTTTTTTATTTTTATTTTTCTGAAAACTTAAGCTTCAGCCTTTGGCCTTTAGAAAATAGTCTCAGCTATTGCACAATATCGTGAACATCTTCATGTGCCTCAAGTGGGAAAGGTGTTAGCAATTTTTTTCCCCCGTGAGGCATAGACCTCAAGGCTATTTTTGATAGCCTTTCAGTGAGGCGGCCCTCAAAGCGGGCAATTGATTGTGCAATTTTAAACAATGGTATAGACAACATATTTGTACCCTTGTTCATTATAGGCTCCTTGTAGAGTCTACCTGATATATTTTGTTTGCTTAAGTCTCTCATAGACAACTTACTTCTTATTAGGAGGACAGTGCAAAAACCGGAAAGGTTACATCTGCTGGGATGTATTTTCTTTGTTTCCCAGTGTACCGATTGGATCAGACAGTTAACTCGGTAAGCTGTTGGCAACCTGGCATATGCTTGTGTTGTAAAAGATATTGTTCACTCACTTCAACCTTTTGTTTTTGTTTTTGTTTTTTCCCCCCTAAATGCTTATAGCTTTTTCACCCGAACTTGGTCTCGAATTTTTGCACCAGATAACTGCTGCAAAGGATCCTGATGCTGCCTTCTTCAAAAAATTAGATGGATTTCAGCCATGTGAGATAAATGAACTGAAGGCTGGAACCCATGTGTTTGCTGTTTATGGTCTGTCCAAAGATTTTATGTCCAGTTTTGATTATTACGCAGGTTTGGTTTTGTTTATATTTTGCATGTTGGAAATCCTTCTAGGTGACAATTTTTTTAAAAGTGCGAGCTACACGATAGAAGCTGTTTGTGCTGAACCTTTTACGGAAGAAAAGGAGAATCTAAGGGCTGTAGAAGCCCAAATACTAACGAAAAGGGTGGAGTTGTCAAAATTTGAAGCTGAATACAGAGAGGTCTTGACTTGACATGCGTGATGCTCTGTGGCTATGCTTGTACATTAGTTTTATACGGTTTTTAAGTTTTCATGTTCTGTTTTTATAGGTTCTGTCCCAGTTTACGGAGATGACCAGTAGATATGCACAAGAAATGCAACAGGTGAGTTCAATTACGTTGATCTTTTAATCCATTTTCAATGTCTGCTTTATTTTATTCTATTTTGTTATATTTTAATGTTCATTTAATACAGATTGACGACCTTCTCAAGCAAAGGAATGAGATACATGCCTCGTATACAACTATTCCTCCGATGAAAAGGAGTTCAAGTAGAAGCAGGAATAAAGGTCCATCCAAGGAGGTTAAAGAAGATGGCCAAGAGAGGGATAAGAAACCGTCGAGGGATAGGCCTAGGAAGAAAAAGTGGTACAACATTCAGTTAAAGGTTGACAAGAGGAAGTCGTGCTGATAGGGTGAGAATGATTAGAGCCCCTTTTTGTTTTCACGAAATTCGTTTATCCCACTTTTGATAATTGGCTACTGATTTGCACATTGGGATTTAGCTTTGGTTGCAACAGGGAAGGTCATCTGTTGCAGTGGTTTCACATCCATGCAAGCCTAGTACAAGACTAAAAAAGGAGTTCCAAAGGCTTATGGGTGAAGTGGAGGCTATGAACTCCAGTGAGATGGCTCCAATACTCGTGGCATGTCAAGGACGGCAAACTCGTTATTGTAAAATTCTTTCTTCAATTTTTTAATGTCTGCGCAATTCTCTTCGGCATTTCATCTGTTACACATGTAAATTAGGTAATTTATTCATGGAGGTCCGTTCATCGCCTCATCGATTGCTTGTAAGAAAATGGAGAAATGTCACGTTGCTGGAGGTATTTGCTCCTGTAAAATTAAGCTGTTTTTATCTTCTCAGTTAGTCTTCGATGAACTTCTATGGGTCAATTTTGCTGTAGTAAATGAGAGGTGCAGAGAAGTTTTATATTTTTCTCATCTGATTTACTATTATTTGCTTTTTCCCAAGTCCAAATGCCTGATTGGATTGTCTTTAGTTGCTTTACTCTTCTCTGTCTCTTGTCATCAAAGCGAAGAGAACAAACCCATTGGTTGCTTCGAATTGCTTAAGCTTTGTTGACAGTTGACCATTATACCAAGGGATGTGTTTATGCTTTGAGCAAGAACACAAGTATTTTGACAAGTATTTTGATAAGTGTCATGAGTTTTCTTCTAATCAGCAATTATCTGGAAGTTGTAATTTAATGGGGTTTATTTATGGATATATTAAATTCCTCTTTCTGAAGGCTCTTGTGGGTCAATTTGTCTCATGATATATATATGTTTGCTTGCTTGTGTTAAAAAAAAAAAAAAAAATTAACACAGGTATTTTGATATATTCTCCCACCTGTGGTTGAAGAACCAAACTTGGTATCGGCCATAATTTCCAATTTCCGAGGAGGGCAAGGTTTAAACTTTGTGCCCATTGAGATTGGTGAGGTTAATCACCATTAAAAAGCCCAAAAAAAAAAAAAAAACCACGCATACAACTAAAGCAGTTGGACCTGCTTCCAATTTCAATACGAACGTTAAATAGTAGTTAGCAGTTGCTTCTTCTAGCCAAAAGCAGGGTGAACAAAAAATTCCCCAACCTGACTAATCCGTTTAAACTTACCCGATTTAATCTTATCTAGTTTGACTAAATCCAATCTTAAGAGTAACCAAATCCGAGTTTTCATTAGGTGAGTTTTGGTTCAAATTTAGTAACCCGTCTCAACCTCATCCAATCAAGTTTTTTTTTTTTTTTTTTTAATATGTTTCAACTAAATATTAATTAGGTGGTTTATAACATATATATTTTAAAACTTACATTGTTGATCTTTTACTTGTGTATTTACTTATAATTCTTAAGAAACGAAAAATATGTTATGAATTTAAATTTTTGTCCTTACATTTGTTAAATTATAATATACAACCCGTCCAACCCATCAAATCTAACCTGATTTTAATTGAATAGGTTGATGTTAAACTTTGGATTGATTGGATGGGTTTTGAGTGGACTAAAAAAATCTCAAATACTTAATCCATCGGATGTTCGTCCCCCAAAAAAACAAAATGGTACCTTCAAAGATTCAAATTTATGGTATTCCTCTTTTATTTTTTATTTAATTTTTCTTTGAAGCAAAAGGGTAATAAGGATAAATGATGGTCTATCATGGTACTATTATCTTAAGTTCACAATCTTGCCGCAAAGATCGAGTAGGTTTACCACATCCACCAAATAACTTGTTGGTGGCATTTGGAGCTCCCACTCTAATTGGAGTTTTATAAATGTTTTGATCGGAAAAAAGTGAATATATAGAGTTATGAACTTTGTTGAAAATAAATTGTTTTGAGTTAAAAAAATATAAAAATTTAATTAATATATATATATATATATCTTATGACTATTCTAGTATTTGGCATCTCATTTTTGTCGGATATGAACGACACTTGTAACAATTAGTATCTTGAGTTGTACCGGATAATATTTTAAGTTGTACGGTTATTTTTTTGGATTGGCCCCCCTTCTCTTTCTTTCTTTCTCTTTTGTTTGGCAGGAGAGTATTTCATATATCTTATTTTATTACTCTCATCATTTTATATAATTTTAAATGGAGTGGAAGATCCAAATGCAGACGTAGAATTTCCTCTCGCTTTTTTTTCTCCAGCAGTTTAGCTTGGTGGCTTGCTTGATCAACCAAATGATCGCCAGAGAGTGCTAACTTGGAACATATTACGAGGCTTGACGCTTGTAGCCCATATTTGTTTTGCTTTTTGGTGCTAGGATTGAAATATGACAATACCTGGTTGAAGTTTATGTCCACCCAAACATATCTCAAGTAGGTTTTTTAATATTGACCTGAAAACATACGTAAATAAACAGTCACCCAATAAATAACCTAAAGTGAAGCTCACTTTGGAAAAAAAAAATTATATATACATCTAATAGTAAAATATATGTATAATCTATTTGGTTGATCGATTCCGACCTAAATTTTCTAACTCAGTTTGTCTTTTTCTAAAAAGAATAAAATTTTAATCATTAGAATGTTGGTTGGAGCTAAAATTTTTAAATTGAAATTGGTTAATTTTTTAAAACTAGTTATAATTTTTATTGATTTTTTAGAAAAAAAAAATAAAAATATATTAAAAAAGTATAATTTAATTAAAATTAAATTAATTTATCAAATAAAATCATTTTTAAAAAATAATTAATTCCGATGTAAAAATTTCAACTTTAACGTGTGTTCTTGACCGACCAGTAATGTCATACATCTACAATAATTGCATGATCACAAACTGTTGAAAAAGAAAAGAGGGATGATTTTCACGTGCAAGTATAAAAGAAAGACTAAAGAAGTGACATGTTGACTTCAGGGAGTAGGGAAGCTCCGTTGGAACCTGAATAGCCGTGTGAATTCCACTCCCAAAAGACTCATGATTTATATATATATATATATGTGTGTGTGTATGTGTGTGTGCGTGTGTATATGTATGCATATGTATATATATCGCTTGTGAGTTGTGACTGGTGACCAAACGCAAAATAAGGAAACGAGGACGAAATGAGAACCACAAAGTACGGTCCTCTTTAACATATTTTGTACAACTCTCTTCCTTCACGAGTTATTTACTTTTTTTCGCCGAAGAAATTGACCATACTAAGTTAAAAAAAAAAAAAAAAAAAAACTTTTACAATAGGTGACATTGTTTTATTTTGGAGAGAGGATGTGGTATAGCTAAACCCAAAGATCCTATCGGTAAAACTCTTTTTTAGACCGTTAAGATTTAATCGAACGGTTCAAATGTTAATGGTGTACGATATTTATCATATACCTAACCTCATATAATCATTCCCATCCAAAATCTTCTCCGTCGCCGACGATCTCCCCACCGCCGGTGATTGACGCCGGCGACTCATCCCCGACGTCGGCTACCCAACTCCGGCCACCCCTGGCCGCCGGCTGTCGGCCACCGGTGACCCCATTTTCTCTCTCTTCTCTTCTCTCTCTTCCCCTCTCTCTTCCCCTTTCTCTCTCTTCCCCTCCCTCTATTCGGCCCCCACCCTCGGCCCCCAGCCAGCCCCCCTCCCTGGCCTCCCCCTACCCTCGACGACCCCCCTCCCCCTTGCCGCCACCCTCCCCCGGCACCCCCCCCCCGACGACCCCCCTCTCTCTCTCTTCCCCTCCCTCCCGCCGGCCCCCACCCCGGCCCCCAGCTAGCCCCTCAGCCCCGGCCCCTTCCCCGGCCTCCCCCCACCCCTGACGACCCCCCTCCCCCCAGCCGCCCCTCTCCCCCGGCACCCCCCGACGACCCCCCTCTTTCTCTTCCCCTTTCTCTCTCTTTTCCTCTCTTCTCTCTCTCTTCCCTTTTCTCTCTCTTTGCGGGGCCAACCCACCCCCGAGGAAGCTCGTGACTCGGTGGGGGGATGCCGGGCGGCCATGTATGGGTCGGCCCCGCAAAGAGAGAGAAGAGGGAAGAGAGAGAGAAGAGAGGAAAAGAGAGAGAAAGGGGAATAGAGAGGGGGGTGCCGGGGGAGGGTGGCGGCCGGGGGGAGGCCAGGGGAGGGGGGCGGGGCCGGGAGGCTGGCTGGGGGCCGGGGGTAGGGGCCGGCGGGAGGGAGGGGAAGAGAGAGAAAGGGGAAGAGAGAGAGAAAATAGGGTCGCCGGCAGCCGACGGCCGGCGTCCGGGGCTGGGGGCCGGAGGTGGCCGGAGTTGGGTCGCCGGCGTCGGGAATGAGTCGCCGGCGTCCGTCGTCAGTGGCGGGAAGATCGCTGGTGATGGAGAAGACTTTGGGTAGGAATGATTATGTGAGGTAAGGTATAAGATAAATATCGTACACCATTAACTTTTGAACCATTCGATTAAATCTCAACGATCTAAAAAAGAGCTTTACCGATAGGGTTTATGGGAGAAGCTCTACCACAGCCTCTCTCTTTATTTTGTCAGAAGAGTAAATAAAATTTTAGCCATTAGACTAAATTTTTAACTATCGAATTTAAAAATATCCATGTTATATATTTTATAATTTTTTTTTATTTGAAGGAAACGATTTTATAAATTCAATTGTTAAAATAAAATCTAATAGGTGAAAAAACTTTTTTATATAAGGTTATTTGCACCGTTGTCCTCTTAACTTATCACATTATTGTAATTAGTCACCTAAATCTTTAATTTTGACAACTCATAAATTATCCCTATTGATGATGGTGTTAACTTTTTTAAGAAAATTTATATATGAGTAGTTAATTAATGATATAAATAGTCATTTTATCTACTTTAACAAAAATTTGTTGGGTTTCTGATCTTTACTTAAGTTTTATTAAAATAGAAAACTTTAAATTAACTTTTGTTTTAAATATAAATTTGAAATAATTTTGACAAATAAAAAGTGGTTTGTTGTAAATTGATAAATTCAGGTTATAAATTGTTAAAATTAAAAAAAAAATTTTGAAAGGGGAAATTTTGTTCAATTCAAAATAGAAATTACAAAAATATAGGATTGACCCCACATTACAGAGATAAAATCTTAAACGAAAATTGGTACCATATGTACATTCTAATAACGCACAAAGGGAAACTCAGATGTTTGATGCTCAAAAACGAGATAGTACCCTGACACACACCATCGAGCACACATAAGACTATTTTCAACAATTCCTCTACAATCAATAGAAACTCCAGATCAATTGAGAGGCTACCAACTATAGTATTGAGACCACCACTAAATCCGTTTAGATTCATATCTAACGGAATCAAAAAACCGCACAGACTCAAATCTGGAGTGTGATAAACCAATTCGAAATGTAGGAAAACCACCACCGTTATTACAAATCATGATATAAAACAAAACTCCAAAGTATTAAACCACAAAGGTGAATACAAAGATGTCATCATTAAAACTAAAATCCCATAATAAACTGGGAAAATCTTACTAGCACAGATATAATCATCGGTAACAAATCGGCCATTGCACCCGTTAAGACCAAACCAAACAAAGTCATTGAGAAAAAAATTTATCGTTGAAAGACTAAACATCCAACAAATCATTTTACACATCATATCTATCTTAAAACGACTTTGCATAGTCACACTGTAATACATATCTTTTTTATAGTATTTAGAGAGAGAGAAGAGAGAGTCACACTGTAATACATATCTTTTTTATAGTATAGAGAGAGAGAGAAGAGAGAGAGTAAAAATTAAAAAGTTTAAAGATAAATAATAACTATACAATAAATTTAGACGACAATGAGTAATCGTTTTCACAATTATTTGTATTCAAAAGCATCGTTATAATGTCCAACTAAAATACGCCTCTTTCGATTATTATTTCTTCGTGGCGGTGCGCGGTGTGGTCTCTGCACGTGCAGTTCAACACCCCACCACCCACTCAACACCCCCAAATTTCAGCACGTGGGCTTTTCTCTTCCTTGTTTCTTTCTTTCTTTTTCCTCTCTTATTACACAGTTGGGCCGCACTCCATCAATAACTAGTCAAGTCATTTTAGGCGACCATTCAGTACTCATCCGGACCACAAAAAATTCTCTCTCCCATTTCACTATTTGTTGTCTGTATAATTTACGGCATGATATCTTAGGGTGAGTTTGATTTATAAATTTAAATTCAGATTTTTTCACTTAATTTTTATTTTTATTTTTTAAATTTTTTTGTTTTTTTTAAATTAATAAAAATTATTATTAAAATTTAAAAATTTTAACTCAAATTCAAACACTAAATACTTCTTTATTTTATATTAAATTTTTACCAGTCTCAGAACGTAATATTAAAGCTAACAATTAAATAAGAGTATTTTTGATGTACTCTATATTCATCAACACATAATTCAGTGCACACATTTTTTTTTAAATATTGTATATTCCAAATAAAGTCACGTGTTTTATTCTATTTCCTTGATATGATGTGCTTAACGTTTATGCTCAGGCACTTGAAGAAGTACCATGACAAATTAAATATAATATATTTATATATAATTGAAAAAGAAAGGAATAACGAGCCCATGAGTACCGTAAAAGTTACCCCCTTTATTTTCTTCTTCCTTTGCCCACCTTATTTTGCAAGGTCCGTGTTCAGAGCAATATATATATATATATATATATATATTTATATGTATTGAGTCCATAGCGTTACTTGTGCCATATAAACTATCTCCTTTGCTGTTTTTGTGTTCTTTTTCTAAGCCAATATTTTAATTATTTATTTATTTTTAAATTATTATTATTTGGCCTCATGGAGTTTCTGCAACTCATATTCCTTATCTCCATTACCACACCTTTGTGTTTCTGCATGATCCTTCCAACTTGTGCCGGTGAAAAGTGCATAAACTCGTCGGCGGATTATCGAAATCTGCCGTTAAGGGACCAGATTGTTGGGCTGGCTAATGACCCCACCACCGTGAAATGGATGAAGAGCATAAGGAGGAGAATCCATGAGAACCCTGAACTTGCCTATGAAGAATTCCAAACTAGTGAGCTCATTAGGCATGAGCTTGACCGGCTCGGTGTCGCGTACCGTTGGCCCGTGGCGCAGACCGGCATCGTTGCGACCATCGGGTCTGGCTCCCCACCCTTCGTTGCTCTCAGAGCAGATATGGATGCCTTGCCTATTCAGGTAACCCCCTTTTTTTTTGTTTTTTTTTTTTTTTGGCTAATGGAACTATTTTGGGTGGAATAGTATGTTCACTTGGTCATGGTACCCTTTTTTAGAAAAAAAAAAAAAAAAATGCTGGGTTTAACCAGATTAGTTTTTTTTTTTTTTTGGTTCACCTGCCTTTGAAATTTTTACTCCTTGTCGGCATAGAATGTCCAATTTGGAAAATTAGAAAATTTTTGTATAACCGTGTTTTTCTTAATTTTTTTTTATCATTATCTTATTTTAAAAAAATAAACTATCTTATTTTCAAATTAATTTTGGATAATATCTTTTTTAAAAAGAGAAATTAAAAATTTATTACAATATATCATTCTTAATGTCATTTTTTCTTATTTCAAATAATTTTTTATTTAAAAAAAAAGTTATATCCACCTAAATATCATTTTATTATTAAAATAAAAAAAATTTCTCATTTAAAATAAAAAAAATTTCTTTTAAAAAATAAACACATAATTCAGACGGTATTTTAATAAAATTTAATGATGTAATTATTTTTAAAATTTATATAATTACTAGTTGATCTTATGTTTATTTATTTAAAACTTTTAAGATGTACATGATCTCAGTCATCGATTTAAAGATCACGGACTAAAGACGTTTTCCATAATTGAGGTCTGCAAATTTATATTTTTAATCAGTGTACTATTGTCAGACAACTACATGAGGTGACTAGGACCTAATTGAACATGAGGCTAGTTGAACAAGGACGCCTAAAGGCAACATAAGACATGACCATTGAGTACTTTTTTCAGTAGAGTCCTCTGTTTTGTACATATTCATGTGACATAATTAAAAAAAAAAAAAAAGTTTTTGAGATTAGTTTATTTTCAATCAGTGTACTGTTGTCAGACAACTTCATGAGGTGACTAGGACCCAATTGAACATGAGGCTAGTTGAACAAGGACGCCTAAAGGCGATATAAGACATGACCATTGAGTACTTTTTTCTGTAGAGTCCTCTGTTTTGTACATATTCATGTGACATAATTAAAAAAAAAAAAAAAAGTTTTGAGATTAGTTAGGAAATATTTTGGTTATTTGTAACATTTTTATGACGTTGCTGGGTTGACAAGTGAAATGGGTTCTGAAAGTGTGGGGCAAAATGAGCTGATATTTTGTAAATGAACTTGACATGAAAATGTTGCATTTATCTGAGTAGGAACTGGTGGAATGGGAGCATAAAAGCAAAAAGGACGGCAAAATGCACGCTTGCGGCCACGATGTGCACGTTACAATGCTCCTCGGAGCTGCAAAGATACTTCAAGAACTCCGAGATCTGTTACAGGTGAAGCAAAATTACGCCTAAGATTTATTCGAGTGACTACATTCCTATCAAATGTTTGATAAAATTTCATGTCAAGCAGGGCACTGTAGTTTTGATATTCCAACCAGCAGAGGAACGCGGTGTTGGTGCAAAGGACATGATCAGGGACGGGGCGCTTGATAAAGTAGAGGCCATTCTTGGCCTGCACATATCGCCTTCATTCCCTACAGGCGTCGTTGCGGCACGGCCAAGGGAATTTCTCGCCGGCTGCGGTAGCTTCACAGCGAAAATCAGTGGCAAAGGTGGTCATGCAGCAATTCCACAACAGTCCATTGATCCAATCTTGGCAGTTTCAACCTCAGTTATTAGCTTGCAAAGCATTGTTTCCCGGGAGATAGACCCTCTGGATTCACAGGTATATTGGATTTAAACCCTGTTACTGTGGACTAGCATCGTCTGTTGAAGATCAAATCCCTTATCTTTTTAACCAACGAGAGCAATAAAATAAAGAAAAACAAGAAAGCACACGCAAGATTGATCTGCGTACTAACTCTGCGTCTGTCTGGACAATAATTAAAATCCATAAACGGAATGTTTCGTTTGATGACGAATTTGTGCAATTTTAAATGTTGTTGTATAAGGTTACGTTTTTTTTTTTTCACCCTTAAATAGTGATGAATTGCAGGTTGTTTCTGTGGCTATGATTCAAGCCGGGACTACTTTCAATGTCATCCCTGATTCGGCTACAATAGCCGGTACTTTTAGAGCATTTAGCAAGAAAAGCTTCCGTGCTCTGCGGGAAAGAATAGAAGAGGTAAAAATAATAAAAATAAAAATAAAAATCCAGCAGATAACTTTACAATTTATTAAGATAAGTACCACAATTAGCTTGATGTAATGTTTCTTTTGTGTTTAGGTCATCAGAGGGCAAGCCGCCGTGCATCGGTGCACTACTGAGATCGACTTCTCCGGGGAGGGTCAAACTAGTATTCCGCCAACCATAAACAACGAGAGAATTTACGAACATGTGCGGCGCATATCACGCGAAATAGTCGGAGATGAAAACACTCAATTGTCACACACCTTCATGGGAAGTGAAGATTTTGCTTTCTACTTGGATAAGGTTCCTGGATCATTCCTGATGTTAGGCATGAGAAATGAAAAAATAGGAGCCATATATTCACCACATAGCCCTCACTTTCTTGTAGACGAGGATGTGCTTCCCATTGGGGCTGCCATACATGCGGGTTTCGCAGTTTCTTACCTTTCGGATTCAGCCAGGAAGTTGAATCCACAATATTAGTTGCATTTGATTTTTTTTTTTTTTGAACAAAATTTTCCCTCAATCCGTTTAATGTTTCACAGATTCAACTTTTCTTGAATCTGTATCTTCTTATTTTGATGACGGTAATCTTGAAAGAATTATTAGGCGTTACATTATTTTGTTTGGGATTTGACGGATTCACGAAATGGATGAACTCTGTATCCCAAATGTATATATCTAATTTTTATAGTTCTTTTTTCATCAAAATATTTGAAAAAAAAAAAAATGGTGCTTCAGTAAGATGTTACCATAGTTTTGGAAAATAAACCAAACAAACATCAATACCAAATTGAGTAAAAAAAAAAGGGTACATAAAACAAGCCATGACATATATGTATTATTCCATGTTACAAAAGTTATAATTAAATCGACGGAGGCATTTTCGACTAATGAGGCTTATGAACTGTCTCATTGACCTTAAAACCCCGAGAAAGAAAGGAAAAAAAAAAAAAAAGAAAAGTCACGGCCAACGAATAGACGAAAACAAACGTCTTAGTAGCTCTCCGAGAAAGCGAGAAAGGGAAGAGCGAGAGCAAGGACTCCGAGTATCGTCGACGGATAAGCGAAGTTGCCGTGATTCTTGCCTTGGTCATGATAATGGTTTGGTGAAGGGGCTATGTCCTCTCCTGGGGTGTGATCATGGCCCTCGTGAGCCACAACAACCATGGCAAAGAGGGCCAAAAGAACAACAAAGTATGCCCATTTGACCTGAGAAGCCATTTTCTCCTCTCTTTGTTATATGAGTGGCTTATTATTGGCTGTGAGGATATGTCTTTTCAGTAGGCATTCAACTAAGGAATTATAAGGGGTCTATATACTTAAAATATAATGTGATCAGCTCTATATAATTTGCTAAAAAAATAGATTTTTTCATCTGAGAGGATTTATTTCCTTATAATTAAATTGGGATATAACTAAGTAATCCATGAATAAAAAAATAGTAGTTTTTTTTTTTTTAAATTGATTTAGGCTAGAAATGTCAACGGTACTTGAAATTGTACGATCCAATTTTGTGGTACGTACTGCACATTGCGTGGCGAGAAGAAATAGAATGAACAAAAATTCTCAAAAAAATAAAATAAAAATAAATAATAAGATAAACAAAATAGCTGTAATTTTACTGATTAGTATTAAATCTGTTTCCAATTACATTTTTTTTAAAAATAAAAATAAGTATCTGGTTTGCACGCACATATTTGCTAACTTTTTCCATATCTACGACACTAAAACAATATCCTTGCAATAATACATAAACAACTAAAGTAATAGAGAGCATGTACAAAGCAGCAACGTACAGGGGAAGTTGTACTTATTTATTTATTTATTTGAAGTCAATGTTTTATTTTCTCTATTTTTTCCCTCTTTGAAAATATCATACTAGCCAATACTCGTTTCCTATATGTGTACTGTATATGTACCCACGTCTCTATAACCCTTTTATGTGTTTATTTAATCAACTCAATATGGCTTCGACATCAACTTCCCAACTGAAAGATACGTACATTCCTACCCTGAAGTAGTCATGGTAGTCATATTGAGAAACAAATCATATCAAAATTAAGAATTATATTGGCTTCAAATGAATTGTTATAGAAGAAAAGTCAATAAACTTGTGAATCAATTATAAATATGACCATATTAGATTATGTTTTTAGAAAATACCTAAAAATTGTTCATATTGTCTCGACAAAAAAATTTAATTCCAATTTTAAAAGAGAGAGAGACAGAGTTCCCATGCTTAAAAAAGACCATACTTATACCAGTTACCCAAAAAAAAATTTTTTTTTTCATTTACCCAAATATTTCGTCTTAAAAAACTGGTCATCTATGTTATAATATTTGATGTCCAATCATACTAACGAGGTCAATATGCTATGATTTGCTGAATACTTTTTTTTTTTTACACTCTTATCAACACGGCGAAGATGATAGTGATTTTTTGTATTTGATGTCAAATCATACTGATAAGGTCAATATGCTATGATTGGTGAATACTTTTTTTTTTTTTTTTTAGCTATCAGCAACCAATATAGTGATCATGATTAAATCTAAAATATACTGTATGAAGTTATTTTATAAATAATAAGATCATTGTCATATAAATCATAATCATATTATTACTAATTAAGAATATGCAAGTAAATAATAAGATCCTTATAAGATAAATATTGTAGGATAAAACATAATCGTCCAAGTAATAAAATTATATTGAAATTATCATATTATTATTCCCATCATATTGAAAGATCAATCGATAATATAGTCATTCTCATAACGACTACAAAAATCGGACATATACTAACATTGAATCTTAATATATATTAAAGAAATTGAAACCGGATATGTAACAAAAATTTTTTTTTTTTTCCCATAAAAAGCAGTCTATATATATATATATATATATAAAGTATCACAAATGTTGAAGAGTAAACTTGAAATAAAATAATGAAATTTAAAATTGTTCAAATTTCTAATAAATTTATGAGAATTTATACACTATAGCATATCTTCAAAATCTATTGTAAAATAATAGCAAGTATGACAATTTATGGAAAATTAAGCATATTTTTATTTATTGGAAGTAGAATTCCTTTTTTGCCCCTAGGAACGTTGTCTTCTTCCAAGCTAGCAACTCAGAAGTTTGGCGACCTTATGATGCAGTGACGGTAAATACAGATCGTCAGAGTCTTAGGCAGGCTAGATCAATGCATCTTGGTCGGATCGCGATGTCCAACAACGAGATAAGATCGCAAATGATTGCCAATCAGGATGGAGAAACAAAGGTCGTGATCTCCGTCGCCGGTGACTCGAGGTTCGCGAGTCGATCCCAGTCTCCAAACAGTGCGTGCTTTTCCATCTTTGATGATGTAGCGGTAGTAGCAGCTTCGAAAGCTTCACGGACGATCCTGTCATTGGTGACTCGACTTTTTCGAGCTCGATCGCGAATTCCAAAGCATGTATGTTTCTCGATTTCAGCGTTATGGCGACATTGGGGCTTGCCGAAGCTTCGTGCTCGTGCTTTGGCGATATGCGATGTGGTAGTGGCGGTGTATTGGATTTAGATTAGGATTTGATTGATTAGCTTTTGGTACTTTGGGAACGAGCTTCACCTATGCGCTTGATCAACTATGGTCATTCGCATTTTTTTTTTGTAGTTCTCTTCTTCTCTCTCTGTGTAATGTCAGTCTCAGAAATGCGTTTGATGTAGTTCGGATCATTGCAAAGCAGATGGTCAGTCGATCGAATTCAAGCATGTATTTTTGATTTCCGTTATGCGACATTGGTGCTTGCGAAGCTTCGTGCTCGTGCTTTGGCGATATGGCGATGGTGGTAGGGCACGGTGTAATTGGAGATTTAGGATTAGGATTTGATTGAATTAGGGCTTAATTTGGGATACTTTTGGGGTAATATTTATAATTTTAAAAAAATTTTATTTTGGATTTCTGGTAATTATGTTAAACTAAGAGGAATTTTGTTTATTATTATAAAAATATTTACGTGTAATAAATGTATTTACCTATAAAATAAATAATTTAGTAAATACTTGGATTTACTTAATATTATATGTTAATCTAATATTTTCAATAGGTAAATATTTATATTTCTTAGTATGTGATTTGTAATATCTTTCTAGTATACCCGGTAAATTTCATATTTACTGATAAATATTCATATAGTTTTCATCGAAAACACGGGCTTTACCTCATAAAAATTTAGATTTTTATATGAATAATATATATATCAGGAAAACTAAGATTCCTAAAATATCTGCTAACACGCAATTTACTTAATAAATACGCAAAAAATATACAGATTTTGTTTATAAGATTTTTGTGTAAATACTAGTAAATATCATTAATGTCAATGATATTTATTTATCATGCTTAACGATATATACAAATTTTAATTTAGTAGTTTAATGTTAATTTTTTTGTCAAGTTGGTATAATTTTTAAACTGGGCTAACTAAATGGGCTTTCTTTTGGGCCTCAATCATCTTTGGGCCAACCATGTACGAGCCCATTGAAAATCCGGAGCCATCAGGAGTGACACTGTGGGAGCAGCTGATAGACCGAACGACCTTCCCTTTCCTTTGTTCATCAAAATCCCAACCTTCGTTCCCGGAGTTCCGCCGCTCCCCCTCTTCTTCTTCTTCTTCCTCCTCCTCCTCCTCCATTGGGACGAAGCTCAGAAACCGAGGCTTCAACACCTATGCGCCTCTGACTCAAACTCCATGGCCTCCACTTCCGCCATTTCTTCTGTTCTCTTCCCAAGGTACCATCACCGTCTCTCTCTCTCTCTCTCTCTCTGTCTGTTTCAATGTCAGTCTCAGAAAAATGCGTTTTTGATGGTCAGGTTTCGCTGCGGCCTCATTGGCACAAGCAGAGTCGGGTCCAGGTCTTGGGCGGCCCTCGCTGGGGCTATCCGGCGACTTCTTTCTCGTTTCGGAGGAACAGAGGCTTGTTGAGGTTCAGGAGCTTAGTGGTGAAAGTTTCTGCTTCTTCTAGGGCTGACGGAGGCGCGAGAAGGTCGGCTTCTGGTCGGAGAGTTTATAGGCAGTCTCAAAGCCAGAGCTCCTTATCCGCTGCTCCGGTCCAGCAGGTTGCTAAAGTCGTGGTCCCCGCCGGCGTGTTTTTCGTCGTCACTTTTGGTAATTAATTTCGGCCTCAATTCTAACTGGAAAGCTTGTGAATTTACTATTCTAGAAATTTTGTTGCTTGGAATTGAGTGTGATCATGGACATTAGGTGCTTTTGCATATGAGATTTTCGTTTGTGCCTCTTGGCATTTAGCCCGGCCTTGAGAAGATAGGTTGAAATTAAGACAAGCAAATGATCGTTAGAAAAGAAATGGTGGAAAGTGTAAGATTACCTAATCACGGATGTTTATGCATGAGGCTTTTGAAACTTTTGGTAAAGGCAACGATAGTTTGCTAGGGATGGCAACGGGGCGGGGCCGGGGAATTCTTTTCCTTCCCCATCCCCATCCCTGTCGCTGTCCCCGTTCCCGTCCCTGCCTAAATAGAAGTGAAGCCCGGGATGGGGATTCTCCTTTGGGGGCTTTTCCCATACCCGCTCCCATTCCCATTTATTTTAACTAAACATTTGGGCAGGAAACAAAGACAAAGAATATTAGTCCTCCTTTTAATTGAAAAAAATTAATGTTTGATTAATTTATAACAATTTGCATATCAAAGGTCCTTGGGGATCGGGTAGAAAGTGTTATTTATTTTTTAATAAAAAACTAATAAAGTTTAAAGATTATTATTTATAATATCGGATATATATGTATTTATAAATATGTAGAACTCATATAGATCAGGGCGGAGGCAGGGCGGTGAGTGCTTTTCTCATTCCTGCCCCGCCAACTTTCGGGATAAGATTTTATTTCCATCCCCATCATTGTCCCTCATCCCTGCCTTATTTGGGGCGGATCCTTGCGGGGAATATTGCCATCCCTATTAAGTTTGCAAAGAACCTCCCTTCTCGGTAACACGTATGAGTGAGAGGTGTAATAAGATATTTATTATACCTTACATATAATAAATATCATGTTATACCTCTTATTTCTATTTGTTACATTGATGGACTGTCTTCGGAGGACAGCACTACTCCGTAACACGTAGGAGTGAGAGTGTAATAAGATATTTACTATATCTTTCTAAAGAAATTGATACATGGAATAAATATCATATTGCACCTCCTATTATTTTTATGTTACAGCGTGGATTGGTCCTTCGAAGTACTCCTTTAAAACCGTTTGGTTGTAGTGAGATACCAAATAGTTAGTTTCGTCCTAGAACTAGAATTTATATTTGGTATTAAGCGTGATGTTCAATGATGTTGGCATATTTTTTATTTGGGTTTCTCAATGGTTGTACTAATCTATGTCTTCAGCTGACAGTTTTGTGGAAAGTGGTGGAGAAACTCCTCACTCCAAAGTCTAAGAGGGCGTCAAATGCAGAGCAGAAAACTCATGCGCAAGGATTGAAGTGGTCCTTTGCTCCAGGGACAAATTTGTTATCAGGGCGTGGTGCAAAGATTGACAGAGAGTCCAAGGAGAGGCTCAATGAATTTGCTAAAGAACTCAGGGCATTCAGTGTTGTTGACATGACAGGTATGACGGCATGGTGGCTAAAGGTGACAAAGATATGCATTATTAGCTATGAGCCATAATGGTTTCATACTTGTACATTGCATCGATCTACTTCAGAATGGTTGATTAAAATATTTAGTTTTAATTCAGAATATAAATGACATTATTGCTATCCACTTCCTCTTCACACAAGTTTACTTGAATAATTGAAATGGATTCTTGTTTCCCTTTTTGCTTGTTTTTCTTTGTGGCTAAGAAACTAGGTTTAAGTATCTCTTGTTATTGACTGCTACCTATATCCAATCGTAACCCTGTGCATAGTGACAAAATGTGTTGAACAAATTTTTGGCAGGATGCAATTTTGGCGATGAAGGATTAGTTTTTCTTGCTGAAAGGCTAGCATATAATCAGGTTACAGCATGAGTCTTTGTCTTGGTGAATTGGGGATGAAAGTTGGTTTTGTAATTGTTACAAATGACAACCTTTTTTTTTTTTTTTAAATTCTAATAATTCAATGATAGGAAAAAAAAAACATTTTGCTTCGTATTTTGTAACTTCAATCTTGTTAAAAAAATGCATGAAATCCAGTGTTCTGAATGAATTTATTGATTACATTTTTGGGACTGTAACATATTCTTGTTATTTTATAGACTCTTGAAGGAGTAAGTTTTGCTGGAAATGGAATAACTGCTACTGGATTAAAAGCCTTTGATGGTATTCTGCAATCAAACATCACGTTAAAGACTCTTGATCTTTCTGGAAATCCTATTGGAGATGAGGGAGCTAAGGTATGCCCAACGTCTACCTTTTAGTATACTTCTCATACTTAAGGGCTATCAACTTTATCTTGCATTCTCGCATACTGGAATCTCTCCTTTTTTTTTTTTTTTTTTTCTTCTTCCTTCAACAGTGCCTGTCTGATATACTGGCTGGTAATTCCGGCATTACAAAGCTTCAGCTGAACAGCACAAAGTTGGGGGACGAGGTTAGTCACTCCTAGTTTTTTAGCACGATCACTTGCTTACAAAATTTCAAATGTTGAAGGCTCTGCCTTCCCAATAATGTGCCTGAAGTTAATAGTGATGCTCACATTATCGTGCAGGGTGCCAAGGCTATTGCAGAATTGTTGAAGAAAAATTCCAGCTTGTGTTATGTTGAACTCAATAACAATATGATTGACTATGCTGTATGGAAACCCCTCAATGTACCAAGATTGAGCATTTATTCTAATTAGCCAAATACGATCCATTGTGACTTTTTTTCTTCCCTTCTTTCCCTTTCTTCAAAAATGATGACAGGGATTTACAAGTTTAGCTGGAGCTCTTCTCGAGAATAAGACAATACGAGATATTCAACTTAAGTGAGTGGCGTTTTTTGACTCTTTTTTGTAAATTGATGTATTTTTTAAATAAGCTATGTTTCTTTGTTTATATTACCCTGGTATGATTCTAATCTTTACACTTTTTCTGCTACTGATTTTACTTCTTTCACGTTTTTTTATTGCTTAAAGTGGCAATTATGGTGGTGCCTTGGGGGCTAATGCTTTGGCTAAAGGACTTGAAGGGAACAAGTCTTTGAAGGTACTTTATCATTTAGTCACTCTTGTTTCTGTTTACTATATTCATTATTATGATCATTTGAATGAGTACTATTAAAGAAAATTGAATTTATTTAAGAGAGAAAACAAATAGACATCACGTCAACAACCAAAGTTCAAACTCGGGTGTTTCTGTTCCTTACTGGGATAAACTACTACCATTATAGGATCTCTACCTCAAATGTTTTTAACTTTTATGGTACATTATACTCTTGAGAATTATAATTATGTTGTACCTTTCAGGAGCTTCATCTGCACGGAAATTCAATTGGAGATGAAGGAATACGTGCATTGATGTCAGGTTTATCTCAACATAAAGGTGGTATTTTGTTACAAGTATTGCAAGTTTTGGCTTAGAAACTCACATGTTTTTAGTCGTTATTTTTGTTCACCACTTTACTGAGATGCATGTATGCTTAGGTAAACTTATGCGTCTAGAGATTGGGAACAACTCAATAAGTGCAAAAGGTGCCTTTCATGTTGCTGAATATGTCAAGAAAAACAAGAGCTTGTTATTGTTGAACATTAGCATGAATGACATCGGTGATGAGGTATTGATATTTCAAATTTGTTGATCACTTTTACTGGACCGCACAGCTAACCTTATCTTGGTGGATTGAAATTCTGCTGCAGCCCTTTAATGATTAAAAAAAAAAAAAAAAACTGTTGTTGCTATCTTGTCAAGTAACCACTTTTACTTGACCATTTAGATCGTTATTTTAGTGGATGGAAATTATTTTGCAGCTGTCCTGTTATATGAACTATGTCATGATTTTCTTACTAATTTTTAGATTATTGACTTTTTCAGGGGGCTGAAAAAATTGGAGATGCCTTGAAAGAAAACCGGTCAATAAGAAGTATAGATCTGGTTAGAAGAATGGCTTGTTCTTTTGTTATATCTCATTTTTAAGTTTCGATTAATCTTTGGAATCCAATATCTATCCATATCTGGAAATGTAACATTTGATTTTATAGGCAGGAAATAACATTCATGTTCAAGGAGTCCGTGCAATAGCCTCTGCGTTGAAAGATAATTCTATTGTTACAACAGTATGTTCTTCACCATCCAATAGCCTTTTCTTCTTTTCGCTTTTGGGCTTAATGACATATTCCTTCTCTCTCAGTTGGAAATTGGGTATAACCCCATTGGACCGGAAGGTGCAAAAGTTTTTTCCGACGTCCTCAAGTTCCATGGCAACATAAATATCCTCAAACTTGGCTGGTGTCAGGTAATTGACAATCGGTATCACGCATATCTGATCCTAGAATTCTGACTAAAGGACTCTTATTTAGTCAAAAAACATAATGGTATTTTTTTTTCCAGATAGGAGCAAAAGGTGCTGAATCCATCGCCGATATGTTAAAGTACAATAGCACCTTATCCGAACTGGACCTGAGAGGAAATGGCTTAAGAGATGAAGTTCGTTTCTGCAAATAGCATCATCTTTATATGCATCTTGGCTAGTTTGCGTATTCAATCTATAGTTTGCAAATAGCATCATCTTTATATGCATCTTGGCTAGTTTGCGTATTCAATCTATAGTTAACTTTCATTCCATCGATGATTTCAGGGTGCTATTTGCCTGGCTCGTAGCTTAAAAGTGGTTAACGAAGCTTTATCTTCACTAGATCTTGGGTTCAATGAGATAAGGGTATTTTTTTTCTTTTCATATTCTCATTTACATATTAGAGAAAATATTTTGCGGTAATTACATTTTGGTTTTGCATTCAGGATGATGGGGCATTTGCCATTGCTCAAGCACTTAAGGCTAACGAAGACGTGAGAATCACGTCTCTGAATCTTTCCCGCAACTTAATGACCAAATTTGGACAGGTTAGTTTTTGGTCCGTCCTTAAACCCGCTATGTCACCGTCTTCTTTTGTGCTATGTTTTCTTCAAATATGTTATTTAGTCAAACTTTTTATATGGTACAGAGTGCTTTGACGGATGCAAGAGACCATGTATACGAGATGACTGAAAAGGAAGTATACATTATTTTCTAAAAGGCTTTTTTAAGGGAAAATAGTTGTGGATATCATGGTAGAACATTTTTTAGGATTATTCTTTTCCCGGCAAGTTTTGGTAAGGACAACAAAACTTTTGGTCCAAATTTTTGAGCTCTTACCGATCTCCTCTTTGGAAAGGAGTGGATGGAAATTTTGACAGTGAGAGATCATAGTTAGAGACATGCATGATAGCCATTTGATTCTTCTTAAAACTTCGTTTCTGTTCTCTCTCTCTCTCTCTCTCTTTCTTTCTCTTTTTTTTTTTTTTTTTTTCCTTAAAGTAAAGCTAATTAGGTCAATCGGCGTGAAAGTTAAAAAAAAAAAACGGTGTTACGTCGTTTGAGGAAAATATCAAAAGCACGTGGTTATAATTCTACGTGAACGACAAGTCGTTCTCTTTGCAAGTTTCTGCGTTTTAAACGTCGCCTGCAACTGCCCAAGCAAACGGGTCGTTTACTACAGAAGAATTATAAAACGACATGTCGTTTATCGTTTTGGAATAAAACAACCGACGACATGTCGTCTTGTGCCATGTAAGAATATAGAATGATATCTCGGTTTTTGAAAGGAAAAAACGACACCTTTTTCTTCTGTGTCTATTTTCATGTATTATATATGCATATATGAGTAAGAACGACTACAGATTATTTTCGTTTTATAAAGTTTGCTGGCGATATAACGACTTTCAGATTATACCACAGATGCAATGACCAAAAGAAAAAAAAACTACTTTTTTCTTAGATTCATTTTGAGAGAAAAGATAGTTAAGAATAGAGTTTAAAAACAAGCTTACTATTATTTCAAGCTTACAAAGCTCAATCAGTGCAATCAATTTAAAGAAATCTAAAGACAGTTAATAAATCTGAAAACTGCCCGCTTGATTCTTTCAATGTCCTGATGATGTTGCTTGCACGCCTTGGCAAATGACCAAAGAGACTTCGCGCCTTTCATTTTTGTAGTTCAAGTAGGCACAGTTATTGTGAAGATTAGGGACAGGTTGAAATATTGTGAATGGCTGAATCAATCTTTATTGATGCTAAATGATACAATATATAGTCGTCTACAACTTTTACAAAAATGGAAAAGACTAACAAATATCCTAAACTAAGAAAACAATAAAGACAAATTATTTACATGTTTTTACAATCTCATAAATTACATTGTTGACTTACTAATATTTTTTTCTATCATGCCCCCTCAAGATGGAGTGTCTATAGAGAACTCCAATCTTTACACACAATTTCTGAAGTCATTGTCATATTAGCGGCTTCGTCAACGCATTTGCAAGTTGGTCGGCGGAAGAAACATGCGAAACTCGAAGCTCACCACTTTGTACTTTTTCCCAAACAAAGTGAAAATCAATAGCCATGTGCTTAATGCGAGAGTGGAACACAGGATTGGCACAAAGGTAAGTAGTTCCAACGTTATTGCAATAAATTGCGGGTGTGAGAGGTAAGAGAACGCCAAGTTCATGCAAAAGGGACTTTACCCATATGACTTCGACAGCAAAGTGGTAGCAGCAACATGATATTCAGCTTCAGTAGATGACCGAGCAACAGAACGTTGCTTTTTCGAACTCCATGAGATAGCATTAGAGCCAAGGAAAAGAATGTAAGCACTGGTAGAAGTGCGATCATCAATATTTCCCGCCAAATCTGCATCTGAAAATGCATGAAGGGAAAGTGGGGAATTGTGTTGAAAGTAGAGACCGTGATGAATTGTACCTCGAAGGTAGCGAAGGAGACGCTTAACTGAAGACCAATGTGCTATCGTAGGCCGGTGCATAAATTGTGATAACTTGTTTACTGTAAAAGCCACATCAGGACGAGTGAGTGATAAATATTGGAGACCACCTACAATGGAGCGATATTCAGTGGCATTGGTAAGAGACGTCCCATCGTGGAGAGCGGGTACGTTATTTGGACACATCGGAGTATGGACTTCTTTTGCTTGAGACATCTTTGCATTGTAGATCTTGGATATATTTATGTTGACATAGAAAAACACCATACTTGGTTGGATAGGACAGGACTCCAAGATCTTTAAGAGAAAATCGTGTGGCCAATTGAGTAACAAACCGATTTAAGAGTCCATTATCAGTGCCGATAATAATGATGTCATCTACATAAACCAATAGAAAAAGGGTTAAAGACATTTGTTTGTAGAGGAATAAAGAAAAATCGGATTTAGTGTTAACAAACCCATTGGACAACAAAAATTGTCAAAGCTCATTGTACCATGCCCATGGCCATAAAGAGCCTTTTTAAGGCGACAAACATGGGTTGGTTGTTGGAGATCTTTAAAGCCTGGCGGTTGAGCCATGTACACTTCTTCTTCGAGTTGACCATGCAAGAAAGCATTGTTAACATTAAGTTGGTGCGAGGACCAACCTCGAGAGAGTGCAAGGCTGATGATAACGTGCACCGTAGTTGGTTTAATCACAGGACTAAAAGTCTCATTGTAATCGATTCCCGGTCGTTGGTGGAAGCCTTTCGCTACAAGTTTTGCTTTGTAGCAATCAATGGTGCCATCCCGATGACGTTTGAGTCAGAACACCCATTTGCAACCCACAAGATTCTGAGAGGGATGAGGAGGAACTAATTCCGATGTATTATTGCGGATAAGAGCATCAAACTCTTCAGACATTGCTTTGCGCCAGTCTGAGGATTTTAGAGCTTGTGTGACACAAGTAGGTACTATGAAAGAATCAGTAGTGGTGATGGTGTGTAGAGAATATTTTGGGTTAGGCTTGTCAATTTGGAGTTTGGAATGGGTTTCCATAGGATTTATGCTTGTGGTTGGGTTAGTGGAGGAGATGGCTAAGGTGGG
Source organism: Ficus hispida (assembly GCA_025413025.1). Taxonomy (NCBI): domain Eukaryota; kingdom Viridiplantae; phylum Streptophyta; class Magnoliopsida; order Rosales; family Moraceae; genus Ficus; species Ficus hispida. The sequence goes on along the minus strand of CM046371.1, from coordinate 3,571,833 downwards.
TTGGTCGCTAGTGGTGTGAGGATGTGGAGAGGGATTAGAATTGTGGGTGAGAGAACGAGAAATGAAAGTCTGTGAGTGATCAAGCATGGAGGACTTACGTACCTTGCACGGAAGGAACCAAATATGGTATGCTATGAGTGGAGACAACCGCATCTTGGATTTGCTCACCATTAATTGCATTAATTTGAGAGGATTTTTGAAGAATTGGAGAGTTATTTGTGGTTGGTGGTTGACCGGACGCAGTAATAGGAGTGCTAGGAGAATGAATTGCCATTAATTGTTGAGCAGAGAAAATGGGGAAATTGCTAGTTTTGGACTTGGATGATTCATGCTCAATGTTCACGTGGGGAGGAGGATCATGATCATGCAATAATTGGAAATTGCTATATTGGTAAGTTTCTTGATCATGGGTGGCTGCATTTGTAGGATCTGAGGTGGAATATAGAGAATGATTTGAGGAGATATTTTTAGAATGAGCATGGACGTGAGTAGGAACTTTGGAGGGAGTTGACCAAGAATCAATTATCTCTGTTGTGAAACGTAGAAGATCAAGAGATTGATGCCTAAATGGAAAAATATCTTCAATAAAGGTGACATGACGCTGACACATACATTTTTTTTAGAACTAGAGTCATAGCAATAATACGCATTTTGAGTAAGAGGATAACCCAAAAAGACACGTGGAGTTGACCGAGCATCAAGTTTATTAGATGTACATGAGCGAAGCCAAGGATAGAAAAGGCAGCCAAAGATTCTTAATTTGGAAAGATTTGGTGAATGATCGAAAAGCTTTCGAATGATGAAATCATGGAGAGGTTGACTTTTGGCATACGATTAATGAGATACACATCAGTTGCGAAAGCATGAGTCCAAAAATTAAGAGGAATGGATGCATGATGAAGTAGTGTGAGACCAATTTCTACAAAATGACGATGACGACGTTTGGACCATTGTGCTCGGGATTATGAGGTGGGGATGTCAGATGGGTAACGCCATTAGTAGCAAGAAAATGTTTGAGAGCTTCATATTCACGACCATTGTCAGTGTAGAGAGTGACAATGGATCTTTTGAAAAAGTTTTCCACCAGGCCTTTATAGCGAGTTAACATGTCATAAACATCGGATTTTCACTTTAGAGGATAAAACCAAACATATCGAGTAAAATGGTCCATGAAAATAGCATAATGTTTAAAACCATCATGTGAATGCACAGGGGAACTTCACACATCCGAGTAGATTAACTAATGAGGAAGAGAACTAGTAAGAGTGGACTTTGAAAATGGTAATTTGTGACTCTTATTGCAATGATACGAATTACAAGAAAATTTTTACAAGATTGGGGACGAGAATTCTAAATAGTTAGAAGACAAGAGATAACGCAAAATGTTTACTGAGGGATGACCAAGACGAGAATGCCATTTGAAAACCGTTGTTTTGACAAAGGATAAAGCAATTAATGGTGTGGTAGTTGATGTCGATGTCGGCCACTCATAGATGCCATCTTTAGTCCATCCTTGCAATAGTATTGCCCCCATGCATAAATCCTTCATGATAAAAGAAGTTGATGAGAATTCAATGGAAGCATTATTGTTGAAACAAAACTGAGACACAAAATTAAATTCCTTTTCTTATCAGGAACACAAAGAACATTTTTCAAAAGAAAAGATTTAGAAGGATAGGATAGAGTTGTAGATCCACTGTGGGTGATGGAGAGACTGGTACCATCAACAATCATGATGCCATCGGATCCGGTATAGTTGAAACCAAGGAAGAGGTTGTTGATGTTGGTAGTAACATGATGCGAGGCTCCAGAATCAAGAAGCCATGGGGATGTAGGTGGTGGCTTGGGAGAGACAATATGAGCTTGGGGTTGTGGTTGGTTGTTTCTTGGTATGTATTTGAAAGATGGACATCGTTTTGTTCACATAATTGACACTTATTAAGGTGGTTTTTTGGCATGTATTTGAAATATGAGCACAGCTTGGTGGAATAACCTTATTGTTCACAAAATTGACACTTGCTAACGTAGAATTTAGGATTGAGATTTTGGTTGGGTTATGTCATTTGAATTCACTCGTTGGAGTTTATGAACGTTCTGATACCATGTGAAGATTATGGAGAAGTTAAAATATTATGAAACGCTGACTTAATCTTTATTGATGCTAAATGATACAATATATAGTCGTCTACAACTTTTACAAAAATGGAAAAGACTAACAAATATCTTAAAATAAGAAAACAATAAAGACAAATTATTTACACATTTTTACAATCTCATAAATTACATAGTTGACTTGTTAATATTTTCTCGATCAGTTATGACATAAATACTGATATTGCAAACAAGTTTGAAGTGGCCACATTTGAGAAGATTGGTCATCACAAGTGGCAGCAATATAAGACGGTTTTGTGGTGCTGGTAAAATGATGGGTGAATACTCCTTCTAAAGGCCTTGTAGTGGATCTGTCCCGTGAGAAAAACTGTATGTACTATTTTGCATGTATTTAAAAAAAAAAAAAAAAAAAAAAAAAAAAAAGTGGTGGGTGGATACTAGATAGAAGAGAGATTCAGGTCTGTCTTTGGAAATTGCATTCACGTCATGGTAATTGGTATAAAAATTATCAACTTCTTTCTTTTTGGGGATTACTTGTCGTAGCTATCTTGGCGGCAGCTTGGGCGTCTTGGAAATTGATGAGTTCTTTCAATTCCGGTGCCCTGCTCCTGGACCACTGAAAGATGAGATGACTCTCACTTTTTTGTTTCATCATTTTTTTTTTTTTAATCACTCTTTTGAACGGCTCGTGTCTCCTTGGAATTATTGAAGGTCAGAACTCAGAGAAAGTTATCACGAAGAGTGATCCTTTTATTTATATTTTTAGTCTTTGAGATCATAAACGCTTGCAAGTTACGTCTCGAGAGCTCGAGATCAACTTTTTCTTGCTACTTGTTTCATTGATTTTCTTTAGACCACTCTTGACTTTTGGCTTGCAATCTAAGGTCAGCTTCACTAAAAGAATAACAAAGCTAAATAGTTCTGCTATCCAAAAAAAAAAAAAAAGAAGCTAAATAGTTCAATGATGCGAAAATGCTAATTTTTTCAAACGTTTACAAGATCATAAATTAGCTCATTAATGTTCAACATCTTAGGGGTAAATAGATTGCTCCACCTTCTTTCAAAAAAAAAAAAAAAAAAACTTTGTTCAACCCGTCAAGGACTCGGGGGTGAGTGTAATCGTTTCAAAGATCAAGAGAAGAACAGTTAGTTTAATTTAGAGGAACTATTCTTTTTCACTATCAGTAAGAATTGCATTTTTAGCAATTAATAGACGAGAGTTTAGTTAAAAGTTTATAATACATGATAAAAAAAACTCTCCCATCTATGGATGAAATCATTGAAAATAAATTGAATATGTAAAATTATATTTTCATCATTAGTTAAAAAAAAAAGTGACAGTTCCTATTTACGAGTTCCCTAAATAATATAAAATAAGGTAAAGTCTTAAATCTGTCAGCTGTAAATGTCCGTAGTGTAACATCATTTTTATAGTATATATACTAACATCATTGATTGTGTAATATTTTCAATTGATACATGTTATTTTATTAAAAATTTTAAAAGACAATATGTAAGATATGAAATTACAAAATCATACATGTAAATCAACTAAAAATTATATTAATCGAATCGATATATCAAAACCTAAGACTCATCTTGAAAAAGTGAAAGCTAAGGAAGCATCCAAAAAAGATGGCCCTTGAACTCATAAACCGTAAAGCCATAAAAGGAGGATGGAGTGGTTATGTTTAGTAGAAAATACAAATGATAGTCTAGTTGGCATTATATGTGCAGCGATGGAGGTAGGTGCTGGTGATGGGAGAGGGTGGGCAATATTCGGCGCAGCATTCTAAAAACTAAAAAGAAGGGCAAAGCATTGTCGAGACTCAAGTGGGACAATGCTGAGAGTTTTGGAGGTTTACAGCTCAACATGAGCGAGCATTGCCAGCATATAACGCGGTTTCTGTCACCCTAATATATATATATATATATAATGTTATATATATATATAGATAACATGTATATCCAGATATATAATATCCATGCATGCCCTTTCAACAAAGGACAAAAATGGTACGATTTGTTACGTCTTACTCTCTCTTTCTTATCCATATCCAATCCTTCACCAAAGTCTGTCCTCTTCTCAGTCGCTGATTACCAAATGCAAGGAATTCAATTTTTTCTTTTTTTTTTGGGTAAGTTTGTATTTGTTGAAGGATTCTCTATTAGGTTAAATACCCAATTAATATACATTTGTAAATAGAAAATAAAGATAATTTTACAGTGACATGATTCTAAATTGTCAAATTATGTTATAATCATATCAGTTCAAAAAAGATACCATGTTTATATGACAATTTGAAAGGAAAACACTGCTAACGGATATTTAAGCTTTTTATTTTTTATTTTTTCTTAGCCTTGGTAGATGATTATCCGTGGGAAAAAAAAATGTGAATCTACTACCAAATGATGAGAATTTGATGGTCCGGGACAACCGAGATGATGAGATCATTGCTAGGTTCGTGAATAGCACCAGGCGAGACCATTTCCATGCTCCGTTGCTTTGTTATGACGGCATTAAGCACACTAGTATAGCATGTGCTATGTAATTCTACTGTGTTTTTTGAACTTGACTAAATGGACAGTTGATCATAAGAAAACTTAATTTGGTACGCCAATAAGTGTGCTTTATTTAGAATTATAGAGTGTATTAGTTAATTATTCTTTTACCAATTAACCAAAAAAAAAAAAACAAAAAGCTAGGGTTTAGGTATAGCTTCATTTTAGAACACTCGATTCCCATTTCCCAACCTGCTTCATGTAAACAGAATAAACAAGATGAAGTTTATAATAATATGAAAAATACTCAGCTGGTACTTTATTTATTTATTTAATTTGGTGCAAATATTCATCTGGTACATACTCCTCAACTAGCAATGATAACGCTTAGCTGGCCTTTTGCTATTTATTCGATTCCCTGCCATGATCAGTAATATTTCTTTATAATATATCATATATGTTTAGGCATTATATGAGACAGAGGTGTCTCCAGCTATCTACCATATCCAACTTAAGACCAAAGTATTGGTCTGAAGATATACTTTGGTCTGAAGTTGGGCATTAACGAATTAGTCATAAACTCAATTTATAATCATTTTTGGACTTATATTATTTCATAAAAAAATAAATATATAAAAGTGTAGAACGGGACACTTGAACAAGCTTTACAATTTTTTTTTTTTTTTTTTTTTGGTTCTCTAGTTGTCTCGATAATTTTGATACGTATTATTGCAAAAGTTTACGTAAAGACGTTATTTGAAAAAGAGTTAGGTACTATTACATGCTCTCAATATTATAGTTTTAATTTTCAAATTCATATGAAATCTATAAATTCTTTTACTCAATTAATAACTTTGACAACTCAAATGACAACTTTACTCTCTAAAAATTATAATCAACTATCCATCCACTTTTTTTTTTTTTTTTAAAGGAAAGAAAAAAAGTTATTAATTGTCATTCCATATCCTCATTTCTTTCGTTTATAACAGAAATCCAATGACCCCAAATCAAATTTTTATATCTTTACCTCATTGGTGATAACTTATTCATAAACTATTGATCATAATCACTCTAACAAATATAACTAGTAAAGTTTTCATTTGAAGTTGTCAAAATCGGGGAAAAAGTTTGAAAAATAATATAGGATTTTACCTAGTGATCAAAGAACAATTGAAGGATTGCGTTTTGTCCAAAAAAAAAAATTAAAAAAAAAAAAAAGGGATTGCGTTTTGTCTTGTAGCAATCAAAATATCTACTCAGCAGCCTGTAGTGTGTCCAAACTCCTAAGATCTGATTCTTTAAAAGAAAAAAAAAAAAAAAAAAAAAGAAAAAAACACACAAAACAAAAACAAAAACAAAAACTCCTAAGAGCTGATCAAAGAAGTACCACATTATCAACTTTGCAGCATTGGCCAGCTTGCAACGAGTGGGAAATTCAGTGTATCAACATTTCTCGAGGCAATCTTTCCTATTATTTTATTTTATTTTTCTATTTTTTTATTGAGAGAAAACAGTCACGTACGGGTTGTGGGAAAGATTAAAAAAAATTACAAACAGTGGAAAATGGATCACGTGACAAAATATCGCTGGGAAAGGCTGCTCGTTGCTGGTTTGTACTAACCGAGTTCTAGAAAGAATAAATAAATCCGCATTTAGCAAAATAGAAAATGATAGTGATTGCACGAATGATTTAAAAATAATTCCATATATAATTTTATTTTAAATAGTAGAGTTTGAATTTCTACTTGATTATATTATTCAAAGTAAAAAAAAAAAAAAAAAAAAAAAAAGAGTTACGAGAACTTCATCATGTATCATATTGGACCAAACTTGACGTTTCACAAATATATATTCATTGTTTTCCAACTTGTATATATTTACTCTTCTGCTATGTTTACTGCAAGGGGAGGAAAAAAGGAAATAGAGACTTATCATGGCGCTTATTTGGCCCAAGAATAAAATTTCTGGTGGAATGAATCTACTAATAAAATCCTATATACCTAATTTTAGGAAACTTGAATTTTCTTTTTCCCTTCATTTTCTTGAATAAATAAACAAACGTGCCAAGCTAATATTTGAAAAGAGAGCAGGTGCAGAAACAGGGTGTCCATTTTTGATCTTTAGTGGGCAATATTGTAATTACACTAGTTTACTAAACGGCTATATAAAGAGAGATAGAGGAAGTGCAATTCAAAGACACTTTGTAGTCTCACATATTTACCCACACGCGTCCACTTTTGCTTACATAACTCTTTTCTCACTTTTCACTTACTTTATACCAAGTCCCAACATCACCCCATGGCGTCTCGCTTGCTTCTTCTAATGGCCGTGTTGCTCCTCTGCATTTCACTGGTAAATGATAGAGCCTATATATATATATATATATATATGTATGTATGTATGTATGTATGTATACATATGTTTATGTTTCTGGGTCATGTTTTACCAAAACAAGTATTTTGTATATAGGCGAGCTATCTGTTCCTTTGCTTGAGAAACTAGACTTTTGATCAAGTTGGCTGGTGCAGGTTTCATCTGAAGCGCAGAACCAGATTGAAAACCAACAAGAAACCCAGGTTTTATATTAATTCTCAATTATAATATTACTTATTCTTTTGCCTCTCTTGTTACTCTTCTTTCTCTGTTTTGATATCTGTGAAAATTATCCTTCTTTTAGTTGATCAATGGTATAACTAAAAAACAATGTTACTCTAGCAGGTTGTTGTCAAAGGACCCAACAGAAGGCTCTTACCATTCTTGGGTACTACTTATCTTCTCTCTCTCTCTCTCTCTCTTTCTTAAAATTTCCAAAATCATCCTTTTTAACAAAATCTTCTTTTTTTTTTTTAATTTATTTTTTTCAGATTGTGAAGGATTGTGTAAGGTGAGGTGTGGAAAACACTCGAGGCCGAACGTGTGCAAGAGAGCATGTGGGACGTGCTGCGCCAGGTGCAAGTGTGTTCCACCGGGCACCGCAGGCAACAGAGAAATGTGTGGAACTTGTTACACTGACATGACCACTCATGGCAACCGCCCCAAGTGCCCTTAGACTCGGCTCTGCTCTGCTCCTATCTATATATCCATATATATATATATATATATATTTGTTCCATCTCTCTTGTACTCGACCTCCTGATCTCCTTCTAGCCTAAATTAACGTTTTGATCTCAATAACATATGTATTGTAGTGTATATTTGTATGTGTTGGTGAGCTATGTTTCTTTTCCATTTGCGTCTTTCTTATGTGGCTGTTTGTACAAGTACTTGTGGATTTCTACAATAAAAAAGAACCAAAAAAAGGTGGGTGGATTTCCAACTGTAATTTCCGAATCCTATTGTATTTCTTTCTAATGAACTAGAAAAGTGATGTGATATGGTGATGAAAAGTTGCTTTAACGATAGGTTAGTAATAATTTTAACATGTATATGGTAAGAATTCGAATCTCTTAACCCATTTTAAAAAGACAAAAAAATAAAAAAGAACGTGAAAAAAAAAATAAAAATCTACATTACTAGCACTAGTATGTTTCTTTTGTTGATGGTGTTTATGGTTTCTTGTTGTTTTCGCGTTTGTTGCTATGATGTTTGCCTGATTTTAGATGTTGCTTGCATTTTCCATCTTTATGTCGTTTATTCTATTAATGCGGTTTTTCCTTTCTTGTTGCTTTTTGGTCAATCGTCGTTTCGACTGTTAGATGTCTTTGTCTGTTTTTTTTTTTTTTGGGCTAAAAGATGTATTTGTCTGTTCGTTTCCTCTTCGGAGATTACGCTTTCAGGTCGTTGTCGTTAATGTCGTTTTCTATTTAAAAGTTTTTTTAGCCTAGGTTAGTTGGTTGGAGATAAAATTTTTAAGTTGAAGTTGGTTGATTTTTCAAAAATTAGTAATAAATTTTGTTGATTTTTTGAAAAAAGATAAAAATTAAAATGAAAAAGTACAGTTTAGTTGGAGTTAAATTTAAATACTAAACAAAGTCCTGTTTGGTTCGTTGGTTGAAGATCAAATTTTTTAGTTGGAATCGGTTGATTTTTCAAAAATTAATTATATATTTTATTATCTTTTTAGAAAAAGATAAAAGTGAGATAAAAAATTATAGTTTAGTCTAAGTTAAACTAAAATCCCAAACAAAACCTTAGTGTTTACCCCCCAGATTGATATCCATTTTAGTGTCGTTTTTAATATTTTTGGTGTATAATTAGGTAATTGTCGTTTATCATTTTTTTTAAATTTGTAACTGTCGTTTCTATATTGTGTCGCTTTCTCAAGTTATTGAGGTCAGGCTAAAGATGTGTTACCCATTTTTTTTGTCGTTTTTAATGGATATCGTTTGTACCATTTTTGTCGTTTAGAAATTCATTGTTGTTTTTCATTTTCTGTCGTTTTTTTTTCAATCTTTATATCGTGTTTTACGTATCTATCATTTTATCTCCGTGGTGCTTTTTCATCTTTGTACTTTTTCTTGTCATATAATTTTTTTAATAAATGCCCCTTAAATTACATAATTTTCTGAACTTTGTATACCTTACTATATCCTTTTAGTCTATAGTACCTTTTCATATTTTCCCTAGATTTTTTTTTTGAGATATTTTTGCCTAGAATTTTGAAACTTACTATTTTTGGATGACGAACCGCATGCGATAAATGAGCAAGACCAATTCGTCAATGTTTTAGATTTTTAACTCTTTTTTTTTTACTAAGTATTCTAAAAGGGGGAATAGATTTAGCGCCCAATTAACGTCAAATATCATGGTTATAACTTATTGTTGTATTATCTAAACTTACAAATGTCGGTTTCGTCATATGTTCGTCTTCTTTAATGGCTGTTGTTGTTTGTGCTGGTCTTGTTTTCTATATTCACGTCGTTTGACAACTATTTATCTGTTCAATAGACTATTGTCATCTTAGGTTTCGTTTCACGTAAACACTAGATAAAAAACTGAGATGAAAAATTTGAGTTTAAGATGGTTTACTAAATGGAGGCTTATATTACTTTCTTTTTAAAATTTTAGTCGTTTAATCCATGCCATCTGTAGCATTATTGTCGCCTTATTATTTATTTTGATGTCGTTTGTTGACTTATTTTCGTTTAAAAGGTTATTCTTGTTTCCTTTGGGGGTTGAGTTATGTCATTTTTCGTTTTATTTTTTTTCATTGGTGTCGTTAACAATTTCCTTTGTTGTCTGAAATGTCTTTAACGTTTTAGGTTGGTGTCATTTTGGCGTTTCATGTTGTTTGGAAACCATTTGTCGTTTGGGATTATGTCGTTTTTTTGTTGCGGCAACAGGTTATTATCTGTTGTTTATAATTTATATTGCTGTCGTTTTTTTTTTTTTTTTTTTATTTGCTGTCGTTTCTTGAAGTTGCTGTTATTTAAGCGGTTTTTGTTTTAAATGGAGCGGATTTCAAGTTTATAATTTGGGTATATCTCAAATAGAATGAGCAACATCGTCTTTGTTTTCTTTTTCATTGTTGTCGTTCTCTATATTAAAAGTCTTTTTTAAAAACTGATAGTTGCTCTCAATTTTAATGTTGTTTTAAATATTTTTGTCGTTTAATTTGGCAACCGTCGTTTTTTGTACTTGTAACTGTCGTTTCTCATGCTCCTGTCGTTTCTACATTGTGTCGTATTGTCAATTTATTGAGGTTAGGCTACAGTGTGTTACTGATTTTGTTTTCGTTGATTTTGTCGTTTAGAACTTCATTGTCGTTTTTATTTTACTTCGTTTTTTTTTTTTTTTTTTAAATCTCTTCATGTCGTGTTTTATTTGATTTATCATATTATGTCGGCGTTGTTTCATTCGAAATTTTGTTAAACTGAGTTAAGGTTTGTATTTTTTTTTCTTAGAATAACTATTCTAAAATGCTTACATATCAAAGATTTAGCGGCTGATTAAAAGAAATCAGAGGTATTTATTCAGCCTTAGAGTACCATAGTTTAAACTTGTAAAGGTCGGTTTCGCTATTTGTTCATGTCCTCTAAACTGTTGTCGTTTTGTGCTTGTCTTGTTTTCCATATTTGTGTCGTTTGTAGACTTATTTGACTTTTCAATGGATTATTGTCGTCTAATATTGCTTTAAAAACTTTTGTGGGTTTTTTTCTGATGTCAATTGTAAAGTACTGTGTTATCGTCGTCTTCTCATTTATATTGTTGTCGTTTGTTTATTTTTCCTTTTTTAGTTTAAAAGGTTATTATTGTTTCCTTTTGGCGTCGTACTATGTCATTTTTCGTTTTTATTTTTTTTTACGTTAGTGTTGTTATAACTTTGTTTGTCGTTTTAAAGGTCTTTAACGTTTTGTGTTTGTGTCATTTATGGCGTTTGATGTTGTTGTTTCGAACCATTTGGTTTCATAGGAATATTGTCGTTTGGTCTCATGTCGTTAGAATGCCGTTTCTTGAAGTTGATGTAATTTTAAGCGTTCTTTGTGTATTTTAAATGGAGTTGGATTGGAAGCTCAAGAAATTGGACCAGTTAATCTACAAGTTAATTGACTTGGGTATTTTGCCCATCTCAAAATGGAATGTGCACATCGCCTTGGCTTTCTCCCTCTGGGAAATGAATTGAGTTAGCAGATCTAAAGATTTACAAAAAAGAATTTATTTATTTATATTTTTTTTAAAAAAAACTTGTTGTTAATTAGTTTAAAAGTATTTATTTTAAATGTTTGGACACTTAGTAAGTCGGACTCCATGGCCCAATGGATAAGGCGCTGGTCTACGGAACCAGAGATTCTGGGTTCGATCCCCAGTGGAGTCGGTTTCAGTTTTATTTTTCTTCTCATTTTTGGTTTCCTTTTGATGCCTATGCTTTTTTTTTTTTTTTTTGGGGAGAAATGTGCCTATGAATAATAAGCAGATAAATTGCTCGTTTAATTTTTATTTTTTTTTTATGAATTTACCATTTAATCTTTATTTTAACAGAAAATTTCATATTAAACACATATAATTTATTATTTAAGAGTAATTAAGAAAAAAAAATTATATAATTCAATTTAATTTTTGTTAGTAAAAGGAAGTGAATTGCACCATTTAAAAAAATTTAAAGACTTTTTAATCACAAAAAAGATTAAGATCAAACCCTAATTTCACAAAAATAGGGATCAAATAAGTAATTTACGTGTTATAAATAGCATAATATAATTACAAAACAAAAGAGTTTTTTTTTTAATAATAAATTAAGAATAGAAGAATTTGAATTTAAAACCTTTTAATGGAATTATATATAAAATTATTGCTAAATTAATATGCAAACGAGATTTTGATTCCTTTTATTTGGCCGAGATTTGTACGTACGATAATCACACATCTAGAAACATAAACCCGAAACTCAATCACATTCACAATCAACAACGGTATTGGCCCCTGCAGAACAAAGTCTTGGTTCACATATTTTTGGTCGGCAATTTTAATTGAATATGACATCCAATAATATGTATCTTTCATATGCAAAAGACGAAGGCTTCTAGATTTTCATTTTTATTTTTTATTTTGGAAAAGACCATGAAACGATAGCAATATATAATCTTCATGAAGAAATAACTATTTAAAAAACAAAGTTTTTTTTTTTAATTGTTGTTATCATTATGTAATCAGTCACGTCCCTACATTAGCTGACATGTACGGTCATTTCACTTGTATTGGCTGGCAAATTAAAGCCCACACAAATAGAATGCGAAATACAGTTATTCTATAAATTGATACCATTCAAACTATGAAAATATATTAAATAATCAAGATATTATTTAATAAATTTATATATTAATTGATAAAAATTTAATTTAACAATGTTATAATTTTTAAGTTTGAGTTAATTGACTTTTTAAAAATTAATTATAATTTTTGTTGATTTTTAAGAAGAAGACAAAAACTGAGATGAAAAATGTGAGTTTAAACTTGTTTGCTAAACACCCCTATATTCTTTATTTTTTCTCTCAAAAACGTTTTAACTTAATATTGTGTGCTGTTCTTATACAAATATTACGTAAGTATCAAATTATGAACTATCATTATTTTATGTTTGTTTAACCAAAATAAGTTCATGAATGTAATTGGTCTCACTAGTAAAAATTATGGATTACATGACGGTTTTTTACCGTCATGTGAAGTTTACATGACGGTTTACTAACCGTCGTATAATCCAGTGTCGTGATAGATAATACGATGGTCCTGTTACCGTCGTCGTATCTCAATGTTACACCACGGTGTACCGTCATTAAAATCACATTACACGACGGTTCTTGGCCAAACCATCGTGTAATGTACACACAAGATCTTATCAAATAAAAGTCATGGATCTATCCAGTTTTACAACAATTGAATTATATATGATGCATACATAATTACTATACTTCATAAACATTAAGTCAAGCAAAAACATCTATATTTAAGTGGTAAAAAGAACATACGGTATCACAAACGGTAAAAATAATCATAATGGCTTCTCATCAAATGTGCATAGAAGTCAACAATGATGGATGGAACACCACCTAATTGAGTCATGTATATACAATTTGAATGTACATAGAAATGTGTTTTCATATAAAAATATTATCTTATAAATTTATCACTTTGGTCTCAAATCGGGACCTGTCAAAAAGACTATTTTGTCGAGATTGTTAATTTATCGAGATTGAACTACTATATCTATCTTACTTTAAGAAAAACAATGAAATAATATAACTAGTGAAGCCTTGTGAAATTTTATACTAAAAGAGCCCTTTTCCGGGGGGGGGGGAAAAGGGAAAAATTTTTGCTATTGACGTCCTCTTATTAGTTAATATGGTTTTTATATTCCAGTCATTTGTTTTCTTTTCTTTCCCAAAAGAACATGTATTGGCTGGCATGTGGAATTAAATCCCCACATAAATAGAATATGAAAAAATATATATATATTTCTTTTGAGAAAAAAAAATTGAAATAATATTGTAACAAAACGAGTCTTGTGAAGTACTAAAGTTCTACACTAAAGAGAAGTGCCATTTCAAAAATATTGGCGTTTCACTAGAAAGTAACTGATAAAGCATCAAAAGGGGCAAAAGATTTTGATTCTTTTTATAGATTTGTTCACGCGATAAACAGATCAGTTGAAGTACATGAGCTATATACTTTATACATCAAATGTAACTAAAATTCAGCAAAGAACATGGTAGATATTGGCTGGCAAAGGCCACGTACGGAAACGGAAACATGAAATATCAATATGATAGTGAAACTGAACGCTGCTTGTACCACAAAATAGTGAGTATATATATAATGTGTATATGATATTGGTTGTAATTAGCTAAGGAGCATCTTTTTACTAAAAATAATTATGTACATTATATCAGTTACATCCACTCATATATAAATAGATACATTTTGTAATAACAATACTCCAAACTAATATTAATTTTCTTTATTATGGGAATTCGATAAGATTGTTATTTATGAATGTCTGATTTGTTGTATCGTAGAAATAATTTATAAAAAAAAAAAAAACCACCAACAAACTATTCATAATAGGATACTAAAAATAATAATTATGTAAAGCCTAAGTAATAAAGGGCCACAAATAATGAATATGATACTTGTCAGCTTTTTGTGTGATCAAACATGTTTACTTTAGCTACCATATGAGATTCTTCTCACATGGTGATCATCTCCATTGTTTCCCAAAAGGAAATATAATTGGTTGGCAAAGCCCCAAAATATCGAATATGAGACCCAACAACATGCATGGATACCATTAATTTGTAAAAGTGAATCCAATTAACTTGCACTAATTAGTAATTGTAGGTTTCTTAGCCAAAAAAATAATTAAAAAACAAAAGATTGTAGATTGAAAGGTATAGTTCTGGTTATATCTTTTGAGTGTTAAAATTTTTTTTGCTCTCCACGTGTATTTATTTTTAGTTGTTTTATTTTTCAATCATGATGATTACGATTACGATTTATATTTTATCTTATTTTTCTACCGTGGTAATTAGTAATTACTACTACTTCTTCTTCTTATTCTTCTTTTCTTCTTCTTCTTCTTCATCTTATTCTTCTTCTTCTTCTTCTTTAAGGCAATGGAAGACAGTTGCTGATTATTACGATTACGATTTTATATTTTATCTTATTTTGCTGCCCTGGTAATTAGTAATCACTGAATCACTGAAAATTAGAGATGATATTGTTATATATTTATGCACATGTATATCATTTGTTTTCATCGCTATTTACGGCATGGTTTGCCATTGAACATAAATCAAGATGAATATATATATATATATATTTATGAAATTTTTCTTACGATTTTATCAATAATTTGTCATAAATTATTAATCCAAAACCAGTATTCTTGAGAGGTGATGCATGCAAATACTTATTCATGTCCACTCTTTAAATTTTGATGTGAAAACTCGAAAAACATAACTACAAAAGTTATAAAGTTATAATAATAATGAAAAATGACAATTATTACAGCAACTTTTTTTTTTTGAAAAAAAAAAAAAAACGTGTGTACTTGTGACTTTTACAGTACTAATTCCGCTTTCATCAATTGCAAGTTGTTGTCGTGTGGTGTGGACTGTCATACGACACATTTGATTCATGTGACTCGGTGGGTAAATTACGGGATTTTGCTCTTTTTTTTTTTTTTTTGGACCAAAATTTCTTGTTTTATCACTCTCTAATTGTGCTCAAGGACAGAAAAATGGCACCCAATTAACCAAATAATTAACCTCACTCTTAAAGTATTGCTTTAATTTTATTGACCCTGTCATGATCGTGATATTTGGAGAAATTAGAAGGATTAATTAATTATTAATTTGTTTGTTTGTTTTCCACACCTCGTGCTTCCTGCCAAATCTGTACTTTTCACTAATCTATGAAAGTTAAGTGGAATTAATTAATTTATAAATATTCACTAATCAAAATTCACCCAAAAAAAAAAGAAAAAGAAAAAACAAATCTTCACTAATCGAAGAAACAAAAGTACTCAAGCTAATTATAAATAAAAAAAAAAAAAAAAAAGGGAGGGCACAAAAGTCAACATTCTTTTTTACCGACAGCACTAATTACAATTATTATTTGCCAATAATCTTGGCTATTGGGGCCCGATAATATGGGAGAAAATGATACTAATTACAATTACTAAGGGCCTACTAAGAGCATCTACAATTAAACGTTAAATTGTTAAGCCAATGATTAAATTAGGCTTTCAGATGAAAAATTGCTCTTCAATAAAATATTATATTTTAAGTTAAATTTTCATATACTAAATTTTATGATAAATTTGTTAAAATAAATAGTCAAATCAAATTTAACATTTGATTTTTATTGGTCAGTATCTTCACTTTTTTTTATTATTTATAAAATCAGTGTAAAATTTTTATTTTTAGATTATCTAATTTTCTAGAATTCCACTTTTATTAGTTTCAATTTCAAAACATAGTAATGATGATAAAAAGTAAATATAATATTAGAAATAAATGTATATTGAAACACAAAGAGGATATACTATTTTTTTTTCCTTCCTTTTTTACATTCTTTTGTGGAGATGATCAGAACAATAAAGGAGTGCTAAATGCAAGCTTGATTTCAGACTTCATTACGTACAAAAATTGCATTCTTCCTTTCACACGTTCTTTTGTTAGGCTTTCAAATGAATCGCCGCAAAAGATGTTATCATATTGTACATCTTAGAGAGAAAACTGTTGATGCTAAAAGTGATTAATTAGAGAATTTCAGTAACAACTAGCGTTTAATAAACCTATTTTTAATTTAGATTATTTTCAGAGTCTCCTGTATTAGAAGTAATATTAAGAAGCAGTCTATTTATGAAATATATAAAAGTGATTAATAATCTAACTCTCATATCAATTTTAAGTAGGTAAAAATTCCAAAAACCGCGCCAATAGGAAACTAGTCTTTAGGATATATTTGATAGGAAGATGAGAAAATTAAAAAGATGGAGTGAATATTAAAATCTTCCATAAAATCTTTTATCCCTCTTTTCCTTTCACTTTTCTCTCCTAGTATCTTATAGGAATGTTTAGGCGACGGAAGAACTTTTAACCTTGCATAAATATATATATATATATATATATAAATCTTGTATATAATTTCAACAAGACTCATTAGCTCTTTAAAAAATATAGTCATCTTTCATTTTCTTTTAGACAATCCGCTACGGCAAGTCGGCAACAGAGGAATTCTAAGTAGCCATCCAACAAGAAAAGAAAAAAAAAAAAAAAACACGACTAAATGTGCAAAAAGACCTTTTATTTGACTTGGAATTATCGTTAGAATATTGTTGTCTTATTTATTTTTGCTTAGTTAGGGTTTAGGAAACAAGTATACGGTGACGCGTAGCTTCCGAACGTCACATGAATGAGATCATATAAGATATGCAAATCCAACGGAGATATGATAAAAAATAAAATAAAAAAAAAAAAAAAAATCTTACCACAAAAACAAAAAGGACATTTTTGTGGTTAAGATCATGAGTCCAGTCATTGCTCTCGTAATTGATTGAAATGTGTTCTATAAATAGTGGCTTATAAGTTGAATATTGAAACAAAACAAACCGAGAACAAAAGAGAAATTTAGTGCAAGACAAAAACTAGCGATAGACAGAAATATGGAGCAAAACAAGTACTACAAAGGCCACATTGTAGTGGTGCCATATCCAAGCCAAGGCCACATCAACCCTCTCCTCCAGTTCGCCAAGCGCCTGGCATCTAAAGGCGTCAAGGCCACAATAGCCACCACCCGCTACACCGTCGAGTCGATCTGTGCCGCCAACGTCGGCGTAGAACCGATCTCCGACGGCTTCGACGAGGGAGGCTTTGCCGAGGCCAAGTCGGAGGAAGTGTTCCTCAAGTCATTTAAGGCCAATGGCTCATCAACTTTGTCCCAAGTCATACTCAAGTTCCGAAACACAGACTCTCCCGTGAACTGCATAGTGTATGACTCGTTCCTTCCTTGGGCTCTCGACGTGGCCAGAGAACATGGGATTTATGGCGCTGCCTTCTTCACCAACTCGGCCACCGTGAGCAGCATATTCTGCCGCATTCACAACGGCACGCTTTCGCTGCCCCTGGAGGAGGAAAACATGCCGCTCTCGTCGATCGCCGGCGTCCCGCCGCTCAACTTCCGTGACCTCCCGAGCTTTCTCAGGTTGCCGGAGAGTTACCCCGTTTACTTGGCTATGAAGTTGAGCCAGTTCTCTAACTTGGAAAAGGCTGACTGGGTGTTTGCCAACACTTTTGAAGAATTGGAACCTGGGGTATGATTGTAATTATACACGAGAATTTTACTATTTAATATTACTAATTTTTTAACCATTAGAGAAAATATATATATATATATATATTATCGTTAAATTAATCTGTGTTTTAAGCCAATAGGAAATATTTTCTAATGTACTTTTCTTGTGACGCATAGGTGGCTGAAGGAGTGTCAAAGCACTGGCCAGCGAAGTTGATCGGTCCGATGGTACCGTCGGCGTTCTTGGACGGCCGGATCGAGGGAGACAAAGGGTACGGCGCAAGTCTATGGAAACCACTAAGCGAAGAATGCATCGAATGGCTTGAAACAAAGGTTCCAAAATCGGTGGTTTATGTGTCGTTTGGAAGCATGGTGTCGTTGACTGAAAAGCAAATGGGAGAGATTGCTTGGGGCCTAAAGGAAAGTGGAAAGTATTTCCTTTGGGTGGTGAAAGAACATGAACGACACAGACTCCCCAATGGCTTCATAGAGTCGGTGAAAGAAAAGGGTCTAATCGTGCCGTGGTGCAACCAACTAGAAATGTTGGCACATGAAGCCATCGGCTGCTTCGTGACGCATTGCGGGTGGAATTCTACGCTCGAAGGGCTTAGCCTCGGGGTTCCGATGGTGGGGATTCCTCAGTGGGCTGATCAGTTGCCTGATGCCAAGTTTATTGGGGAGATTTGGGAAGTTGGGGTGAGGCCACAAGAGGATGAGAAATGGGTCGTGAGAAGAGAGGAGCTTATAGCATGTTTGAAGGAAGTGATGGAGGGAAAGAGAAGCCAAAAGATCAAGAAGAATTGCATTTGGTGGAGAGAGAGAGCCAAGGAGGCAATCGGCGAAGGCGGGAGCTCCGACAAGCGAATCGACGAGTTTGTCTGGTTTCTAAGGAGTGAGAAGAGGAAAAATGAAGAGGCAAAGAAATTCATGAATGGCAATGGCGTTCATTGGGATTAAATGGCAGCTCATTTATGTTCTTTTGTTGTAATACTAGTTGGGTTGCTTTTGTGTGTTGAGTTGCTTTTGTGTGTTTGTAATGCTATTATTCTTAATGCTATATTTCATTTATCAGGATTATGGCCTTCAAACAACAAGTAAAAGTGGCTTAAAACAAAAAATGGAAGGACTGTAGTTTATAGGATAAAACAAGAAGCGCCCCTTGTTTCAAAGAAAGGACGGGTCAAACTTATTGCCTTCTTTGTTCAAAAAAAAAGGGCGGGTTATTCACATTTCATTGTCTTCAAAACCACGCAGCCGTAATTCTAAAGACTCCACAGCATAACATGCACGTTCATATGTTGCCCACAAAATGTCGAAGCTGACAACTAAAACAGCAAAAATTGGTGATCAGCCATAAGCCAACTGTGAGAATCGAGATGCTTAAGTTCGTGGAGCAGATTTGTGCATGGTACGAACGAACCTCAACTTGAGGTGGATAATAATGGGACCGAACGAAACTGAATATTGTATAAATTTTCACTGTTGAGCTAATAATAATACTTTAATATTTCAACACTCCCTCATGTATACGCCAACTAATATCCAGCACAAATAAGATACAAAAACATATTAAAACCCAACACATAAATGATAATAAAGAGATTAAAGAGTACATTTACAGATATTCAAACTCATGACCTCCCCTCTAATATTATGTTAGTTCAACAATTTATCCTAAAACTTAAACTGTTAGGAGATAAGCTAACAATAGTTTTATATTTTCACACATAATCCAAAAATCCCGATAGCAAAATGACTAAAAAGAAATAAATAAATTGCGGACATGACTCCATAATTCAGGTTTTGCCAGCTAGAAACAACAAAAATAAAAAAATAAAGAACAAAAAATAAAATAAAATTATAAGTATAATTATAATTATGATAATAAAAAAATAAACAAAAAAATTAAATAAATAATTTGAACAACAGTACCAGCAATAATATTGGACCCTAGTTGTTATGGAAATAGTTCGAAAAGTCATCAAAACCGTACACATGAATTGAAAGGAATTAAATGTATGGCAGGTTTCTGTTTGATTGGTAAAAAGTGACATTGGTGTTGAACTCGAACCCCGCCAAGTAAAAATCCAAAATTGCGAAGTTTGCATCACCTACATTGTTACTGCCACAATTCGAAAAATTTAAATTATGTAAAAGACTATACATACAAAAATTTTCCTGTCTATTGTCGGTTTTGATGGTGTTACAACTGCGAATGAGTGGTTTAAAATCAGTCTTTAGAGGTGTGGCCATGAGATACTAGAACCCAACACAAATTAATGACAACGGGAGAGAAAAGGGAAGATTCGAACATGAGCAAGGAAACCGTTTTTTCCATGGCTGTGAGGAGTGAAAGTGATCCATAATCTGGCCCATGCGAACAGATCATGCTTATTTATGACTAAGATTTAAGATCTATAGTTGCCTCTTTACAGGTGGAAGTTTCTCACAACCCAATTAATATGATAGAGCTCTCTCTTCAGCTGTTGCAGCGTTTCTGGGGCCTGCGGAAATTCAAGAACGTCAGTGTCAGTACATAATAGAGTTTCATAACTGAGTTTAATTGGATACAAAATTATCCCATTTACTAGGTTGATGCCACTTGTAATCAATAACAAAATTTTCAGCTCACACCGTCCATCCACGTGTTTTTCGGAGTACGGTTATCGAAAATATAGTCTCAGATATTAGGAAATCAAAGATTTAAGCTTCACCTCTCTTCTTGAGTCTATTTCGGAAGCCTCTTTTCCTGCTAAATGCCGTCTCCTGTTAGTCAGAAAAGACAAAAAGGAAAAATTAGTTGTCAATAAAAGGATCTTCGATCCTTGTATTACACTTGGCATGCAGATGGTTGGACCACTGCACATTTGTGTGTACCATATGAAACATGAATGATTCTTCAACTGAGTCGTAGTGTCAAAAGTTACATGGATTATTTATTTACTAACAAAAAGGATCTGAATATTATACCAATGACGAAGATTAGGATAAAGAAGCAAAAGCAATATTAGTTCTGTTCAGTCTCCTGCTAGAAGAAAGAAGGGAGGAGGGGGCAAGACTTTCTAGACTATTAGATTTATGAGATAAGATCATTACCACGGACTGACCAAGCTCCCCTGCTTGACGGACAGTGGCAACTAGATCTCGATTAGACTCGGTGTAGAAGCTAGTGACTAGTCCATATTGACCAGCTCTAGCTGTACGACCAACCCTGTGTAAGA
This sequence comes from Ficus hispida, assembly GCA_025413025.1. Taxonomy (NCBI): domain Eukaryota; kingdom Viridiplantae; phylum Streptophyta; class Magnoliopsida; order Rosales; family Moraceae; genus Ficus; species Ficus hispida. The sequence continues at coordinate 3,550,768 of CM046371.1, read as the reverse complement.
AGTCTACCGCAGAAGTAGCAAAGTCTGCCTGGACAAATAAATAACTCCAAGAGTTTAGTTCATAAATTCATAATCCTTTCTTTAATTAAAAAAAAAAAAACGTAAGAGTAGAATAAGTGTTCTCCTAGATGACAAGTATATTCCTTCTAAGTTGTCACATGCTAGCCGTATCCAATTTAGCTCTCCAATGCCTGAATTTTAAACCAAAAAATAAAGAAGGAATATAACGGATTTGACAAAATTAGACTGACCTGAATAACATGCGAGATATTTGGAATGTCGACACCACGGGCAGCAGCATCAGTACACACAAGAATACCACCTTTTTCTTGGAAATCTTCTAATGTCTTTGCGCGTTCCTCCAAGGAGAAGTCTTTATGGTAGCGGTAACATTCAATTCCAGCTCTCAGCAATATCTTTGCCACAGCTTCAACTGCCTCAACAGTGTTTGCAAACACAATTGTTCGGCCTACATCCACTGATTTAGATCTAGAACCTTCACTGACAGCTTTTAATAGTTCATCCACTTGAGTATCCACTGAAACTTCTATCCATTGCTGCTTTAGTCTGATGTAGAAATGTGCCGACAAGTCACCACACATAGAAGTTAAAGTAACCACATCAATGAGGCAAAAACAAGGTATTGAATTGTTGTCCGCAATAGATCAAAGATATCATCCTTAATAGTCAAAAAAACTATAACTATGCAGTTTGTAATCACAAAGATTACTGAATGATGCAAGGACTTAAATCTGTCATCTAGTTTTCTTGTTACTTTGACCTAACTTTTTCAACCAATTATTTCCATGAAGTACCATAAAACCTAAACTCTCCCAGTGTGTACTTAGGTAGCTACTGACATCTGTGCTAAAAACATGCGCGTGATAATGTGAAACAGGTGGCAATCTAGGATAACAGATTGACTGGCAAGAGTTATACTGACAGTACTACCAGTTAACAAACCAGCAAGCCAAAAAGTGGACTTGACCTGGGATTGTGACGATGCAGGTAATTCCCGCTAACCCAATTGGCATCTGGAAACATGTTTTTCAATACTCCACCAGCAGTTTTCTTTCCATTAAGAGGAAGAGTGGCTGCGACAAAAATGTACTGTTTACTGCGATCATAAGCCTTCCTCGCTCTCCTCCAGTCTGTTCTGTTGGTAGGTTCTAATTCAATATCTTCCTGTAAGTCACCAACAGCGCCCTCAAAACTTTCCTCCCCATCTGGGATGACTTCATCTTTGGAGTGTTCGTCATCCTCGGAATTGAATTCTGATGAAGCTTCAAGTTCCAAGTGTGTTGGCAACTCAGGTACAGATTCTTTTGACCAAGCTAATCGCTTCTCATCATAGCGTAGCATGTGTATTAGACGAACAACTTTATTCTGGAAGCTACCACAGAGAAGCATGTCGGCTTCATCAAACACCTGGAGATTCAATTTGTAGTATGTAAACTTTTGTGCTACAAATTAGGCAATGACTTTCACGCATACATTGAACATAACAGATTTCACAATGTGAAGTAAGCAAAAACAATCGTTTAACCTGAAGGGACCAAAATATACCACAAATTTCACACCACGCAAAAACTCCAATCGACGGCGTTTATTCGGCTCAATATTATTCAGAAGGGCAGCAGGTGTTGTCACTATTATATCAGGCCTACTGACCGGCCAGCCCTGCAGTCAAAGCACAGAACCATTTTTGAGAATGATAACCTTGCGTAACATTTACCGAATTTTACATTAAAAAAATGTAGCCGGATCAAGAAAATGAATAGAAAATTACCTGTCGTCCGCAGACAGCCGCCACCGTGAGAAGTGGCTGACCATCGTCACCACAAAGACCATTGGCCATACGCACAACTTGCTCACACAACGTCACATTTGGACAAAGAACAAGTGAAAGCTTATGGGGTGAGGACACGACTTGATCGGAGGCCACATCACCCAAATCATCTTGCGCATTGCACAGCCTATCAATTAGAGGGACAAGATAACCATGTGTTTTACCACTTCCAGTTTCAGCAGCAACAACCACATCCTTCCCGGAAAGTATAGCCGGTATACAAGACGCCTAATTAACAAAATAAAACGTCTAATTATCAACCAAAATATTCTCACAATCTCGTACACCCCAAAAAAAATAAAAAATGAACATTTACGCAAACAGGTGGTGAGCATAATTCAGAGAAGTGACAGAACTGGAAATTTCGATTAAAAACACCTGAACGAGAGACGGTTGACCGAAACCGGCATTGAAGAGAGCGCGAGAAAGCTTATCCGAAACGCCAAGGGACGTCCACGAAACGCTTTCCTCGGAGAAAAACGTGTCGCCTCCAGTTCCGTTATTGCCGTTGGCGGCGGCGGCGGAAACCACCGAACTGAATGGTCTGATATGGGAATTGGGCGGTTTGGGAAGCAAAAAGCAGCAGATACGAAGCAAAGAAGAAGGTGAAGTGGAACCAGGGAGAAATGAGAAGGAATGTTTGTGTCTGAATTGGGAGAGGAGTGTCGGTGAAGAAGAAGATGGAGGTGATAGCTTGTAGAACCGGAGAACTGCGGTGGGGCGATAGAGGATCATTGTTGGGTCGTAGGGCGTTCGAGTTTTGTAGGTGAAGAATGGTCGGGGGGTTTAAGGGTTTAAGCCATGAAAGGAAGATGATAAACCCTGTTGAGCTCTGAGAAGAGTGAAGATGACGGGGGTTTATGGTGGGGGTGAGTCATTGATTGGTTAAGATTTTAATCTTGAAACATTCTCGTCCGTTCGATTCTTTACTTTATTTGAATTTATTTGGTATAACACTAATAACAAAAAGCAAAAAAAAAAAAAAAAAAAAAAAATCCTTCCGCGTAATAAAAAGATGATATGATTGTCACGTAAATGCATCGGAGAAAGGACGAAAGTACTATTGATAAGTACTTTCCTCATTTTATATATGATAAGTACATATAGAGCTAGATTTCTGACCAATTTTTTTTGGCCTATAACAACCTTGGCGACTCCAATCGGACACAATGATAGTGAAAGAGATTTTTTTTTTTTTTTTCCCTTCTTGAACTAATTGGGAGTAAGAACATTAGTTCAATTTTATTAGTTAAGGAACTGACAAATTTACCCTCATTATGTAACTCAAAGCATGTTATTTTCAAAATAAGAAAAAATTAAAAACTTGTCAAGTGAATTAAAGTAGAGATGTATAATTAATAAGGGATCACAACAGGTACGTTTTAACTCTTTTTTTCCCCGGTCGTCGAGGAAGGGATCAATCGTTTCCTCTTTGATGTCGTTCTCTTGTCTTATTGTCGTCCTTTACCTGTTTCGTGTTGTTTCCGTTATATTGTCGTTTTCATGCTTTAGTCGTTTCCGTTTTTACTTGCCTTTTGCTATCAAGAGCCTTGCCGAGTTACTTATTGTCGTTTGCTCTGTTGTCGTCGTCTCGTTTGCCATAGTTCCAATTTTTTCTGTTGTTTTGTGGTTGTTTGCGTTTCGCTTTTCTACGCTTCAAGTTGCTACCATTCCCATTTTTCTGTCGTTTTCTCCATTGACGTCTTTTAATTGTCGTTTTCTAATTTTCTGTCGTTTCCTTTTTCACTGTCATCATCTTCATCGTCTTCTTCTTCTTCTTAACCGGTATTTATTACTCGGTCTCGTTCCTATTTGTTATCGCTTCATCATCATCATTCTTCTTCTTCTTCTTCTTCTTCTCTGTTTTTAACATTTGTTATCGCTTCATCATCATCATTCTTCTTCTTCTTCTCTGTTTTTAACCGTTGTTAATTACTCGGACAGTCCGTTTCAAGTTTTCCGTCTTCATGAAATTGTTGTTTTCAGGTTCCATTGCCGTTTTGCTCCTCCTTTCATGTCGTTTAGTACTTCCTGGATTCCTACTGTAGCAGGCCATTTGATAATCAATTCATTCATTTTATGGAATAGTAGGCCATTTAAGTTGAACTGCGCCGTTTACAAGTTGCATTTAATTAGTAAAAACATGCAAGCCAGAAAGATCGGCTCAGCTACAAATCATTTGTTTGCATTCATGTGAGTGAAAATTGGAAAATCCACATATTCTTGGTAAACTTTTCAATATGGCAAGTACCAAATAAATGTATGAATCACATTGCTGTAACATGACTAGCTCTCTTCCTTGGAAGCCACGGCAGACTTTAGTCCATACTTAGAGAACACATCAGTAAGCACGGCCCTTTCCTTGACCTTTAACCTGCAAGATTGGTCAACCAACAAACAACATTATGCAATTTCGACTACAAAAACAGAAGGAAAATAGTAAAGCCGTCTTCACTAGCATTTGGCGAAACGCAACAGACATTACCTTTTTGAGGATCCTGGTATGTCTAATTTTGGAACCTTGACTTCTTTTCTTTTCGCAGCTGGGTTTTTCTTTGGTACTTTCCCTCCCTTAGCTCTCAAAGGTAGTTTCCTCCCAGGAACCTTCCCTTCTTTCCCTTTAGAAAGTAGCTCGTTCTCGAGTGCCTGGATTCTTTCTATATTTGAGGAAAGTGATTCTCCTATGAACTCAGATTCTGTTGTTTGCTCAACGTCATCATCATTATGACTCAGCTCTGTGATGGTAATGGAATCCAAATTCTCACTGATATCTTCCCATTCTGACATATTAAGCTCATCATCAGGAACGTCATACTCATCGGAGGCGCTATGCTCCCATTCTTCATCCAGGGAATGATCATTTGTTTCAGAAACTTCGCCTTGATCCTCTCTCAAACCATGAACTTCAAGTTGAGGAGAGTCGTAGGTGTTTTCGTCTGTTGATGCTTGTTCAGGAGCAGATTCTGATGTCCGCGGATTCATCATCTCACATTTTATTTGCTTCTGAATCTTTCCAAAAGTAATAGCTTGCCGAGAAAACATTTGTATAAACCTGTCAGCAAAGGACGATCATTTCAATGCATATACATAAGCACACTAACAAGCTCGTCACAGTTGAGCAAGCTCAGATGTCATTTGATCCAAATGGAGCAATGCTTATCAAACATATTTATAAAAATGCCCACTATCAAAATTGTATTTTTTTTCGTAGAATCCTATGACAGGATATAGAAATTTATCTCATCGATATGACACAATTATCAACCGTAGACAGTTTAAAACCGTGTTCGATCAGAATCATTAGTAACATTTATAACTTAATGTACCTAGTAGCGTGTTCCTCTGACTTGAAATCAACAAAAGCAAAACCCTTGCAAATAGGATCCCTAGTCTTCTTTTTTCCAAGCACAGCCGGGTTAATACTAATCAATCCAGGAACCCCTTCGAAAGCCGTGCTCAAATCTCTATGAACATTCTTCTTTTTGGGAAGGTTTATAACTCGCACTCTAACTCCATTTGGAACAGGCTCATTAGCTACAAAATTCCAACCCAACAAAAAAAAGGGATTCAGATAAAGCATATATACAAGCTGAGACAATTTTACATCAACAAAAAACATCCGAATTAGACAAACCTTTCTTCTTCTGTTCATCTTGCTTGGAAACAGGTTTCACAGGCGCGTTTTTGAGCTTTTCAAGATTAGCAGCCTGTGCCAGTCCACTCAGCCGCATTTCTTCGAGCAGTTGGTCTTCAATCGAAGTGTCGTAAACCTTCCCTTCACCGAACCCACGAGGCTTGTTCTCCAACCACTTGTTCATCTTGTCAAACGGCAACACCACACTTCCATCGTCATCCTCAAGACCATCAAACTCCTCTTCATCGTATTCGCCGCCAAATTCATCGTCAAAACCTTCCATTTCTTCCAAACTCGGCGGCGGTGGGTCTCCAAGCTTACTCGGCCTCGACCCGCCGCGTCTCTGGGCAAGAGGAGAGGAAAATGCGAGATGGGCATGGCGGAATTGTGGTAGAGAAGGGAAGGATAGTCCGCCGTTTGGGAGAAATGCGGCGAAGAGAGAAGAGTCTGAAGCGGGGTTTGGGGAGCTTAGAGCAAAACGGTGTAACTGGGTTTTACATGGGAATGCGTGAGAGGAAGAAGTTGAAGTGATTGTATGAGTGGTGAGAAGAGATTTTGAGCTACAAGGTAACGGAAAACCGCCGTAACTTGGCATCTCTGTCGCCCAACTATCAACATGCACCGTAACTGAACTCAACTCTGTTGTTTGGGATTTGGGATTGAGAATTCCGGCGCCGAAAATAGAGACAAAAAAAATCAAAATATAAGTTTAATGTAATGCCTTGGCAGTCGTCAAATGGTGTCGTGGTGTAGTTGGTTATCACGTCAGTCTAACACACTGAAGGTCTCCGGTTCGAGTCCGGGCGACGCCATCCTCTGAGTTTTTATTTTTTATTATTTATTTTTTTAAATAGTTCTCTGACTCTTTTTGTTTATTTGACTTTGGCTACAGTTTGGTAGCTTAAAGATCCAAGTCAATCAACAGGTTTTTTTTACATCTTCTTTCCAACTAAATTGAAAAATGGTCGGACCATCTTTGCTACTATTATTAACATTCGTAGCAGATACGTAATAATGATGGTTGCATGGTGAAAAAATATATATATATATATATATGTGTGTGTGTAGAGAATATTTGGGGCCCAAATTTTCAACGTGGCAACTTTGAATCCCCGCCACGCCATTAAATCACCGACATTGATATTGTAGCGCATATATATATATGTATATATGTGTGTGTGTTTATATGTATAGTCTCAAAATGAATGAAGCAAACCCACCAAACAATGCGGAGGAAGCCAGGGCTGCTTCTTCCCCTGAAGACACATTATACTCTGCCAGTTCATGAATATCTATATATATATATATATATATGTGTGTGTGTAAATCTCTTTTTGCTTGATTTGAAATATGAAATAGGGGAAGATCTTGTAGACACAACAATATTGCACTATTTTTGCTGGTAGAGAATTTGCACCACAGTCACAAACGACCAAACTTGGGACAGATAGATAGACCAACAAGAAATGAAAATGAAATCAAGAGATCAAAAACAAAGTGAAGGGATGGCTAGTAACAGTTTTCTTTGGGCCTGCAAGCTGGGGTCACGCTTGTTTTGGGCGTTTGGCTATTAGGTAAGTGGCACTATCTGTTGGGTCTAGAATCTTTCAATTATCTATTTGAATGACAGTTGAGTTGAAATTCTTAACGCCATGAGAAAAAAAAAATAAAATTAAAATTAAAATTAAAATTTCTTACATATATATACACACACATATAATATTTAGGGAGAAGCTCCTATACTACCCCCCTCTTATATATCACTTATAACGTAATTTATATTATATTATATAAATTAGATGATTTATATCTCATTTAAATATTATATTCTTCAATAATACTTATCATTTACACTAATATTTATATAATGTCACGTGATAAAATTCTAAACAAAAAACAATATGTAAATTAATTATTTATTATAAATTTTTAAATAAAAAATTATAAATGTCAGCATCGTACGCATGTAAATGATTAGTTTTGGCTTAGCTAAGGTGTAGCCCTGGAAATAGGGTCAATATTGAGGGGCAATTGATATAGAATATCTTTGGCCACATTTTTCGTAAAACTAACTAGTTTTTCTGTTTGGTAGGTGACAGTCACATTATTGTTTTTATGTAATTAAAATAGTAGAGGCCAGTCCATTAATCTAAGGCATGCTTTGTTGTTGCCATCTACTTTATGTAAATGGATTAACTTTCTTATCTTTTTCTCATTAAATCTTCTTTCTCTTTTTGGGCTTCGTCCTCTTTGCTCCTACCTTATCTACTAAGGCTCTAAAACCATTTAAAAAAAGAAAATTAGTATATTTTGAATTGATACTGTTATTATCAAATAAACATGTCTAGAGATTCCTTCCGAGAGTCAACAATTTATAATTGGTTCTTATTAAAAAATATATTTATAATTGGTTAATGCCCAGATATGAGGAAGAGAGAGCTCCATGGACAAACCAAATTAATTTGTCAGTTCAATGACATAAATAATTTTCGTATTTCATAAATATATGCTTTTTTTTTTTTTTTTTGCGTTACGTTTTTCTTTCCATTTTGCCGGTTCAACTTGTGAATTCAATCATCCTAAACTATAGTAATCACTAATATTAATTGTTATCTCATATGGATTATTGGAAACAAGAAATTAATAGAGAATACTGATAAAATAAAATATAAAATTATCGTTTCTGTAATTGTTAAAATTGTTATTGCACTTTAATTAACAATTTTTCTTCTTTTTTTTTTTTTTTAAGAACGCCATTTGTAAATTGATTGGACAGATATGCTTAGCATTAAGTGCATATCGTGTCATAATAACTTCTAAATGAAGTGTTTATTTTTAGGTAGAATCTAATCAGTTAATAGGCACTTCAAAAAGGAATGTAGTATTTTAGGCTCAAGAAAACAAATCACGCTATTGAACCTACTCAACTTAGACTTTAGAGCACAGTGAAGACTAAATAGCATTATGTAGGTTTCATAATAGTCACCAGAAACATAATATATATATATATATATATATATAAATTTATAGAGGCTGATACACTTCCTCAAAATGCATCATTATTTGCACTAGGATATATAAATAATGTGGAATATAGATAGACCTAACATTCAAAAGTACAGCCGAAAAAGAAGGGGAAAAAAAATAAAAAATAAAAAATAAAGGTAATGGTACAATAAGTTACTTGTTTGCTCAGAATAATGTCATAATCTCCATCACCGACCAAAGGTTTTATCATGGGTCCTATGGATTTATTTTCTTTCCTATTTTCGGAAGTCTAAAGTTTTGAAAGAAACTTATACCAATAATCCCAAGGCCGTCTCTCTAAGAACAAAATCATAATTTTATCTTCTTCTTTTTTTAATTCAAACATGTCCTCTATTTTACATATCTAGCAAAAAGTTGCAAAGGATTCAAGATTTTATATTAAAAAAGAAGTGAAAAAGAAAAGGTTTGCGGAAAAAAAAAAAAAAAAAAAAAGAGAGAGAGAGAGAAAACATAAAGCCAGCTCTATTATGCAGTTGTCTCTTGATGAGAGTGTGCGACAAATAATACAAGGCCGAAATAGATGTAGAGGGAATCAAACAGTGATGAAAACGATGTTCCCACTTCGTAAAATTTTTATTTAAAAATGATAATTTCATGGGACAGGCTCTATTAGGCCACCCTATTAACCCTGTCCAAACCGTAGTGGAAAAAAAAAAAAAAAAAACACACACACACACACACACAAACACATATATAATGAAAAAAATACTCCACGTATCCAATCATGTATATCTCAAATTTTCGCATCCATAATTAATAACGATAAAATAAAAGATATAAAAAGATTTGAAAGGATAACAGATTGTGATAAAAATAAAACTGTTTGAAAAAAAAAAAAAAAATTCCCCTCTTTCAGCTGTCATTTTGGTAAGAAAAAGGAGAAATCACGTAAATTTTACCAAAGGTAAAAAAAAAAATATAATCAAAATTACATGATTGATAACAAATTGATCATAATTACCTCAAAAGTAAAATTAATTGCTTTACCTTTCATTGGAAGATGATATAATTTAATCCATGCATATATACTTTTATCTATTCATCACAAATATGCGTAACTTTTCAAGAGTTCAAAGTTTTCTATGATTGGCCATGAGAGAGAGAGAGAGAGAGAGAGAGAGAGAGAGAGAGAGAGAGAGGCAACTTTTTTCAAGAGTTCAAATCTTCATTATGGCCCATGAGATAAAACAGGGAGAGATATCATGGGTTGCTTTAGTTTATAATTACATAAAACTATCCACGACCTTTACACGAATGAGTTCAATATGTTAAATCATAGCCACGCTCCACCAAAAGTGAAGAAGTTTTCAGGTATATCATTTCATCTATTCACGAAATGTAGAATAAACTTTTTACTTAATTTCCTTCCTTATCATTATATATAATCCCCTTTATTTCAATTTTCATAATTAGGTACTATTTTGGTGGCCTAATTTACTCGAAATGGCTATATTAATGCTCCACTTGCCTAAATAGAAACAAAAATCTAAAGGGCAGGAAACCACACTAACACATCTGTGATTGAACTCAACTACGATGACGATACTATAAAAGAGGTCCTACAAAAAAAAAAAAAAAAAAAAAAAAATCCAATACCAAGATGATAAAAAGCTTTTTGAAAATGGTCTTATATTAAGTATATAAAAATAACGATGAGAATTTTGTTGGAATAGTATTGGGATCCTTTTTAACATTGTACATTGATTGTGTTTTTAAATGGATTTACTGGTTTGAGTATAAAAAAAAAAAAACTTATGTTTGGACTGTTGTTGAAATTATATGTGTAAAAATCATTTGCATGATTTGTTATTTTCATTTATGTATTCAAAGCATTTGCTAACCAAAATTTATTTGAAGACCGTAAATGATTCCAAACATCTTGGAATTGATTTCAAACAGTTTGTTTAATTTCAACTAATTATTAAAACACCTAAATTAAAGTGAGAACAATTAAGTACCTTAACCAGTGGAATATTTTAATTAGACATTCAATTGAATGGAACATTTTTTGGGGGGTACCAAATTCATTTAAGAAATTATGTCTCGTATTCAATTACAGATCCAAATTTACATATAGTCTTTGCTTCATAAATACATGAAGACTCCCAAACAATAAGTCGGTACAATTATTGAAATGAGTTCATAACTACTTTCGCTTGAATTTTAAAGATCCTGGTCGAGTCTATCTCTGGAATATGGCCCCCAATCCTCAAAGTATGTGGCATCTATGTATAAATGTTTGCGGATAAACCAATAAGAAAAACAAAATAAATTTAAAAAATAATGATAATATAAATAATAAAAATACCAATAATAACGAATATGAATCATTTTTTATGGAGGGGAAGTATAAGATGTTGATAGCTCATCTTCTATGTTTGCTCTATAGAAATTCCGCACGCTTTTTGTTTTTTTTGTTTTTTTGTTTTTGTTTTTGTTTTTTTTCCATTCCTTTTCTTTCTTTAAAGAAGAAAAAGAAGAAGAAGAAGAAGAGTTTAGGTAATTGAAGTATTAATTACTCAATCTCAATATGATTTTTATATAATATTCTAATAAAGCATTCGCCGCCTGTCATTATAGAAATATTATGACTGCTTATTTTTCTTGATAAGGTCTTAATTATATAAATTCATTATAATAGACATGTAGTAGTAATCCAAATCAAAAAGAATTCACATGTCATGCACATATAACTTATCTCTTTAAAATTATTTGAGTGATCACTTTTCTTTTTTTTTTTAAGACTAAAAATGAGAATATTCAAGCTCTATCTTTTTATAATGAAGTGAACTGTGGATTTATTAACAGTAGTCAAGCCCCCTTAATACTCTATTATTATAACCTTTTCTTTACAAACGAAAAAAAAAAAAGAGAGAGAGAGAAAATGTAACAGGCTATTAAATTCATAAAAACCTTCATTGGGGTTCTAGTGGCCAAATTAATAAAGGTAAAACAAAGAAAGAAGATGGATTTGCGGTGGGGTGTCAAATGTCAAAGGTTTTGTCATATTGCTTAAAAATCTCATAGATGGAATTAGATTCTTTTGATATATCATAGTGACACCCAATTGTATTCCATTGGATTTCATATAAATAAATAGCCAAAGAAAAAAAAAAGAAATAATAATATCTTAGGAAAAGATTTTGACATCACAATTGTCATGTGTGATGTAACTAAAGATCCACAAGACACGTCATATATGTTATTACACATGCAAATATATATTTATAAAAATAAAATTATTAGTGTTCTCACATCTCCCTCCGACATTATTATATAAATTAATTGAGATAATAAATAAGATGAGTAGAATGTTGACTTTAGATTTTTGATAGCTAATAACCGTAGAATTCTGTGAGATGACACAGAGAAGTGAAGTGTTTAAGTAAGACTATCAAATATGCGGTATATATATATATATATAAAATTATATACATGATCTCTTGTGCCATAATTTAGAAGGGAAAAGAGTGTGAGATTTACGTTAATAGATATCTCTGAACTGTGCTCCTACAAAGAGATTTTCAACCAGAGATTTCATGAGTACAACGTGTACGGCAGAGATTAGGTAATTGAAATCAAAACCGAAACGATCCCAGTAAGTTTAGCCAATGGGATCTTTGGACTTAAGATCAAGGACATGTACAGCTAACAACGACCACAAAAGCCAAGGGATATGACAAGATTAGAGCCTCATGTTTTTGTTGTTTTTCATCTTTCAATGGGAAAAATGGGGATTGAAAATATGGAAAAAGGTGAATGGCACATGAGCTGCATTCAATTGACTAGTTAATTAAGTTTTTTTTTTTTTTTTTTTTAATTTTATTAAATTTTATAAGCTAGAGATTCAAATGTTAGAGCTCCTACTCAAATATATATGTCCCATATTTCTGCACATTGGTAGCCCCACAGGAGTAATTATTAATTAAGTAGAGTTATTTTATTTTTGAAACGGTCAATATTATCCACCCAATCAGTCATGTGTAATTCATTTGTAATTAGCCCTATGTGTGCTATGGTCAGTGATGTAATACATCAATGTACAAGTCATATATATGCATGTGAAAAGGTGTACGCGGTTTTATATAATTGATGAGCATAGGGGGACAAATGTTTTTTTATTTTTTATTTTTAAATATATATATATACATAATATGGTGTGTGTTTAAAGCACATAAATAACAACAGATTCTAAATGACGTAATTTATAATTTATATTGAATGCATGTGGTAATTGGATTATTTAGTACTTTTTGATGAATTTAGCAAGGGCAAAAGACTTTTGTTAACATTTTGTCAATTTCTTAGGCCTCATTTAGTGAATGAGTTTAAACTCAAGATTTTCATCTCAGTTTTTATCTTTTTCTGAAAAATCAATAAAAATTGTAATTGATTTTAAAAAGAATCAACCAACTCAAACTTAAAAATTTTAACTCAACCGTTTTACCAAACAGACTCATAGTGTCGTTTTATAAATAATTACAAATTTTAAAAGAAATAGTTATTATTAATCAACGAAAGACAAAACAACTAGTACTCGGAAGATTAAGATATCCATTGAATATTCATGAGCACAAATAATATTTAGTTCCAACTATGAGAACCATTCTCATTCGATTATTATTTGATGTCCAAAAAGACAATGAATTTTACCAAGTTTACAGAGGATGGGAGAATGTAACAATGTACAAAAATCAATATACAGTATAAACAATTTGCAAACTGTATCGAACTTATTAAATGAATATTTATTTTTTATATATTTTTTTTCTTGTTTGTATTTTCCTTGAGTAATAATTGAGTTTACCATGTTCATGTTCAAACCAATATATTTTTTTTATTGGATAAGACTTGAGAGAGTTAAGAACCAGGTCATCCCATTATATCATACAACTGCCATTTTCGTGGTCAATTACCTGCTCAGAGAAGTAGTACTAGCCACCGTTTTTTTTTTTTTTTTTGGGTAGAAACCAACATCAAGAATTTCTATTTCTCAAAAAAAAAAAAAATAAATAAATAAAATAAAATAAAATAATAATAATAATTTCCCTCTATTCGTCCACATGGCATTACGAGAAGCAGAGACAAGTTACACCCGTGGGTGCTCTTATGATAACTCGTTCACGCACTCTATAGTTTAAAACCTTAACATTATTGAAATCCTTTTTGTTATTATATATATATTTTTTAAGTTGAAGGGGAGATAAATAACTCTATTATCTCATATTATCATAAGATTATTCCTAAAATCACAGAAATGTTAGGTTTACAACCTCTAATTATTTTGAACTTTCTTGATTATTGTCTTTTGTAAGTTTCTTAATATCTTATTTTCACCAAAAAAAAAAAACTTCTAAATGAATTTAAAAATAATAAAAAAAAGCTTTCGTAATGTAGAACTCAGCACCAAAATCTCCCCGCTCCCCCAAAAAGGAAATAAAATTTTCCCGAGTAGAAAAAACTGAAAATCTCCCACGCTTTTATTTTTTATTTTTTTCCTTCCCTCCTTGTATCCTTTTCTAGTGACAAAAAACATTTAAAAAGAAAAAAGAAAAAGAAAAAAAAAATACAACTATCTTCTCATTTTTATATCCCAGGAAACAGATAGAACCTTCAACAAACCCAAATCCAAACCCTCCTCTCTCTCTCTCTCTCTCTCTCTCTCATTCACACAGTCACACACACTCACTATACCCCTCTCTCTCTCTCTCTCTCTCTCTCTCTCTCTCTCTCTAATTGTCTCCTTCTCTCCGATCATTGTCCGGCCAGTTCATATACACGATGGGAAGAAAATTATGAGCCGGCCGGGAGTGGCTGTATCGGTGGCGATCATGTCGGTATCGTGCTCGGACTGCTTCTCCGACCTTCTCTGCGGCGAGGACTCCGGAATCCTGTCGGAGGAGTACTCGCCGGCGGAATGCTCCTCCGACCTGGAACATTATTCGCCCGATGATTGCAGCGAGGAATCCATCGCCAGCTTCATCGAGGACGAGAGGAACTTCGTCCCCGGCGTCGATTACCTGGCCCGCTTTCGCTCTCATCCGCTCGACGCCTCCGCTCGAGCTCTCTCTGTTGCATGGATTCTCAAGGTAAAAAACACAAATATTAAAATTAAAAAAAAAAAAACCCTAAAACAAGTTTCTTCAAAACCGATTACTCTTTTCGAGTCTGTAGTTATTAATTAAAAAAAAAAAAAAAAAGGAACGAAATGCCACAGATCTATGACTGTGGCACTCTCCGGCTTGGTGAATACTGTTTAATTGCGGTCTGTATGAAAAACTTTCAATCAGATCGTCGATGTCGATATACATCTTTGGCAGGCTCGTAAAAGATTCCTTGTACAGTTTTCTTTTCATGCCGTTGTTAGTCGTTACAATTACGCATAAATACTAACGTAACTAGTGGGTGACAAAACTGTTACGGTTAGGTTTATTATTTATATATATATATATAAATATAAACGTCGTCGTTTTGCAGGTCCATTCTTACTACGGGTTTCAGCCATTGACGGCGTATCTCTCCGTCAACTACTTGGATCGGTTTCTGTACTCTGGCCGCTTGCCGGTGAGTTTCAACTCTAATCAGTACTTTTATCGCGGATTGTCTGATTTTCAAGGTCTAATTAACAATAATTAATATTAGATTATTTTTTTAATTAAACCAACTTGGTGTTATTAAATAGTATATATATATATATATTTTTTACTTTTGGTTGTTGTCAAGAAAGTTAAGTAATTATATTTGACTTTTCATACCCTGAAAACGTGGCAAAGTAGGAGACTAACGGACAAAGTGCCGTGAGTGAGTTACGCTATATATATATATATATATAGACATTATAAATATATATACATACGATGTACAGTGAAAGAGATACACATAGGCCAACTGTTGTCTTGCGGATTGCCAACCAATTGTTGTTCAGGAAATTGCCTTGCCTATTGACTTTTTAATAGCAACAGTGTAAAAGTACATTCTCACATTAATTATGCCTCTATTAACTTTGTTATTCCTGTCTCGTCAGAGTCCCACATTGTGAAAATAATAGCAAAATAGAGCACGGAAATCTTTAACTCCTCTACAGTAGTTAACCATGACTTTGTTATTATCTTCTTCTTCTTCTTCTTCTTTTTTTTTCCTTGAATTTTTGTTGTTACAATTTCACAGCAATCGCATGGATGGCCATTACAACTGTTGTCCGTTGCTTGCTTGTCATTGGCTGCAAAAATGGAGGAACCTCTTGTTCCTTCTTTGTTGGATCTTCAGGTGTATATATATATATATGTATATATTATAATATATAGTCGTTGTTGAATTTGATAAGAATATGATATGCAATTAATTTTCTTAATTTAGGTTAAGAGTGTAATTAATTAAACTGTCCGTACAGGTTGAGGGTGCTAAGTACATTTTCGAACCTCGAACAATTCGCAGAATGGAGCTGCTTGTTCTTAGTGTTTTGGATTGGAGGCTAAGATCCGTAACACCCTTCAGTTTCATCAGCTTCTTTGCATGCAAGCTCGACTCAAGCGGAACTTTCACCGGATTTCTTATTTCACGTGCCACGGAAATTATCCTATCCAACATCCAAGGTAACGTTCAAAAAAAAAAAAAAAAAAGTGCTCTCTAATATTAATTGCATGTTTATTAAGAGATAATATCATGTATTAATCTTTGCAGAGGCAAGCTTCGTTGAATATTGGCCGTCATGCATTGCGGCGGCGGCGATACTTTCCGCAGCAAATGAGATCCCTAATTTCTCAATGGTTAATGCCGAGCAAGCTGAATCATGGTGCGGTGGACTAAGCAAAGTAAGCCAATTTGTTAATGTTAATGTGAATAAGAATGTTGTAATTATAAATTCATAAGCACGTGTTAAGATAAGGAAAAAAAAAAAAAAAAAACTGGATTTTCGCAGGAGAAAATAATAGGATGCTACGGGCTAATGAAAGATATTTTGGTCGAAAGTTGCCGGAAAAAGGCATCGAGAATCTTACCACAGCTTCGGGTGACAATCCGGGGAAGAATGAGGTCAGGTACAAGTGACTCATCCTCATCATCGACCTCGTCATCATCTTTTAAAAGGAGGAAATTAAATAACTGTTTTTGGGTAGACGATGACAAAGGAAACTCCGAGTGAGGGAGGGAAAAGAAGGAGTGAATTTAAAAAAAAAAAAAAAAAAAGTGAGGGAAATTAATGGTGGTCCAAGTTTGTCTAGAAACCTCAAATATTTTTTTGGAGGGTTTTGAGATTAATATTGACTTGAGTGATGGTGTAGATATATATAGTCTACTCTCTCTCTCTTTCTCTATATATATATATATATATAGAGTATTATAAGTATGAGAGAGAAAGAGAGAGAGAGAGAGTTTGGTGAGTTTGTAGATTTTATTAATTATTTTAGGTGGGCATTGCCATATGATCATTAAATGGCTTTGCAGATTCCCAAGGGAGGGGGATTTGTTTGTTAATATTTTGGGTGTTTGTGAGAAAGAGGAAAAAGAAAAGAAAAGAAAAGAAAAGAAAGGGAGGGGGAAAAGACAGAGACAGATCTGTTTTTATAAATAGTGGAGTCATGGAGTGTGAAAAAAGTGGGGGAGAGGGGATTGAATTCAAAGGCAGCATTGATTGTTGAATGAGAAGGGTGAGAGTGGTGGTGGAGGAGTTAGTGGGACCCTTTAAAAAAAAAAAAAACAGAGCTTCATAAAGAGAGAAGAGAGAGAGATAGAGGAGGATATATATATATATATATATAATTGTTAGGTTTTTCATCAAACAAGTTTGGCAAAATGAGAAAGGAGATTATATTATACACATTGGCACTTTGAAGATTGAGCAAGTAATTCATATATATATATATATATATATATATGGATTGGATTGGAGTCTATAAAAGTCATCAAAGATATATAGCTTCTTCTCATCGATCTCAACAGCTAGGAGGGTCCACATCATTTGCTTGATCAACTTCTGCCTTGTTTTTCAATGGGAGAACACAAAATTCAACAACACAATAAGAAATCATAACATGCCTCCATTTTTACAATTAATACCTTTCTTTTTAGACCTCTCTTTTTTTTTTTTTTTTTTTTTGGAGTGAGTGGTATGTGTGCTTCTCGCAATAGGGGTGCGTTTGGCACACACGTGTGTATGAGTGCTTTTTTGGCGGGAACTGCCTTTTATTAATTAGTTAACTATACTGGTCATTGGACAGCCTCTTTTGATCAACTTGGTGTACTCGCACGGTGGTGGTCACACGTGTGCTTCACCAATTTTTTCTTTTCTTCTTTTTCGATTTTTTCAATTTTTATTTGATTTTCTTTTCGGGAAGGGGAGGAAAATGTAAAAAACCTCTCACATGGCCGAAGTTTTTGGCCTTTTCCTCTTTTTTTTTTTTTTTTTTTTTTTTTTTTTGGAAAAAGAAAAAAGCATACTGAGGTCTTTGGGGCCTTCTTCATGCGCTGTTGTAATATGGACTCATATTGATGAATATAATAATAAAATAGATTTCTCTCTTTTCGAGTCTGTTTATTTTTTATTTTCATTTACTTGCTCGGTTTCTGCATGGCACGTGATTGACAATGGAGACTTTTGTAGCTTTGCGGTTTGTTTTATTACCCTCTCTTGCATATAACACATATATATATATATATATATAAACAAATTATAAATCAAAAGAGCTTTAATGAAAAGCAATGGAATTATGTGAGGGGTAATTGTCCGCCAATTCCAATAGGATGAAGTGATGAAGGGACTTGCGGTTGGTCCCGCTTGCAATAAAGGCGGGTTATCAGCAACTTCGCCAGTGACAGTGAAAACGACTCTTTTATCAATTGCCATCTCGTGACCAAACCCCCTCTATATATATATATATATGTGTGTGTGTGTGTATGTGTATTGGCTGTTCTCAATCACCATGAATAATCTCTCATCTCCTCATTCAGATATCAGACAAAACTCTTCCTGACATTTCAATCCCCTTATTAATCACCATCACAGTACATAAAACATTGTTCCAACGCTTCTGATGTGACACTCAAGCTATATATATATATTCATACACAAATGTAAACCAATAACCACACCCCCCCAACCCCCCCCCCCCCCCCCCCCCCTCCAAAAAAAAAAGTTCTCTTACCAATCTTTGTTTTGATATATATTCTATTCTTAAACCAGTCTTTATTTAGACTGATACTTGGATACAAGAGAATCACAGTACATTAATATGTAAAATGAAGAGTTATGTATATGCTATTATTGTTATACACAGTAGTAGTAGCGGGACATCTATAAATATATATATATATAGATAATTAATGGTGGGAAAAAACCAAGGCTTTAAAAAGCAACTTTAACTGCCAGGTTTCCTACACTAACAAATAGAAAAAGGCCCAGAAATGAGCCTGTCATTTAGTCCCGGATTCCCGACATAAGGTATATTATTTTTGCATGTAATAAATTATATATATGCATATGTATGGCTTGTAAAAAGTTCACAGTACTGCATATATATATATATATATGTATGTCTGTGTGTGTGTGTTTAGTGTAAGCTAGCCGCATCTAATTTGCATGTCATGAAATCTTGATCACCTTCCATGTGGAATACGTGGCATGTGATAAATCGATCCAGCACCCAGCTAAATCACATATTGCTCAACATCTTCTGTCACATCCACTCTTTTATTTCTTTCCATCATTTTTATGACAATTATTATTGTTACTATTATTATTATTATTATTATTATTATTAAATATGCATATGAGTATATTATGTACGACACCGCGACCATGGACCACCCCGAAAGGAAGAAAAAGAAAAATCGAAGCGTAGTGACAAGCTTTCTTTTACTACGATTTTTCTCGGATTTTTCTTTTTGGTCGTTTTATGTGCCAATCGACCGTTCATCAAGGACGGTAATAGGACCACCCAATTGGTAGGGAGGGAAAAAAATACACACACACACACATATATATATATATATATATATATTTAGGGACATAAGGAGTTTCTTTTCTTTTTTTACTTATCATCTTATTCGTAAAGTGATCAAGTATGTAGATGTTTTCATGAATCTCTTTTTATTACTTGTTAACTAGTGCTGCTTTTACAAAAGGGGCTAGCTTTTTAGCTTCTTGCAACAATGTGGAACCCATACATGATATATACCTATTATAGATATATAATATACATATATCTCCAACGTGTTGGAAAGCACTTAGTAGTTTAATCAAAATTGTTGGAAAGCACTTAGTAGTTTAATCAAAATTGTTAATGTAAAATCATCAATTAGGAAGCTGATCAGCTAAATAGAATCAAATAATTAAATGATCTTGTGTGGGTTTTTCCTCATTAGGCCAGCAATGGTGGGAACCATGCGATTTTGACAATTTGGCCAATTAATAAAAAAAGAAAAAAAAAAGAAAAAAGAAAAAGACAAAGAAAAAGAAAAAAGGCTGGTTCCGTTTGGTGACGAATTGATCATCACCAACGGATAATTTTAACTAAAAACTATATATCTACGTCATCATAGATATATATAGTTGTAATATTAATAATATTTGCGCGACGAGTAAAGATAGGGTTGTAGATATTTGCATTAATCAAAAGTCGGATTCTAGTTTCAACATAAAGACTCAGGAAATAGGACAAGCCCCATATGGAGCTCAACCACAATAATGGGTGTATATATATATGTGTGTGTAACATATATCTATATATATAAACATGTACAAATTAACATTAAATATAATGACATATAGGAATTAACATAACATGTGCTGTAACTACATGTATATGTAACGGCATCGATCGATCCCTTTCCTAATTTTAGATGTATATTCTCCGGTGCATGCACGTGTGAACGCAGACCGTTTGGACCAAGAGTCGGTGTTATGTAAGGTCGAATCAATATTAATTATTAATCTAGAAAAATTGATTGAATACATATGTTGTGTGTAAATATATATATATATATATATAGGTTATATAAAAGGCTATGCTAGGGTTCCTTTGAGTAGTGAGTGTTTGTATACATTTGAGATATTTCATTTATTGAAGGGTCCCTTTGAGCACAACTTGATATAGTGTTAATTAATGAACCCACAAATTTGGGCACGATGGGTACGTGATATGCACCTATTGGACGTTAAAGTTGAAGTATTTTGTCTCTCTCTTTTTCTTCTTTCTTTTTCCTCCTTTTATTTTAGTATAAAGTTAGGGGGGGTGTGGAACGAATGGGTGGGCGTTATGAGAATTTGGAATTTTGTAAGCGATTGGTTCCCACCATTATCTCTCATCATAAATTTTTATTATTAAAAAAAAAAATCTCTCATCATAAAAAGGAAATTCTACCGCGTATGAGAGTTTGGGCTTTGTTGATGATGATTAACATGAAGTTATAATAATTCACCCATTATAACTTACGTTGAAAGTATACATGGTAGTAATCATAGACTATATTTACTTGACCATAGACCAATTAGAAAATGACACGTGTAACTCAAATAAGATAAAAGTTAATATACTTATAAATAAAATGGCCACTTTTTTTTTTATTAATTATAATATATATAAACTCGTTTCTAGTATAATGAAACTGCCGTAGGGTCTCAATCACTTTAGCCTCCCCTTATCTTTGCATATATAAATAATATATATATATATATATGTGTGTGTGTGTGTGAGTGTGTGTGTGTGCGTGTGTGTATAAAAACTTTTCTGCGCATGCACTTTCTTTTTCTCCAAACAGAATGGTTTTAATTTTTAAAGTAAGGAATCCTAAGTATAAACCCAAAAGCCAAAAATTCTTTTTCTCCTTCTCGTGAAAAGTGGGGTTTGGGGGAGTGAAGGGGAAAGAGAGATCGTGAGAGGGCAGAATAATATTAATCTGCTAGCTAGGCTCTTTACTTAATTGCTCACTTTTGCTGGCGGAATTTATTTTCAGCTTTATGTGGCCAATGACAGAGATATATAATGTGGCCAATGACCCTTTTAAATTCAGCTTTCAAATGTGATTTTTGAGTTGTAAACCTGCAAAAAAAAAAAAAAAAAAAAAAGGACATGTATATATATGCTCGTGGGGTTGCAGCAAAAGTATACAGGGGTCTGGCCTTTGGACTAAAGATTTTCAAAAGAGAGAATGATTCTGAATTTTTGAGATACGATTTTTGATTTTATGCTGAATGCAAGACAGCAACGCCCTCTACTAGTCCTTGGAGCACTCATTGTCGCCTTCCCCCCATGACCAAATTTTTGTTCTCCAAAAAAAAAAAATAAATAAATAAAGCAACTCATGATAAAAAAAAAAAAAAAAATTTTGATCACAACATGCACTCATTAATTCCCAAAATTAATTCATATTTTGTGCCTATAATAATGACTTCTAATTGAAGCTAATTAATTAGACCCATACATATATGTATTTGATAGAGACCACGTATATATGCCAACAATCATAATAATTATGTGCTAACTCGCAAGTTGGCCTTCATCATAATTTTGTTAACTTTGAATTAGATCTCCATAATGAAGGCACGTATAAAAATTAGACCCTATAAGTATCTTAGATTGAAGTGTGCATAGAATGTTTTTAAGTATATATCAATCTATGACTAAATAACTAATATATGTGTACAAAAGTAAACTTAAGAAATGTTTATTTCTTAGAAAATGTAAAAGAAAAAGATGTGCACGTATAGGTGTGGAGGCCTAGTGTCGAGTGTTTTTTTTTTTTTCCTTTTTCTCGCACAACACATCTTTGGATGCCATGAAAAGAAGTTGAAAGAGAGAAGCATATATGGAGCTTGGCTGTTCTCGAGGGAGCGTGTAATGTCGTGGATTTTCTTTAGTTTATTTTGCTTTTTAATTTGGGGGGGGTGTCGTGATAGTGGCTTCAGCTGGACCTCCATCAGGAGAAAGCCTAGTGGAGACAAAAGAGTCGTCTTCTTAATCATCAACATTCATGCGGAGCCATATTTAGCCACCATATCCCTTACTACTCATCAAGCGATTTATATACATATATATATATATATGTATATGTATAGATATATATATGTATATCATGTGTCTATAATGCACACACACACCATAATTTTCTTGTCATAATGGCGAAAGCAGCCATATGGCTGGCTCATTCCATGTCAAAACTATGTAAAAAGGACCTACTATTGGGTGACAATTGTACTTAAAAGGTATCCAAAAAAACAAAAAAAAAAGAAGATTTAAATTTTGTTTTTTGGAGTGGTAAAGAGGAAGGGGTAAAAAGTAAAAGTTGGGAAAAGCCTTCTAAATATAATGACTTTGACGTAAGCAAAGCCGTGTTTAATTTGGACAAAAAAAGAGAGGGGATACGCGGGGGATAAATTCCGCAAAAGGGAAGATTACTATTTAGCCGAAAGCTACCTTTGTACTACTAGCTTGGGTTTGCATTATAAAAGTGTGATTAAAAAAGAAAGGGGAATTAAAAAGAGGGATTAAAAAGAGAGATTAAAAAGGATCACACGTAAAACAAAAAAGTTTATTAGATAAGACGGGATACGGAGAGGGGGAATGGTTTTTGACAATTAGGTCATTTTGCTTTTCCAAATTTGTAATCAATCTTAATTGGCATTTTATATATAAGTATATTATTTATATCTCTATATATATTGGTTCTATGCATCTTTTTAATTGGTCCCATTGAAAGTCTACAACCTTAAAAAGATCATGAAACCTATATAAATATAAGTGAGAAGAAAAATTAATTTAAAATATCATATTTGCGTATTGAAATAAATAACCAACCTATGGTGCAATCCAAATCATGTTTTCTTAGGTCAATCGCCGCGCCCATTAAAAATAACTCCTTGGACATATTGATATATATATATATATATACATATATATATATATATGTGTGTGTGTCTATATACATGTAAGTTAGATAGATTGGCATGACGAATAACAATATCTACGTATGTATGTGTGTGTGTGTGTGTGTGGATATATAAGACTTGATAATAAAGTAGTAAGAGACATCAAGTAACACGGAACAAGGTGATCATATAGCTGCTCTATATATGAGATTCCTCCGTGCGAAAAAACCATATACACACACATTGAAATTAATCTTCTGTTTAATCAGGGAAATATCTAACACATGATTATGCACTTTGCACGCTTTTTTATATTTTTATTTTTGAGTAATACATCTTTGCACATGCTTTGTTCTTTATACTTTCTTTCTCTTTAGTTGTTTCGTTAATTATTAAGATATACCATAAGGTGGCTTTAGACATTAGTAACTTAATATAGAAATTCCACGATTCTTCTTTTACGTGTGGATTTGTTCTATAAGAACACCGTTTCCCATTGCTTTTATATTTATTAGAATGTTTACCAGAGACACCCTTTTCCACATAACTTTTGGATTTTATAAATGAAAGGCGTTTTCTCGTTCTTGGTTTTGCCAACACACACGTTTTTATTCGGTCACGTACATTGTGGTCCTAGCTAGCTATAAATATATATATATATATATATATATATGTTTTGAAACAAATACCAAACACAGTACATATCGACAAGTCTTGGATAATGTTCGTAAAGCTCCTCTACCTCTTTAAATTAGTATAGTATGGTAATGGAAGCAGCCTGCAGACAGCTTATATTCTTGTCAAGCGGGAACTTATGTACACACACACATATATGTATTTATATCATATTGAAAACTCTTTCAATATCTACATATATATTTACCTAAAAAAATTTCATGATTTTGTAGGGATAACGGATTCTGAAACCAACTAGCTCGGATAAAAATTACATGGCATGCTTATTGTTCCCCTCCCCCGAAAATAAGAATAAGGGTACTTTTTCTATTATTCCTTTAATTCCTCTAAAAACTAATTCTTTATATTTCTTTTGCATATAAAAAATAAACACACCCATACACACACACTTCCTTTTTGAGATAATTTTATGGAGTAAATATGGTGGATGACTTGTGGTCAATCAATGACTGATTCTAGCAATCGATAACAATAACGACTAGGTGACACCCCTTATTTTTTGTGAGACTTTGGTAGATGACCGTTGGTCCTCCGCGGTATGACTCCAGTAACCGGGTGGTTGACTTTTAGTACTGAAAACATGGCAGCATAAAATCCAAGAGTATTATAGTCAATACTGATGTATAAAAAAGAGAGATGAAACTTGATTTAAAGAGGGCCCTGATTCATTACGGGGCAATTTTTTATTGTTCTCCTTAACAATTTCCTTACTCTTAGACCGTTTGTATATGGCCCAAAGCAAAACACAGCTTAAATTTAAGGAAATTTTAGGAACACACCTCTTAACTCCATCTTATAATTTTGTGCCTCCACATTAGAGTTGTGCTCTCCTTTATTTGATTTTAAAGGGATCATAAATTAGATGAGCTTCAACAAAAATAAAAAATAAAAAATAAAATCACTAGATTCGAGGGCTCAAGGAAGGGCCTACTTCTTCCAAATATACGAGAATGAAGTAAATACTATTTATACAATAAATAAATTAAAACAAAAAGTCTGTTTAAAATATTTGGAATATATAATAGTAAATCACAAATTTATTGTGTAAATTACTACAAATCTACAATTTGAGCCCAATTATTGGGCTCCTAGTCAGCCCACAAATCCATTGGGCTCCAACTCGGCTCACATGTAAATTTGTTGGTCCACTCATTCCCCAACGACTAACTAACTTTCAAAATCCAACGGTTGAAAAACAAAGCATCTTCTACACTAAACTCAAGGTTCACGCTTGCTCATCCCAGTCCCGCCCGTATTCAAACCACACTCCACTCATTTTCTCGCCAACCAAACACCCCCTCCAACCACAATCCAATGTCACTGCTGTATTTTCCCACCACCACCACCACCAACAACGGCCCACCAATTCCCATTCCGCCGCCACTCGCTTCCGCCAAAACCCAAAGCTCCGCCGCTTTTCCCCTCCGCTTCTCAACTCTCTCCTCCCAAAACGGCGCCGTTCTCCGTCGGAGCGCCACGACACCGTTCCGGAACTACACCTACCCCGACCCCATTCCCGAATTTGCCGAATCTGTACGTAGAAGTAAAATGGGGTTTTTTTTTAAAAAAAAATTATTTGATAACGTACTTGTTTTTGAAGTTTTTTTTTTCCTTTTTGGGGTGATGATTTTAGGAGACGAGCAAGTTCAGGGATGGCCTCGTGAAGAGGCTGTCGAAGGAGAAGCAGATTTTCGGGGATGATCTTGATGATGTTATTGAAGTTTGTGTTGAGGTATTTTTTTTTTTAATAAAATATTCGTACCCCTAAACATTCAGATGAATTTTGGTTGTGAGTTCTTACTTTTTGTTTCATTTTCAAAGAACTTGTTTTTTATGATATGTGATGTATCATAACACACTTGTGGTCCGTCTGATTCATAAGTTTAAACATTATGTTTAAATAAAAAATCTAAGTTTTTAGGAAAAAAAAATTATGGGTTCGAACTTTGATTCAAATGGGGACGTTATGGGAAAATTTTTTTTTTTTTTTTAATGGTATATTCGAACAAATAATTGACGGCCTTGGAAATTTGGAATGAATGTATAATATGTATAGTTAATTGGTTTCGTTGGAGCTGGCAGTAGAGAGAGAAAGAGATGGTTGAAATTCGGCCCTCTGTGGAGAAATTTTTAGTGAAATTTTCATTTCTTTTTTGGTAGAATAGTGAAGTATTTAATTAACACTGTGTCCTTGAGTTGCAAATGGCAATATCTCTGTTTTCTTTGTTTTTATTATGCTCCAAATGACGTCGTTTAGGACCAACATGGTTGCTGACTTCTGATATTCCTCTTCAAATCAAGGAGACTTTCTTTTTTTTTTTTTTTTAATTTAAATTTTTAATAGGTAATTAGTGGTTACTTCGTGACTTTGGCGAAATGTATAGGGACGTGCAGTGGTTATGTCATGTATGTGATTTGCAGTCCTAAGCTTGATAGAAACTTGTAACATGGAAATTGATTGGTGAAATTTACCAAGCAACAATGCTAAACATCCCTATTACCCGAGTCGAGCTGTGAGAGGGTCGCTCTCACACCCGAGTCGGGGATGTATAGGAGTACTCTTTACTAAGCATGAGAAAATGAGGATTGAACGGATAAAACTAACCTAGGCCATCACAGACTCACACATGCTATTAGTTAGATTAGATTATTATGTGACTTTTCCATACCTGATGTGAGTGGGGTGGGGTTCGATTTTTTTTTTCTTTGTTTTAACGAAGAGAAACAAAAAAAGATTAAAATATCTTCCAATTCTGAAATGGGCAATGCTGATGCTTGAGACTATAATATATTTTTCATTTGCATCTTCTAAGCATTTTTTTTTTTTTTTGCTGGAATACTAAAATCTTATTCAATCTTTGTTGTGTACCCTTTTTTTAATATAAGAGTACAAGAAAATCTTTTTCATTTGTATAAAGATACAGACGCCAGAGTTAAATGTAGATATGTGACTTTTCAATTCCTGAAGTGGGGTTTGATTTATTTTGTTCCTTTGAATTGACCCAGAAGAAAGAGAGAGAGAGAGAAAAAATCTGATTCTGAAATGAAATGGGCATTGCGGATACTTGAGACTAATAATGCATTTGGACACATAGAAGATAGAGAATGAATGAACTCACTATTTTCTGATGCATTTCTAGATTTTTTTTTTTATGGTGCCGGGGGGGGAGGATTCTCATACCATGATAGGGATAAGATAATTTGCGTATTTACGTTGGAAGTAGTAAATTTCGAACATTTAAGCTTCATAAGTTACGACAGACTTTTAAATTCTAAAAGAATACATAACTTATATATCTGATCGATGAAATTATGAGATTGAAGTGCTAAAGTTGTAAAAGTTTTGATGAATTTATACAATAATACCGGGGTCTTGTGACACATCATAAAAGGACCCTGTTTCTTGAGCATTTCTATTTTCTGGAGATAAAAGAGTGGACAAAAGCTGTCAGCATTTGGAGAGACGTTCTTTACAGCCAATTTTCTTGGCTTATCAGTTACTGCATATCTGAATAATAATTGCGTCCAGTGAATACCCCCAAAAAAAAAAAATTACTGTTAATTTTCACTCGGTAGATATATGTCAATCAACATGTCAACTTTCATTTATAGTTCACATGATCTGATTTTTGTTACATGTTACATCAATTGGGTAATTTAATTCTTATTAGTTGAAAACTGAGTTCATCCTCTTATCAATCTCTGATCCTATTGGAAGACTTTTGACAAATCATAGATTTCACAGGGGAGGGAAAATAAAAAATAAAAAGTTAACGGGCTTTTTTCACTTATTAGGTTTGGCTTTCTTTTCTTGACTCGAAAACAGTACTACAATAATTTGACCTACGAAAAAGAGATGATCTAACCCCTTTGCTTGTTACAACGTCTCAGCACTGTTTTACCCTCCCAGACAGTTTCCATCAAATTGTTCGGGCTTTTTGTCCATGTTTGGCCTGATGACTGGCCAATTTTTTGGCATTCTACCTGTGTGTAGATTCCATATCTTTAGAAAAAATATTTTGAATTTTTTTTTTCTCAATAACTATTATGATTTTCAATGGATTTGACTGTGACAGGCCTGTTTTTTGCAAACCAGATATTTAGTAATTTCTTGCACAAAGAGTATGGAGGACCTGGAACATTATTGGTGGAGCCTTTCACTGACATGATGGTTGCCCTCAAGAAGAGGAACTTGCCCGGAGCGCCTTTCGCCGCTAGGGCCTCACTGTTGTGGGCTCAAAACTATGTTGATCAGGATTGGAAAATTTGGATCTCAAAACCACCCACCAACTGATCGACATCTCTTTTAGTTCTACGTAATTATTGAATTATTTTTTCGTGTTATGTTTAATTTCGTCTTCGTAGACAAAGAAATAGTGGACGTTCAAAAACCCATGTTCATCACAAAAATTTACTTCATTAATCATAGTTTTTTTTTTTTTCCTTTTTCCTTTTTTTTTTTGGGTAGCTATACAAATATTTGAAGAATTAGCTAAACATGATCTGAATTGAGGCCAAGGTTTGGACTATGTGGACTAGAAACATCTCTATTCATTTCCATGATGGATGGTGCATATATATATATGATATATAATATATATATATATATGTTTTTGTTCATGTTGGTAAAACTCCTTCTGTGAAGAAGCATCAGGAAATGATAGATTCCTTTGCATTACACTTGAAAGAACCAATCTTGCAATTTTTTTAGCCATCGGAATTTTCCAAAGGTGCCGGCATCAGCTTCCGGCTTCAGAGATGCTCTGTAGCGAGGGACGCCACGATTTCGATCTCGTTACAGCGGCCGCATTCGTCGATGACGACGTCCTCTGTCGATGGCCTTCGAGTTTCAGAGCCTGAAATTATATCACACAACACAACTATTACATCTTTTCTACAAGCGCTTAAAGCGAGAGAAAGATCACAAAGTCTTTTGTGTTTCAGAAAATTCCCATTTGGAAAGACTCAAAGTGAATAAAAGATGATAGTAATTACAGATGTTTAAGAACATACATACATACATATATATATATATATACATATATGTACACACAATACCTGATACGTCTTCCTTTCAGTCTTGACTTCTGAATCACAACTCGAACTCTGATTATTGTTGTTCTCTGCACTACTATCTGAATTGTCAACTGAATCCACTTGCTGTTTCTTCGATTTCGCATACTTCTTTGCCCTTAACACCTTCATGACCTCTGCATCCAGAAAAATCACGGATTCAACAAACCAAAAACAAATAATGTATAGCTAGCATCTGTTTGTCATATTTCATTTAACCTTGAGTTGTGACGAGGCGATAGGCATGGCCGAGGGCAAGAGTCTCGTTCGGACGAAGAAGCTTAACCCGAGTGAAGCGGACGGTCTTGATCTGCTCATTCTGATCATGATGATGATGATGATGATGATGAGGGTGCTGATCATGGTTTTCCTTATCCTGATCGGAAACAGGCAATGGGATGATCAAAGAAACGTAGTGACCGGGATTCAACCTCATGACCTCGCTGGCACTAACAGGCCAATACAGCCTCTCTATCTTCCCACATGGGTGCTGTATCACTAGTGCTGCCGCATCGATTGCCTGGCAGTTCCCCATCTCTCTTTCTCTCTCTCTCCGTCTGTCTTTCTCTCTCTAGAGGATACAAAATTTGGAGAGAGAAAATATACAAGGGATGAAGTTAAGATATAGATAAAGAAGGAAAGAGAATTGGAAGGGTAAGAAAGGAGAAGAAGTAGTAGTAGTACAGAAGTAGAGGTCACTTTCTACACCGCTCCACCACCACCACCACCACACACACACAAACACACAAAGATATATAAACACACACACATATAAGAGTATGGGAAAAATATCGTTGGGTGTAAAAAAATGGCTAAACCAGTCTCTCTCAAGCAGGCCGTCCGTCCCTCACTCCCCCAACTAACTTGTGCTAACGTGGGTCAATCTCTTCTTTTTTTTTTTTTTTTTTTTTTTTAAACCCCAATTGACATCAAGATTACATATGATTAAATATGTCACACACTCATATACATGTACATATTTATATACACATGTATGGCTTTGTTAATAAATAATAGTATTAAGAAATTGGCAGTCTATGGGCAATGGATGGGAACCGGCAAGGGATCTCAGCAGCAGGTGTCGATGCCACGTGGAGCGAGGTGAGAAGGTGGCAATTTGGACGGACTTGCCCGGCGTTGTCGACGGAGTCAAGGTTTTGGACCAATTGAAAAAAAAAAAAAAAAAAAAAAAACAAGAGAGAGAGAGAGGAAAATTAGGAAATGTTGAGCTTTAGTTATGGAATGAAGCTTCTTAATTATTATTTAAGGACGATAATAACAACAATTTATTGTTATTAATGTTTATTATTAAAGTAGAAAGGGCCTAAAACCAAAGCGGCCAAGCGTGTGGGCGTGTGTGAGAGAGAGAAAGAGAAAGATAGAGAGAGAGAGAGAGAGAGAGAGAGAGATTCTTTTTGGTAAGAGTCGGGACAAGGACACCCACGTTGCTCTTTTCCTTTGCTTTTTCTTCCCTTATCCGCGCGTTTCCCACGCAGATTTGGCTCTTTCCTCTCCTTGCAACTAGCCTTCAAAATGGTCTCTCACATTATTTTTGGTTTCATATATTATGTATGAAGTGAAAGGTTAGATAGAGATATGTGAGTAAGGGTAAGAAATTCTTGAAGAAAAACCCAAATATATCTATATATATATATATGGAAATTAATAAATGGGTGCCAAGCTACAAGATTTTTTAGAGGACTTTGTTGGGTTTATATAGACAATGATTAAGTCGAATTTAATTAGATTCCTTAATTGAGTGTTTGATATAAATATCTTTGTGAGTTAATTTAAGTGGCTAAGGCGCATCTAATTAGTGCACCCACTTCTTTGGGGAATATTATTATACGCTGTGCACAACTTTTTGTGGAATTAAGCTCCAAAGTTCGATATGCTTTTTAACTATGAAGAAGAAGATCAAAGGTGACACCTCTTAGTCTTGGCAAATAATCAAAAGTTTTTTTTTTTTTTTTTTTGTTCCTTTTTTCTTCTTCAAGCTTTAGCACACTTCGTGTGGAATACAAGCAAATGGGGGATTTTTTTTTTTTAATGATTTTAAACAAGCTAAAGTTGGTTGGAATTCTAGGCTTTTTTTATTTTTTTTATTTATTTTTTTAGTTTCTTCTTTGTGTGGAGATTGTGGGAAGTGATGTGGAACAAATCTACAGAACCCACTTAACCATAGATGTTAAATAAATGTAACTTAGTTAGGTCACTAATAAAAGTGAGTAAATTAATTTAAGTAGCATAATATTATTGACAGTGGAAAAACAGATCGTGTGTTGTGAGGGGGACAAAAACTGGTCACAAGATTCATCAAGTCCTGTCAGGGTTTGGTTTTGAAAAACCTGGATATATGGATCACTGTTTAGACAGACAAGGAGAACAAAAATGTTGACAAAGTGGAGTGAAAAAATAAATTTTTTTTAAAAAAATTCATTTTTGTTATCTTCTCCGTACTTTAAAAATAAATAAATACTGAGTGAGTCAAGCAAGAGGGGATGTCATTTATGATTTCTTTGGAGATATTTGTTGACTCCTGTAAATCTTGGATTTTAAACTTTAAAAAAATTAATTTGAATCCCAAGTTTTTTTTTTTTTTTTTTAACCATAATTCACATGCGTAAACATCTCTGATTAATGTCAGTGCGTGTAAGCCATGTGAGGTGTTTGGGATCTTTGGCTCACATATTTAATGAAGAATGGACTATTTCTTGTTCAAACATGACTTGTGTAGGGGACTACTCCCAACTTCATATTTTAAATAGTGGAAACTATGGTTCAACCCACCCCGTGCAACTTAAAATTTCCGGTCATCCGATGTTGAAAAGATCAACCAATCTCACTCATTGAAAAGAAAGTTACGAACTTTTTATTGAAAAATTTTCAAAAAAAACTCATATGGTTTCTTTTCATCATTTAATATAATGGTTGGAATTGAACTGCATGATATCCATCGTTTTTTGGAGTGCACCGTAGCTTCTTCAACATTTTATACGTAAAGGCTCTAACTCCTTATGCCCTATTGGTATGACTGTCGTTTAAAAGAAAGTCGTGAACTTTTTATTTTTATTTTTTAAAAAAAATTAGTATTTAAGATGGTTTTTTTTTTTTTTTTTCATCATCGTTTCTTGGAATGTACCGTAACTTCTTCAATATTTTATAGACATGAAAAGGCAATAGCTCCTTATGCCCAATTGGTGTGACAGTCACTAATAATTTATAAACGGGGTGGTTCTAAGGCTTTGATTTGTATAATGTTTTTGGACAGCTTTAAATATTTGAAGTTGATGGCTTATTCATAACCCCTATAATGTTGTTAAGTTGCAGACTGTGGGACCAGCAAGATTAGGTCTTTCTTTGTATGTCTGTACCTTAACTTTTAAACATTCTTGTCTAATTAAACCCTTTTCCTACCCAATCTGTGGGCTCTTTAATGGGTGCTTGTTAGTGGGGTAATTGTTCCTTTTTTTTTTTTTTTTTGTGTCTTATAATTATAAAAAAAAAAAAAAAAAAAAAAGAGTTTCTTTCCTACACATTCTTCCCCCCATGATGTGAAACACAAACTATCAACCTTGAAAAATAGTAATTTTTTATTAACTAAAAAAAGAAGAAGAAGAAGAATGTCTGGAGAAGAAGACTGATGAATTAGTAGAGAGTGTCAAAGAACCAAACGACAATGGAACAAAAGAAAAAAGGAAGTAAAACTGTTGTCAACTTTGCAGTTAGGAATGTTCATGCATGTACCGACCGTACATTAATGTATCCGATTACAATTTACAAATTAAAAGTATGATCACGTCGGACCATTAGTTATAGTGTGTGTATATATATACACACACACTACTATAGATATATATATTGTTTAATAGAGGAGTCAAAATTCTATAATGGGAGATTCAGGAATTAACATAATGAATTTGCGAGGAACCAACTTATTTATTACTCTAAAAGTTCATCTTAAACCAATTTTAAAATAAAGGATTTGGTATAATAGACTAAACTAATTATGCGAACAGACTACCGAACCGCATAAAGAAATCTTAGACTCGTTACTTTAGACTACGATTAAAAACTAAGTTTAGAGTAAATGTACATTAGACTACACTCTAATACACTACGGTTAACTTTAATCTTCGGCTTTAAACAATACTCTAAGAGCTTTTTTTTTTGTTTTTTTTGTTTTTGTTTTTAATGGAGTGGCCATATATATATATATATATATATCAAATTATTGGATCTTACTTTCCCTCTTTTATAATTATTATTTTTAATGGAAAAAAAAAAACAAAAACAAAACGAGTTTAGTTAGATGAATTATTGATTCGTTTCTTTAGAGGAATTCAACTTGTTTTTGTTATTTTTCCTTGAGGCTCTTGTAGCCGACGAAACTAGAAGACAAATACAGTGCATAAACTAGTATCCCTATTTCAGGAGGAAGTTTCTTCGAGACAATCCAAGCACCATATCAGAAGTGGAAATTAAAACAATATTGTTCAAGAAACTTGCATGAGAAAAAATAAATATATTTATTTATTTTTATTATTTTTTTTTTTGGGTAGGGTCATGATCAACATTCAACACTGACAAGGTAGTATGTCTGTTGTTTAAGACCTCTTTTTTGATTTAAAGGTCAAAGTAGATGTGGGCTTTGTGACATTTTTCTATTTGCTCCCTCATAAACACAACATGCATTTCATTATAGGTTTTCAATGGGTGGTGGAGATCAACTTTTTTTCCTCTGCACTTTTTTGCCTTTTTCCTTTACTTTGGCGTTTTAATTTGGAGAATGTCTAGCTCCTAGGACTATTCAAGTATAATGCATTATTATTGTTATTGTTATTGTTATTAATTATTATTATTATTATTATTATTGTCATTATTGTTATTAAAATTATTATTGTTATTAAAAGTGGGATGAACAATCATAAGGCATTATTCTTTTTCTACTCTTAATGGAGCATTGAAATGGTCTTAAAATAACTAGATAATGAAGCATCTTCTTTACAAATTCCAGCTAGCTAGTGGAATTTAGAAACTTTAAACGTTGGAAGAGAATCATCTTTTTTATGTGGATTTCACCTTGTAAAGCTGCAAAATACGGCAGCGGAAATGATATTATATTAAAAGAAAGTGCAAATTAATTTTGAATTAATTTACATACTAATCTCTTTTGATAAAGATCCATAAAGAAACCTTCAAAGTGAAGAGAGATCGTATGCTTTTTCTTTGGTTATGATCAGCTGTGGATATGATTGTTGATTGTATTATCATATTGTCATTTTGGCTACTTTCTACACATCATGATTTGGTCAATGTTTGAGTGATCTGCTCGAGAAAAAAAAGAATTCAAATTCCCTTCTAATGATGATCTAAAACATCAAATTTAAAAACACAAAAGGGACGAACCAGAGACCTAAGATAGAACTTTCATGAGCCTTTGCTGACTAAACCACTATAGCAGATTCGGTTTTAACAAAAGCTCGCTTTTTTTTTTTTTAATTGTCTCTTGATAGTGCATGTTTCTAATTGTTAAATCTGATTATAAAGAAGTATACAAAAATGATAAAACCTAACACAGATTATAGGGTATTGTTTTCGTACTCTACTATAGAAGTATGCACCTTGCGTGGCAATAATAATAATAATAATAATAATTTAAGCTGCATATTTTTTTTTATAGGAAATTAGACAACAATAAAGAGATTAAGTTTGTCTTCACCATCATATACACTGCATTTTGCAGCAGAATTAACAAACACTTACTAAACTTTCCATCTTATCATGATAGATTCTCTACAGAGGGTCTTAGGTTGATGTTTAGTGGCAAATTCATGAATGATAAAAGAGACTTATTAATCCCAGTACACTTTTTTCCTCATCAACTTTTTTTTTTTTTTTTCCCCCATGTTTTTCAATTTTTTATATGATTTATGATTGGGGTAGTGTACCCTGGTTCTTTTTGCATGCTATTGCTTACGTGGAAATGGATATAATGGATAAAGCCAAAATGACACTTCATCAACCTAAATTATTGGTTAGGCAAGAAAAATTTTTATACCTCTGATCTATATATTTAGCATAAAAAATTTTCAGAAATTGACACAACGATTATTGGTGGTGGTCACCCTGTTCCTATATGAGCCTTGATTGTATCACATCAATTTGAGGCTGCCTCATTTTTTTCGGACACATAAAGGACACTGGTTTTTTTTTTTTTTAATCTCTTTTTTACACCCAAAAAAAAGAGAAAAAAAAAACAAAAAAAAACCTCACAAAAGGTTAAAAACGACATCACGAATATAATATATATAGAGGAATTCCTAAGCGACTTATTTTTTATACATTTTTATCTGAGTAGAGATGAAATATCAGTATCGAATAGAATATAGAGGATCTGATTTACAGAAATATTGTTAACCATAAAAAAAAAAAAACAAAAACATAAGTATATATTTATATATATTCTTTTTGTTTTTTGTTTTTATGAAGTTATCATATATGCGGATAATAATACAAATTTCATCTACCCAAAAAAAAAAAAAAAGATATTTCATGTAAAAATGTCGAGAAAAAAGAAAATTAAAAGAATAAAATAAATATCTATATCTTCAGAAAAAAAAAAAAAAGTATATCTTTCACAGAAATAATGCTTTTTTAAATGTAAGTATATCTTTTACAAAAATAGTGCTTTCTTTTTTTAATGTAAGCACTACATGTGCACCCCTTCTATATTAACTAATTTATTACTAATTTTTTTATGTCGGTAAAAAATCGGGACTTATGACTCCTAAAATCTCAAATCCCCTTCACTCACCTGTTGGGCTAGCTTGACAAAAATAGTGCTTAAAGTTTAGTACATTTGCTTCTTTTTTTTTTTTTTTTTTTTTGAAGAATAGAGTACATTTATTTCCTCGATTACTTATAGATAATGATTTCAAATTTCAAACGATCATTATTTAGGAGGTTTGTTTGTTGTTGTTTTTTTTTTTTTTTTCTTTCCTCATGTAAAAGTAAATGGGTTGTAAAAGGGGCCAAAATCCATTGTTGTAACTGGACTGGACTGCGCTGATATGAATGGCTCAAGGGAAGGGTTGGTTGTCTTTATTGGGAAATGGGCCATGTTTACACCTCAAATGGGTCCCACAGTAGAGACTTGTTACCAAGCAATGATCTCATGAGTTGTTTTCTTCATGGGACGTAACGGACTATTAAAAGAGGATTCGTCTACATTATTATAGACTACAACTTGTTTTTGAGTATTCAACTGTGTGACCAAATAGCCTCCACATTTGTTTCTTTGAGGTTTTTTCAATAATTTGGGACTTAAATTTTACTTCACTTTAATCAATGAATACTTCGTCTTGTATTTTTTTCTTGACTTCATGCTAAAAGCAAAAAGACTTGTGGAAATAACTTGAGTTCATCCGTTAGATATGTCCATAGATTCGAAAGGGATCCCTCGAAATAAAGATCCAAATAGATAGTGCTTGAAGTCGAATTTTAAATCTGATTATGCCTCTTTCACCCGTTGTAATTTATAGGGAGAATGATTGTTTTAGTCCGTATCTATTAAAAAAAATCAAGTTCAATTACATGGCATATATGTCCTTAAACACAAGTTCAAACCCCTGTTATTCCTCTTTGAACTTTCACCATAATTAATGCTGGATTAAAGAGCATAACTAAGGCATTAATTTTAGTGCTTTAAGAAAAATGGTATGACCTAGTTCTTGATTTTGTACAGAAAGACTTTAGTACATAAATCTTTCATGTTGCAAACCAAAGTTCAACTGTTTAAAGCTTTATCACCGTCAATCATTCAGTATGATGGTAAAACTATCTATTTTTCACATAAATTTTTTTTTTCTACTTTGAATCATTCCCGCCGAGAGAGTCAAAAGACATTTCACTTATGGAAGGACATTCCTTTCTAGAAATTACTTTCGACTTTCTAAAGTTCAAAAACTGTTTTTTAGAAGTGTTTAAATAACTTTTCACAAGATTTTCAGCTCTCTGTAAGAGTTTTTAATCACAACACAAAAAAGTACTTAAAAAAAAAAAAAAAAAAAAAAAAACCTTTAAACTTGTACCAGAACTTTTAATAAGACTTTATTAATATCATTCTAAAATTATTATTGTCTCTATAAAGATTATCCGAATACGACGTACTCTACAGAAAAAATCGCAAAACGTGAATAGTTCTATTGCATTAGACCACTCAATCAGTCCAGACAAAAACTTGCTATGATAAAAGGGGGACCAACCAAAATACCAGTCCATGAAATAGCACACTTTGCAAGTGGGTATGGCCCAACTTCATAAATGTGTTTAAACCAATTGATTCCTTCAAGAATGTGTAACTGCAAGCGCATAAAAGTAAATGCTCTGTAATTCTCTAGATCGAATCTTTACTTTGTCTTGGTCTTTAATGAGAATGCACAAAAAAAATAAAAATTAAAAAAAATAAAAAAAAAAAAACCTCAAAGTATTTATAAAAAAGAAGAAGATGCTACAATGCAATAAATTTGTCAAAGATACGGATTCTATACCAATCTCGATACCATAACATAGGTTTTCACAAAAAAAAAAAAAAAAAAAAAAAAACATGGATTTCACAAGAAAGTACAGCCACTACAAATGAAATAAAGCTGTAAAAGAACCCGGAAAAAGAATTCTCAGTTTATAATACATAGTTAATGGGGTTGACATCAGAGGAGGAGAAAAGGAGATGCCATTTCTTTCTTTTTTTTTTAAATATTTTTTTTGGAGTGTCAAGCTGGCTTAAAGATATTGAATATATCAGACTGATGGGAAAAACTTGTTGAGATTGAAGGGCAAGGAATAGAATTCCTCACTTCTTGTATCTGTCTTAAAGGATCTGAACCTGTCCCACCAATGCATGCCTCTATCTTTCCTCGTTGCATTGTCTTTCTTATGCAATGTGACGTCTAGGAACATCGCCAACAGGCCGGCGACAAAGGCTTCTGACGCGAACGGGACGTTGATCATGTCATTGAACTGCCAAGAAAGTGGAAACAGAAGTGAGATTTGAGGTGATTGATAATCAGGACTTGTTAGTTATGAGAAAGTGTTTTTTGAGGAAATGGTTGGTACCCATCTTGCTCCGGTGTGGACAGGACCGTAACTGTGGATAAGCGTGTACTCGTTGAAGTATTGTGGGATTGATAAGCCCATGAAGATTGAGAAGCCTAGAACAAACTTGGTCCTGAAACTGTTTAGGTTGCAGAATTGGAGCAAGCTGAGACCTGCTGAACCTGCTCATTCATAATTACAGAACAAAAAATCAGATTATTTTAACATTGTGTAGTAGCAAAATCCGGTTCATCACTATGTGGCACATACCGACGTAGGCAAAGAAAAAGCAGTACAAAGCTGCGATGATGGCTGGTGGAATGGAGGCAAACACGGCTCCGAATTTTCCTGCAAGAAGCCAGTACGGCTTACTACACTTGTTTTGGAGACAAAAGATAAAATATTGGATCTGCAGATTAAGTTCCTTACCAAGTATAGAGAAGAAGATCATGAATCCAGCAGAAATCTGAACAACTCTTCGGCTACCAACACGTGTCAATGCTAACAAACC